>JBAMNC010000033.1:1200000-1660000 GCA_037902135.1 Cetoscarus ocellatus | reverse complement strand
ATTAACACATGATCATATTTATATGACTCTTACTTTTAATTAATGTATTTCTGTGAGATTCAGTATACTCCCCTCAAAATATTGCATCAAAAATAAATTGCCTTAGATATAATCATAGATTATATATTTATACATATATTTAATAAATTTGTAAACTACATAATTCCAAGATTTAAAACAAGGATTTTTCAAGGCATTATCACATTTTCAAAGTTTTAATTACCGGTATAATATTTTTTTTTACAATCAAGCCCGAGCAATACAAATATTTCCTTGAAGGTAACTATACAGCCATAACCTTAGCCTTAACACATACCTGACTTTATGAGTTTGGTAATAAAATGTGGGTCAGAGTGATATTTTGGTTAGTATCTTGACTGTAAGGGTTTTCAATTAAAAATGAGGTGTCTGCCTTTTGAGGAAATCTTTGAGTTATCAGCGAATTTCCAATTTTCTTTGTTTTCAAAACCAAATCCCATACTTGACTGGCAGCTTCAACCTTAACAAATACTGGTATACTGACAATCTCTGTATACGAGCAGAATGCAGTACTCCCAAATGACCTCTAGATGGCAGTATTGTCGAATTAATTGCACTGGCTCGACAGCAGTCTTCTGTCCTCTTCAATGACCCTTCATCACACTTGCTCACTTACTTTCATACAGTCTGTTTTCTTTTAAGGAAATATTTCTTACTTTTGCGTTCACAATGTAGACATACATTTTGTATTGCCTATATTAATGGTACAAGGGTATGCCGAAGATGGAATTTGACAGACTTGCATAGACATATGAGGTTTTTTTTTCAGTCTTACACCAAGTCAAAGACTCATGCTTTTTATTGAACTCTGTCATCATGTCCATACTCCTTTGTTCTAATATAGTAATCATAATTGTATGATGGTAAACTGATTGCAAATAGTCAAACAGAATAATATCAAGTATCAATTTGGGTGGTTGATTTTCCTTTAGAATAGAATAGAATAGAATAAAAGCTTTATTGTCATTGCATTGAATACAGTGTATTTACACAATGGAATTTAAGGTGCTGCTCTGGACTGTGCTTAAGAGAAAAATAGTAAATACATAAATAAATACATGCTGCCATAATATCTATAGTTTTTTTTACAAATATATATATATATATATATATATATATATATATATATACATATATATATATATATATATATATATATATATATATATATATATATATCTATATCTCACTCTTATTGTTTCAAGCAGCTGGATTTTCCAGTTTCCATATCTGTCATCAGGCAAATCCATCTTGCAAAGCCTTAGGCTGAAACAACTGTTCCCGGTCAGAAAAAGACTGGAACAACCTGCATCTTTTTTGGAGAAAGTGATAGAGGTCCCAGTTGTAGTTCAGTTATGCTGGAAGGGAGAAGCAAATGCAAGCTTGAAACAGTGAACTTTGGTCCCATCATCTGTTTTTTATAGGCCCTGTCATCTCTGAACACTTCCCTGGCCTCTCCAAGATCATTCTATGGGGTGTTGCACATGTGGACAAGTGAAATATCCAATGGATATATGAAACAGTCCATCTTGTGTGCCTGATTAAATGTTTCCTCCCACAATTTTTGTTCCTTTCAGTGTTTTTATTATTTTTCTCACCTTGTTGTCTCCTCAGTATAACCAATGAAGCAGGAGCATCCATTTACAGTGTGAGTCCTGAGGCGGTCAAAGAGATGCCAGACTTGGACCCCAACATTAGGAGTGCAGGTAACCTTACCATTGCTATTTGATTGTCTGTGGTTTTTGGTCATGGCAGAATAGCCAAAGGTTTTTAGATTTTAAAGCTTGTTTTGAATTTTTATATTCATGAAAAGTTTTTTTTTTTAAGTTTTTAAGATTACAGCACCTCCTGTATGAGCTTTGAACTTTTTTTTCCTAAAGTAAACTTTCACTGGGTTAACAGTTTTTTTTTCTTGTTTTGTTTCAAACCAAAAATCTGCACTACTCTGCAATGGTATCAAGTTATCACAAACTGAGACATTTTGTTTGTGACGTCTTACAATCTGTTAAACACATATCTTTGTTGATAGAAGAAATATTGACTGAATAGTAATCAGTTACTTTTAATACTAAGTAATAGGAAAAGCAATCAAATTACTTTCTTCAGGAAAAATAAGTAATTTATAATATTTTTGAGTAACTTGCTTAACACTGCACATTAACTTTAGACAATAAATTCAGATAATTATCAGAATAAGAATCACAATCAAGATCAGCTTTGTTGACCACTGACCAGGTATGCATACTCATACATTTAACATATGGATTCAGCAACTTCGCTCTAAATATTAGAAATGTAATATTGGGGCTTTTGTAACCTATTGGTCATAATCAGGCAAGCTGTGCCTGAATCCAGCTTGTGGTCCCTTTCTCATATCACTCCCCGTTCTCTGTCTCTGTTTTCCAGGTTTTTCAACAGTCCCTCCCCATCCATTGATGGCAAAAAAAATCCCCAAAATATTGATTAAAAAAAACATTACAAGTATGTATTAAACTAATATTTAAAACCCTGCAGGAGATGTATATATGTGTCTCGCCATAAATAAATATAATACAGAACAATTTCAGGTTCTGATTTATTGTGGTCAGGTAAGCATCATTTAGTGTTTTCTAGGGATGCACAGTTTTATCAGAACAATATTAGTATCGGCAAATAATTGCCTGAAAATTTAATTATCAGTATTGCCACATATGAAATGTTTTTGCTGATATTTTGGTTGCACAAATTGGCCAGAAATCTCCCTTATTTTGGCTGTGTTGTGTAATAACATGGCTTACCTGATTATCTCTGAGTTTATACATATGAAAGTCAAAAGTGTAACTTATCACAGACGTTTTTTTTTCTTGCTTTACATCTGTCTCGAATACAGTAGACTGTCACCATCAAGGGACTGACAAAATAAAAATTAAAAAAAGATCGGTATTGATATCAGTGATAATGAGTTTAAAAATATCACCATATTGGATGTAGGCAATAAAACAATATTGTGCATCCCTTGTATGTTCAAAATATCAGTCATTTGTTTAATTGCCTTTAGCTTGTCCTATGCCTGTCTCTGCTTGTATTCCCTTTCCCCCTAATCACTACCTACCCCTTGCTTCCACCACGTATTATATCATTTTAAAAACCCAGCAGGATATAAAAGAATCACACACAGTTTTGGAGAACAAATGTTTCCAGCAGACTTCCTCTATAAAAGCCATAAATCAAGCGGGGCTGGATTATTCCTCACTAGTTTCCTGTGGTCAGCAGCACAGAGAGCCACGGAGAGCCATATTCACAGCTCTAATGAATGCCATGAGAAATCTGCAGCGCTTGGGTAGGTTTACAAAGATGGGGTCCATCAGAAGGACACTGTAGTTTGAGTCAAGGGTGGCAAGAGTGTGTGTGTCTCTGTCAGTTTTATCATTAGACAAGTGTGTCCTTTTTTATTTGTCTGTTTATGACCATGCTAAGAGTTATGAGATCCAGACACCTTTTGTTTATCTCTTTAAAATTTGGGAGAGCCAGAGACCCCTTGTGGTTATAGGGAATATTTAAACCGCTCTTCAGAGGGGCTGTTTTTGTTTTTACATTAATTCTGTGCTACTCTTATTCTTGGTTCTTTGACTCAGGAGTGATAAGAATTAGAGACCACAACTGTTCATATAAACAAACAAATACATTTTCAATGCCTATTAGTAGGTATGGGTAAGCCATCCCCGCAGAAGTAAAACTTCTCTTACCTCAAATTACTCACCTCTCTCTCTGCAAGTCAATAAAGCCACGTCTCAACTGCCCCTCTGTCCCAACAAAATACTGTATTTGATTTCACATTCTTTCACTCTTCCTGACTGATGTGCTTGTCTGATTGGGGCCTCCTCTCTCGATGCATTCTTCATTACTTCCTGATTTTGTAGAATTGTATTTGGCTCATAATTTTCAATAAGTGCTGCAGTTTTATGCTGGCCTCCATTTGTAAATCATATCCTCTCAAGGAGAGGGAGAGGGGATACAGGGGATAGACAGAATAGATTGGAGAGTTTTTGGTGGTGCACCGAGCAAGGCCGGGGTTGAAACTCCATCCCTGTCTAAATATTATCTCAGGCAGCAGCCTCCCGCCGCAGCCAGAGGAGAGAGAGGAGAGCCATTGATTCCAGACATACTCCCTCTGTAACATCCCATCCCTTTCTTTCTCTTTGTCTGTCCATTCTGCGCCCAAGATCAGAGTGTGACATATATGATAAAAAATATATGAAACATACATAAAATAAATAATTTGTTAATTTTATGGCAAAGTTTGTAATATAAACCTTAATTTGGCATATGTCAGGAATAATCAATTCAAATGCAAAAATATTGTTTTTATCACTCAATTGATTATACATGTTAAGCAATGGTCAAACAATTGCCCAGAATCAGTAAATACTTTACTATCTAAAAAGCATTACTTAATCAGCCTTGATACTTTATAAACAAAAATGCTTTATTGACTGGTAGGAAAGAGTAAGTATAGCATTAGTAAACACTAAACTCATCATCTGCAAATCATAAGGAATAAAGTTATATGTTATTTATTAACTCGGTTATAAATGCTTTGTTATAAAAAAGAAATGTGGGTTAAGGTCAGATTAGGATCAGGATGAAAGTGTAATTATCAACAAAGAATTTAAATTTCTGTTTATAAATTAAGTTTGAAACAATATTTTATAGATACTACCTTGATCTTTAATAAAGCTTTTCTCCTGATTTTTTAAGGCATCAGTAAAGCATTTACAGCTGTGTTAATGCATTTAAATGATTAATAAATTATTAATTAAATATTTTTAATGGTTTAAAAATGCGTCAGTTGTGCATTTAATTAATGTATTTTAAAAACTAATGCTTTATAGATATAGTAATAGAAATTGTTCCCCTTTTCTGTGTTTTTTCAGGGTCTTTGTCAGGAGACAGCTCCCATGCCAGTGTTTTTAAAAATAGGAGTAGGCTTGATTTGAAAGTATTAGCTTAGGAGCTTGTTATATTTGTGCTACATGACCCTCGGTTTGTCAGGTTGTAAGAGTGTCCCTCTCAAAGAGGCAGATGAAACTTGTTTTTTTCTGTGTCTGTTTAATTAATGTTTATATAAATATAAATGGCTGAGTTATCTCTTTGTCATCTTTTTAAAAAACAAATAGTAGTATAAATGTGTATTGATGGGCTTAAAACAGTTTGAAACATTCTGGTATACTGGGTACGGGCAAAATTTTACATCCCTAGATGTGTGCAGTATTGTCTAAATATTCATTAAACTAAAATCAAATCAATCAAATTAAATTGATAACTACAACACTTTCTGTGTGCTCAAAGTTCTGACTTTGTATGGCTCATTTTAGCTCTAATTTTAGCTGTGCAAAGTGTATGCACAAATTATGTAAACACAGTGATCTGACTGTGTTTATTCTCCCACTCTGTGTGCCTGTATGTTATAAAGGTGTTTGTTGGAGGCTGATGTTGTGCATCATGATCGGGTATGGGTACCAAAATCAGGCACTGATATCTAATAGGCAGGAATGTGTCCGAAACCGACCAAACTGGATTACAAACAGATTTTGGCACTCATCATGCTGCTATTTACGAGGTCAGGTGGAGCTGAAGATGCTGAACCTCTTTTGCCTTCTCTGCTTAGAGGACTGTCTAATTTTTGCAGACATTACAGGCAACAGGAGCATTATCACATGGACCATGACAACAGTGAAAAATTATGAACACTTTTGTCTTAACAGTATGAATTTAGAAACTGTTTAGGCAGCAGAACTATTTATGAAGTACCAATTCAACAAGGGATTCAGAAAAACGTTAACAATACCCAACCCTAATTATGGAATATAGAGTTTTTTTTGGTGGGCCAGGCCACCTACACATGGCAAAGACATTGTGTCTTCATATCTCATGTGAAGCCATGCAGACTGTTGTGTTTAAGGCTGTGTGTTTATTTCAATGATACATTAACTGTCTATGCCAGTGTGATTAGATCTTGTGAAAATTTTGAGGAAGCTCAATGACAGGTGCAGAGACTGCAGCTTTAATTATTGTCATTGGGGGTGGAGACTGACAATTAGTTCTGGCCTGCCCCCGGGCCAGAGCTCCAATATGCAGAACATTTGCATATTCAGTAATTATGAACAATATGGATTTGCATATTCAATAACAGATTCAGAAAAACACAAGCTGTGGAATCTTAGGAGAAATTTCATTTCATGTTTAACCCTGGTGTATATGTGTGTGTGTTTGTGTGTGTTTGTGTGTCAACAGTGTCCATTGGACGACGTGTCCAAGATCCATTGGCTGAGCTTGTAAAGATTGATCCTAAACACATCGGCATTGGAACATACCAGGTGAGTGTGTGCTTGATTTAGTTTTTTGGGATAATCCTTGTGGATTTAAGCTTTTTGTCCCTTGGCAGTGAAACATCTGCTGTGAGTTAGACTGATGCAAAGAGCTGAATGGTGGTGTATCGATGTATGTCTCTGTCTGTCATGATGTAGAAACTCTTGGCGTAACTGTCTGCTGTTACTTTGCTTTTAAATGGCAAATGCTTTTTTTCTTTCAACTAATCTGAATTTATTCAATCAGTATACTTTCTCGAAGGGCCTCTTGAACGTAAAGGCACCTTTTTGTTACATACACCCAAAATTTATTTAAAAAGTTAAACAAGAAAAAAAATTTAACAACTTTGCAAATTCCTTAACCCTATCAATGGTAATCCTAAATATGAATTCTCTGCATATAATTCCCTATTTGGAAAGTGTTACCTTATATTGTGAGAATTATGCTTCAGCAGTTTTTTTTTAAATATCTCATCTAGCTTTCTCTAACAATAATGTGTACAGCCCACCAGGGTTCATTTCTATAAAATAAATGTCAGAAAGGGATATTTGGCAGAATCAGGTAAATAACTTTGTCTGGAAGCTACTTTTCTGGCTTTGGCTCTTGGCATTGAAGTGTGCTATAAAATACAATAAGATTTTTTTTTTTTAAATCGTCAACATTGCCATTAATGGTGTGCTTCTGCCTCTGTGGGCAAGAGATATCAGTTTTCTTTGAGCCCTTTTATCTTATCCACATTTGGGGAAGGGGGATGAGCAGAGAGGCCAATAAACGTGACTTAGGCTTGAGTCAATATAATATTCAGGCTAACAGCTAATTAAATTACAGAGCATCAGACATGACGTGAGGCTGAACATTTGTTTTTCCTTGCGTTCCTGCCCCACCGTTCAAATTGGTCAAGCGTGTGTGCAGATGAAACAACAGTTAGCTCAATGTTGATTGAATTCACTTTAAGTGTGTATATGTGATTGAGTGACAGGGTCAGTGGTCTTACTATTTAAACCAGACATATTTTAGAGTACTTCCCCATACATGACAGGCTGTCAGGAAAAATGGGAATACAAGAGGATGAAAGAAGAAACAAAAGCCAAAATCTTGAGGATGTTGAAGTCAAGAAAATGTCTGCAAACTGTAAAATAAAACAGAGGTCACAGATTTTCAGTGATAGAATTTATAAAATGTAGTTGAACATGATTTTTTTTGAACAGCTCAAAAACAGCATATTCAGAGACCAGTGGAACAGCAATATTTTAAGCGCAATTTATTACAGCTCAGTGTGTCATACTGCAGGGAAAAATCACCCATGGAGAAATAGAGAGTGTCTTATAATCATGATTCATGGAAATCATTCATAGGACACATCTCATAGCTTTCAAAGACAGAGAAGTATAAAGGAAACCAGAAACCTGGAAGTTATTGTTGTCTTCAAGAGAATGAATTTTGGGTTCAAACATTAAATTGGAAAAGTTTTTCTTTTAGACATTGGAAAGTCAAGAGGTCATGTTGCATCAAAGCCTTACAAAAAATATTTATATTATTTTGATTTTCAGTTCTTATTTCTATCAAAATGTAATTAAGACTAAGTAAAAATAAAATAAAATTATAAAACTGTCTACTTGCAGCTGTACATACTGTTAAAATAACATGAGTACATACTACATGTCTTAATTGATAATATACTTTGACAAACATCTAAAGAACCACAAAAAAGAGATGTTTCGTACATGTGCCATGCCAAGTTTTTTTTTTTTTTGTTATGCAGAAAATGACATGGGCTAAAATCACATCCTGATAGCTTATATCTGAATGCCCTACATGACATACATGTCTTCAAATATTTTTTTTTTCTGTCAAAGGAGACATAAAGTCAGCGATATGCCAAATTCACATGGATCAAATGCTAATTGTCACACAGGAACTTTTAATAACAGCCACAGGCACAATGTCAACATGTATATTATAACTGACATCAGAATAAATTCCTGGTATTTGAAATAAAAAGAAATACAGTGATGTAGAGTAAATAAAAAATAATATTTTCCCACATTCACTGAACATTTCAGGTATATTATCTCATGGTTTCACTTTAACTATCAATGTAGACAATAAGGTCTTACTCTATGCCTTGTTAAAAATTAAGTTTTTATGTTGTATTATATGGATATGTTGCCCACCCCTTAAAGAAAAACATATATATGTCTTAATGTAAACATTTTCTAGAGAGGCTCCAGTGAGTGGATTAGCCACTTTAACAGAATCAATTAAATCATTCCTTCCAGAACTTAAGTATTCTATGGTCCAACTTAAAGCCTAAACATATCTGTGTTCCACCAAAACCCTTATACAACCATTACGTAAGACTAGCATTAACCTTAAATTTGTTTGTTTAATAAACAAAGAATTCTGATATTTGCATTAAGTTTTGCCCACACAATGATAGCAACAAATACGGTGCAAATTATTCACTGCATAGAATATTTCTTAGTAGCATAACTTGATGTCCTGTCTTGAAATGTAAAAGGGCTAACATCTCAGCAGGATTCAAGTCAAAACCGCCATTTAAATTTTGAGATATTAAAAGTATCAACTGTGCCCACTCTTATCGTCCTGGAGTTAATGCTATCACACAGTGTGCGTCCTTTCTACCAAGGACCACAGACTGTGTCAGTACACATAAATCCCTTATTTTGTGATCATTTAAAAAATAATGTAAATTAGATTTTTTTTTTTCCTTGTAAATGAGTGTAATTGGCTTTTGCAGCCCAGCTGCAGTACTGCTGGGACCCACCAGGATGATGTGACCCACAATTTGGGAATCACTTACTCTTTCTCATCACAGGGAGTCATGGACTTGTTTCTAAACCCCAAATAAAGACATTCATGAACATTTGCTCTGTTTTTATCAGCTGCCTATCAATAACATGTAGAAACCCAGTCTGCTAATAGTCACCAGTTTACACAGTGACTAATTAAACAGCTACACTTTTTGAGTGTGGAGGGAAATGCTGTAAAAACGGTGTGCATACCATGCTGTCGGATGTGTGTTCTATTAGTTGGAGATGATCTGATGTTTCTGTTGATAATTGATCAGTATTTTATAAGGTCTTACCTCTGAACTGAACCCTTCCACATCAGGAAGTTGAGCACTCTCATGTACCATGAGTGTTCTCCAGTTTCACACATCCTGCAGAGTTAAATATATTTATAACTACATTCAGAGCACAGGTGGAAGAGTGCATAAGCACAAGGTATAACCACAAGTTCATCTCAATTTGTTCTTTTTCGTTCTCAGTGTAAGGTCCACGCAGTCAAGCTGCACAGGTGGCTATGCGCTGATCTTGTCATCCTTTCAAAATGAAACATGTTGGTCTATACTATTCAAAAAACGGTACTGAAATTGATAATTTTTGTTTATCTACAGCTTGGTGTCAAATGTTCTACGGCTTGGTACTGATCTGCATGTGGTCAAGGACCTGGTAATTATTTGATGTATGTTTGATAATAAGAAACTGGTAACTTCATCATCAAGCATTTAAAATAGTCAACTACTTTGATGATTGATTGATAAAGAGTCAACACACTTGTGATTAGTCTTCCTGGGAACCGCAAGAACATTTGTGCGTACTAATGATGACTAAGATGTCAGCATGTTGTTGTATAATCAAACAGATTACACAGAGGACACATGAAAGTATTGTCATATTCAAGTGTTGGCTAACAGTGCCCATTTCTGTACAAACATGAAAAAGAGCCCTGCAATGTAAAGAAAGAATCCCAGGTGACATTCACTCTAAATGAGAAGCATGGGAGAGGAAATAGGGGTTACAAAAGGACGGTAGAGGGTGACAAAAGTCAGAGAAAAACGAATAATGGGTGAGGTTTTAGGGTGAGTGGACAGATGGAGATTTTAATGATAGAGCTCGGGGTTATCGTGCATGTGCCTGTGTATGCATTTTTTTGTGTATGTGTGTGTTAAGTGTGTTAGGTCACAGGCCCGTGTCTCTCATCACATCCTGACTGGGCTCTCTGGGGTGCCTGGGGTTCTGCACCTCCCGCCCTCAGATCATGTGACTAGGTCAACAAATGATAATATAACTGGGTAAATAAACTCCGGGTGCTGACAGATATGAGATGGGACATCACTCTGACCTGCATTGCGGCTCACACACACGCACACACACCCACCCCCGCACACACACCCACACACACGCACACACACACACACACACACACACACACACACTCTCCTCTTAGCCCCTTTTCAGATGGTTAAATGCATGCTTAACGTAAGTGTATGTGTGAATGTGTGTATAGAAGAGAAAGTGTGAGAAAAGTTCAGTCATGCTTATGTGTGTTTTCCAGCAAGTTCTTTTTGTGTGTGTGTGTGTGATTCATGGAGGTTTGAGCTTTCTGAAAGTTTATTGCTGTTAGACCCAGAAAGTACGAGGGCAGATGTAACTCTAGACAGCTGGCACAGCATGCTCTCTCTGTCTCTCTCCCTCTGCTGACTCAGTGACTGACAGCTCGGAGAGAAGGGAGGAAATGAGCTGAGGGCTAAAAAAGTGAGGCCCATTAAAATCAGATTGGACGTAACTATTGGTGTGGGAACACTGTTTTCACTGCAGCACCATGGGCTGACAGGTTTTTCTGCATACTAAGTCTGCCAGATACATGTCTGTTTCAGTGAAGCACAGAAGTCATTAGAGTGGTAGTGGTTACATGCACCACCATACATATCAAATATTATCTACAAGGTTCGAGATTCACTGTATTTACTGTTCATAAGTCTTACACGGACAAACATAACAGGTGCCTCGTGCCTTTTTACAATCACACATTTAGTGGGTGTGGTCTTCAGACAGCGCCGTCTTCTGTCAATCACACCCTTTTTGTTGCTATAGTCTTGTTGACAGCTGGGTAATTCCCAGGCCTGTAAAACTAACTGCTACTGGAAAATACACACATGGAGACACACACTGCTGTGTAAGAAAACATTGCCTGTGAGCCGGATATTAAAGAAACTGTCACTCTTCCTCTCACCCCTCTCAACCTCTCTCCGTCTTTCACTCCATCTTTTCCGTAAAAATTTCCAGCTTTTGCCCCCTGACCCTTATTCAATGAAATGGGAACTTCTGTAAGAAAAGTAAAAGCAAAAAAACTCTCCTTCCCAGTTAATTATGTTTAACAACAATATAATGGCATTTTTATTACAATAAAACACATTTTTTCCTGTCAATTAAGAAAGATGTAATCCAATGATATTGTTATATCATCCTTGTTTTTTCTTCTCTTTCATCACCTTCTTTTTCATCTTCTCTGTAACAATGTTAAAAAAAGAAGTCCACAAGTTTTAAATGTAAATGAATATAACATGGCGTCAAATGACCTTCTTTTTGACAGAAAAAACACACACCAAAAGCTCCTACGTAAAAAATGAGGACCACATTAAATGATAGTAAAATAAGGGAAAAACATGATATACAGGTAAAAATAACATGAGCACCAACTTTAATTTTGCCAATAACCACTGATTTGCCCCAGACTGTTAATCTAGAAAAAAACACTTTCTCAGTTAATGTTTTTAATAAAGGAAATAAATAATCTTTTGTATTTTTTAATTTAAATGTCAGCACTTGATATATTTAGTCCTACATGTGGATCAAACTACTGAAAATAAATTTTAGTGGACTGAAGTTGGTGAAAATATTTGATCCATGAATGTTGAAAATGTTATCAATACATGTTAATTTTATTTCACTTTTCTACCTTTTTTCTACTGAGACAGAAAATGATAAAAATAAATACACTAATGTAAATTTACAAATATGCAGTTTTGAACAACAGTGCAGATGTTGCTTTGGTATTGGGCACAAGGATCACTGACGATGCAACATGCCAATAAGAGAAGTTATAACAGGGAGAAGACCTGCAAAAAAAGGAAAACAAAGGACAATAAGATGGTTTTTCACAGGACACCATCATAAATAATCTGAGTAATCTCTGTTGAGCCAGCTAAGTCAGTAGCAAAACTGCAACCTTGGGCAAAGTCAGTTTGACTTGTGTTTGGATTTTCATCTTGAGCGAGTAGAAATGCAATGTAACTTTTCACACTTCACTTGCTATACAGATAGTGTAAAGGTGTGTGCAGCCCTGCAACTGTGTGGCCTTGAATAATGGTGCCTACAGGGGAGGCAGGAGCAGGCAAGGCTGAGAAACAGAAAGACAGATAGAAATGTAAGTCAGACTGTGATTGATAGTTCCTGTTCAGCTTTTTTTGAGGCATGAGGAAAAACATTCATTTATAGACTTGATCAGTGGCAGATACTGCCAAGATTTGTCTCCTGTTTTAATTATTTCCCTCAGAGCTGTCAATGCCTGTGTCTGTGTGATGGTGTGTTGAGTGAGGCTGTGATGAGCCAAGCTTGTATGTTTGCTTGTATAATGGGTTTAAAGAAGCTCCTGCCAATTAACAAATCAAGTATTGGCTGTTGTCGTGTCAGGCTGCTTGTTTTAGCTGTGTGCACATAACATTGAGTGAAGCCTTTGTTTCTCAATCTTCCATTTAAAACTGCAGTCATTAGAGGTTTTATATGAAATTGAATTGGAGAAGCTGATGGTGAGAAAAATGGGGAAAAAAATCAGAAAAAGAGACCAGATTAAACTTAATAGAAACATTAAACGGAAGGCTGGCTTAAGACTGATGATACGTCTTTTTCAAATCAGCTGATTTACTGTAACTTTTGTTAGCTAATAAATATTTGCCCACATGTAAAGTTATTTATGACACTTGTCCAAAGTACTAAACTTTGCTGTAATGAAATACTGTGGATGTTAATAGGTTTGGCTCTTATAGTTCACACTGCCCTATTTCGTAGTGAAGAAATCATTCTAAAGTCAATTTGTCATTTGGACTTCCTGTGCCTTTCTGTTCAGATTTTCTCACGCTCAGTTTTGCACTCCCTCAGGTAAAGTTTGTGCAAGCGTGTGATTATTTTGCAGGAAGTTGAGAAATAGCCATTAGGCATTCATGAAGGTGTTGGGAAAACATAAAACCATCTCCTCGCTGTCATATCACCTACAGCTGCTGATTTATGACCAGCATTTAACTGTGAATGTACTCTCACTTACACACGCACCTACAAACATATACTCTGTCTTTCAGCCAAAATTAATTACTTGAAAAAGTAGACTCCAGGTACATTTTTGAGGTATCTGAGGCCTGATAAAACCAAACCTTTTAAGAATCTTTGCTTTGAATATATGCATTACAGAAGGCAAATTTAAAAGATGAATTAATGAGTTAATTCAGTAATGAGCAACTTTGTTTACCAGGAGGGCCATTTTGAAATTATTGTCATTGCTTGAGAACCAGATTGGTGCAATTTGATGGATTATCTCCAACTAATAATTCCAATTATGATAATTTAACAAAAGTTAATAATATATAGTTGCAAACAGAAGCTATTTATCAACAATAATATGTACCTTAACTCAGATGCTAGCACTACTGAGTCTAATGGGATAAAAATTTACGCCAGTTTCAGTTATATTTTGATACAAGTTACAGAGCATTTTCTAGTTATTTAATTATGTTTTACTTACATTTTTGACAACTGCATAACAGGGAGTTTCAGAGAAACAATTGAGTTTATTATAGCTCATTTTCTTGGAAAAATGCTATTTTGATTGTGGCTTGGCAGATTTTGTCATGTCTTTTTCATGTTACATACATTGTTTTTAATGTTTTAACCTGAGTGGGGCCTGCACTGAGGAAGTAGGAGAGCCATATGTGGCCTCAGGGCTGCTAGCTGCCGATAGCTGAACTAATTGATAAACCCAGAAAAGGACCCTTAAGACTGACTCCTTCAGGCGCACAGTTTAACAAACCTGCAGCCTCCTGCCCCCACAAAGCTCAGAACCACTCAGAACCAATCCACCTGAACTGCAACATGCAAGTATCAAAATATCCCTACCTTGACTTCATATTTTAGTAGACCTGACTCATGCTGAAACACATTGGCTGCAGAGTCACTCTCTTTAATCTTTTAGTCACTGCACAGTTAAACTGTCTTTACATGCGGGGCAGTTATTTTTCACTGCCACAACCTTTTCTTTACGGTAAAACTGCAACACCTTAAATAAGGGGGTCTGCATACACATTGTGTTAGCCAACTTAACACATGAAGCCTATCTTTAGCCGTTTCCTTTCAGCAAATATCAACTTCTAAAGCATCTCCTCACGTTTTGTAATACTCATATGAAAGTCAATGTGTGTGGGCTATTTTTCAGTTGATAATTCCAATTTTAAAAAAATGTGCCAGCATTGATGACTTTCCTTTAGTCAGTGAAGTCAGTTTTATATCTTGCTCCAAATCCTAACAGACATTCCCTCTCAGGGAACTTTTCCTATAGAGCAGGATTAAACTTATGTTTTATATTATTTATTGAGGTTCAACAATTCCCACCATGAGCAAGCGGTTGGCAACAGTGACAAGGAAAAAGTCATTCAACATGCAGATGCAGGTTGTGGGTGGGCGACCATCTGCTGCTGTTAAAACCAAGCAGAGCTTAAACTGTAGGAGTGAAGGAAATACATGAAGGTGCTGCTGGCATAATTTTTGAAGGCTGGTGAACGTTGTCTTATAATGTTGGCTATAAGCAGTATCATGCCTCCTTACTCTGCCCTTTTTTGAGGAGCATGTTTGTCTATAATACTGATAAAACTTCCATAGAAATACTACCAAGCATATTTAACATATTCAATCAGATAAACTTTTCTCCATTTACAGGCAATGATATTATGAAAAAATGATGGTCTGCAGAACACTACGATTGATGATTTGGGAATTTTAGTTTTCTATGTTCTGTTAGAAACATGAAAGTAAGCCTAACTTAGAAAGGATAGTGGCTAAGGGTTTTGTGTCCCTGAATGAAAGCAACAAAAGACAGTATTAACTGTATAATCCTGCAGTTTGTAAGCATCACTTTTCCTTTCATCACTTTCTGCCCTCAGGTCCCTGGTACATGCAGCCATTGTGCACTTCCAGCCCTGTCCCAGTCACCAAATCTGTGTTTCTCTCTCCCTTTTTATTTAACTGTATTCCAAATTGGACCGTGTATAGGGTTCATCTTACAAAAATCTGAATTTGCATTACATTAACAACAAAAGATGTCAATGTTTTTTTGTGAGATATATGAGACTTGTTTTGTTCTTCCTCACCCTCTCCCTGCTCTATCTGTCTCTCTATCTGTCTGATTGACATGTGGAAACTCAGCAGCTCTAAGTACTCTAGGTGCAGACAGAAGCACTTTGTTCTGTCGTTTTGGTTGGCTGATTTTTGTGAGTTCCAGCCAATTTAAACATGACCTTCATACACAGAGATCCAGTTCATTGGCTCAGGGTGCTGATGAGGTTTTGGGAGTCTGCGCAACAGATCAAAAAATGTAGAGTTAAAGTTGATTATATGGATGGAATTTAGCTGTCCTTCCAAGTGCTGTCAACGTATCCATACCAAACCTTCAGCTGTTCTTGTACTGGCACGTACCTTTTTGTTTTTAGCTTTCTTACAGTTACACTAAACAAACTCACACAACTGAAGCACTTATCCACACCTTTATCACATACAGACACTAATGCTGTTATAGCATATGATTTATCATCCAAAGTCCTCAATAAACTTCAATACACACAGAACTCTTTTGCCCATCTCCTAACACACTAGATCACCCAAAGGTATCACCTAGTCCTCCAAAATCTTCATTGGCCCACTGTCCCTTACCACATCCAATTTAAAATCTTACTCCCCACCCACAAAGCTCTTCCTACCTCACCGACCTCCTCCACTGCCACACTCCTACTTGTGACCTCCACTCATCCAACACTCCTCACTCCACCTCTCAAAACTAAGCACTTAACCCTGGAGGACAGGGCCTTGTCCATCGCTGCCCCCTCTGTCTGGAACTCTCTCCCCTGTCACTCACAAAAATGCTCGAACCCATTCACATTTAAATCACTTCTTAAGACTGTCTTTTTTTTATTAAGCTTTAAATGTGTGATTATTCTAAGTGTGTGTGTTAGTGTATGTGTGTGTGTGTGAGATTTAATATGTCAGTGACTGAGTTTTATGATTTTATGTGCCCACTGATGCTGTTATTTGATTTGATGCTTTGTTTATGCAGTTTTGATCTGCGTCTTTTAGTTTTTGAAAAGCGCTTTATGAATAAAATGTATTATTATTATTATTATTATTATTATTATTATTATTATTATTATTTTTATTATTATTAAAGCTCACATATTATGCAAAATGCATGTTTAAATTTTAATTTTATTCAGAATGTGTCTGCAAATCACACAATTGGAGAAACATTTCCTGTCTCTCTGTTGCTTGCTCTAACCTTACACACCAGATAGACAGTTCAATATATACTATACAGAATGTATTTCACTGGTCCATCTGGGAAACAGCCCACTGAAAGTGTTTGGGGAATACAGAACCATTCAAAAGCATATCTGGCAGGTGACTGTATGACCGTTCCTTCAATCACATTCATTATGGAACAATCGGATAATGTAGTACCCTACTGCGAGGGTGTAAGTACAAAATGTGAGCCACTTTGTAGAATAAAGTGGAAGTGGATCCTGCGGCTGTGCAAGGTTATGCTTGTTCCACCGTTCAGAAAGCACTCCCTGAGCCAGATGTTTGTTTGGCTCACAACTGACTCTAGTAGAGGGAACATGTCTAGTCATGTCTGTAAAGCCATTGTTAAGATCAGAGCACAGTGCTGGAAAGCTGAGAGTACCTCCACATATTAAGAGGGGCGTGATCAAACACAGCCCTTGAGGATGTACACTAAAACAGCTTGTTCTGAGCAGGGCTGAAATAGGGGGATTTATATGCGTACTGTAATCCACGAGTAGAGTGGAATTTTAAGCAGAAACTGTTGGTATATTCTCATGGCATATTGGGACCATTGTAAACTTGTTGCAAAGTAATACAATATGTTATCTTTAGGCAATTAGTCAACACTGTCTGCAAAAATCTTCGACAGCAGTTGCTAACAAAGTTAACTGTCCAGAACTGGCAGGTTATGCAATGGTGTAGATTTTCCTTGCTGACCACAGACATAGCTTTGTTTTATCAGAGTTGAGTTGCAGTGGAGGGAGCCAGGAAGCTGTTCTTTAAAATACAGGGAAAAAGATGAATGCAAAAATATCATCTGAAATCCCAAAACTTAACTTCTTGGTTATGTACTGTATTTTTCTTCATAATACTAAAGTTTCATTTGTGAGTTTGTAATGTCGGTTTATGAAGTTACTCCTGTTTTAATAGAGGAAAATCTGGAGAGGGAGCAAAAAGGATTTATTTAAATTTTTAGACAGAATGATACAAGACTTCATGCTCCACTGAAGCAGTACATGCCACTGTAAGCTGAGAAGAACACCGTGAGGGCCTCAGACCTTCACATACTGGACTGTGTGTATGTATGTTTAATAGAGCAGAACGTGCATGTTTTCTGAAAAAGTTACTCCTCTGCACTCTAACTCTGTCACAATAAATCAATGCTACTGGAGCCCAAAACACACTTCATGTGGTTTACTACAAACTGCATGGACTTCAGAAAGAATTGTCTTCCTGTCTTTATTTTAGTTTGATCCTGCTTTTTACGACCGGGAGACTGGATGTAATTTTTCATAGCTCTATCACCTCATAATTTACAGTTGTTGTGTAGTCCTTTACCAGTTCAGCCAAGTGTATCTATTTACATACAAGATGTAGCTTTGAATATCTAGATCTCCTTTGATTAGTATTCATAGCTCCATGTCTTCAAAATGATGTGGTGAAACAAAAAAGGGTTTGCAGCAATCTTTGCTGGATACATTTGTTACATGTGTTCCCAGCAAACCCAAATAAGCTCTGTTAATCTGCAAAAATAGTAATATTATGAAATGTATAATTACACTGCCTGGCTGAAAGAAAAGTCACCAAAAAGAAAAGGGCACGCACTCTAATATTGTGTTGGACCGCCTTTAGCTTTTATTACAGCACACATTCTCTGTGGCATTGTTTCGATAAGCTTCTGCAATGTCACAAGATGTATTTCCATCCAGTTTTGCAATCATTTTTCACCAAGATCTTGTATTGATGATGGGAGAGTCTGAGCACTGTGCAAAGCCTTCTCCAGCACATCCCAACGATTCTCAATGAGGTTAAGGTCTGGACTCTGTGGTGGCCGATCCATGTGTGAAAATGATGTCTCATGCTCCCTGAACCACTCTTTCACAGTTTGAGCCCGATGAATACTGGCATTGTCATCTTGGAATATGCCCGTGCCATTAGAGAAGAAAAAATCCGTTGATGGAATAACCTGGTCAGTCAGTATATCAGGGTTCCCACGCGTCCTGGAAAACCTGGAAAACCTGGAAAATGATTGACCAATTTTCCAGTCATGGAAAACATATGGAAAATGAGGAAAAAACGAAAATGTCCTGGAAAGGCTTGATTTGTCCTGGAAAATTATTTATCTTCCTTCTACTTTGTTAATGAACAAAAATCAAACAGGAAATGAAATGAAGTAAAAATGTACTTGGTAACTAATGCACATCTAGCCATAAAATATGAGTAGACAAAATAATAAAACTTAAGGAATAAAATATAAAAACTCAAAACAATGGCTACAGAAAGAATTAAAAGAATAATGGCAAAATGAAATTTAGGCTACTTAAACAGTAAATCAACAAAATCTTTATTAAAAAAGCAGAGTAAATAACGATAAAAAAATAAGTATAAACCATAAATTTATAATAGTAAGACACTACATAAAAGCCAGACTGAAAAAGATAGCTAGCAGACAATGTTCATGCCCGAGAATTAGAAATAAAAAAAGTCCTGGAAAAGTTCTGGAAAACTCCTGGAAAAATGATTTCTATAAACGAGTGGGAACCCTGTATATTCAGGTAGTCAGCTAACTACATTCTTTGGGCCACAATGTTGCTGAACCGAGACCTGACCAACTGCAGCAGCCCCAGATCATAGCACTGCCCCCACAGGCTTGTACAGTAGGGACTAGGCATTATGGATGCATTACTTCACCCACCTCTCCTCTTACCCTGATGTGCCCATCACTCTGGAACAGAGTAAATCTGGACTCATCAGACCACATGACCTTCTCCCAGTCCTCCAGAGTCCAATCTTTATGCTCCCTGGCAAACTGAAGCCTTTTTTTTCTGGTTAGCCTTACTGTTTAGTGGTTTTCTTAAGGCTACACAGCTGTTCAGTCCCACTCCCTTGAGTTCCCTTCACATTGTGTGTGGAAATGCTCTTACTTTCACTATTAAACATACCCCTGAGTTCTACTGTTGTTTTTTTTTCGATTTGATTTGGCCAAACGAAGATGATGGTTCCCCACTATCCTTGCAATTTTTAATAATAGGTTGGACAAGTTCTTAACCCAATTTTAGCAGTATCTGCAATCTCCTTATACGTTTTCTCTGCTTGATGCATGCCAATGAGTGACCCTTCTTAAACAGACTAACATCTTTTCCATGACCACAGGATGTCTTTCGACATGGTTGTTTAAGAAATGAGATACTACTCATTACATCAACTGGGGTTAAATAACTTGTTGCCAGCTGAAAGATAATTGCCCATGCAGTAATTATCCAATAGGAGGCTTGTACCTATTTGCTTTGTTAAATCCAGGTGGCGACTTTTTTAGTTTGGCCAGGCAGTGTATAAACAAAAGTATACAGCTGTCATTATAAGGCTCCAACTTGGGTCAAATTTAACATTATAACTTTTTTAATGCTATCATGTTCAGCAGAAGGGAAATATCAATTTAGTCTCCATACCAGTGATACTGGTTGTGAAAATCACAGCAGATACAGATGTTTAAAATAAAGTTTTTTGCTAATACAGATACGATGGCAGTATTTTCTCATCTGTTTGAATATGAAAAATGATCTCATTATGTTCCAAACAATCTTCTCAATGTCAGCAACTGGGTGTGCCTGATGTTAGCATAGAATTGATATGAGACAACAAATAAACTTCAGAAAGTGATATCCATTCTCCTCACATTAATTCAACAGATGATACCGATGTTGAACTGATGCCGATGTGCATCGCTAATTCTTACCAACTTGCGCTGCTTGCAGTGACTTGACAAGTCACTGCAAGCAGTGCATGCAAATATTATCATAAATGCCCTAATGTGAGGTTTGTAGAAGACTTAAAACTTTAAAAACTATTTACACAGTGTGAATGCAGACTTCAGTTTATGGTCAGCTACAAGTTAACTTGCACAGTCAAGGTCAAGGATTTGACATTTTTCTCTCAATGGTGTTTAACTCCAGAGTTTTTCTAGTCAGCACTGGAAACACTGCTCATTTAGATGAAATAAATATGATGGATATTTTTTTTCTAAGTAGGCTTTAGAAATATTCACTTCCAAATTTTCAAACTTAATTTGGCCTAATGTCTGTCTTTCATACCTTCCATTTGTGAAAACTGTATTTAGATGTACAGTACTAAAGCTGTAGAGTCTACTTACATGCCTCTGTAAGTGCACAGATTTGTACAGAGGTGCACGTACTCTTAAATGCCAGCAGCAGTAACAATACCAAAGATCATCTCCTGCAGCTCCCACCTCTATAAGGTTTCAATAAGAATGTGTGATCACATTCATGGAGGTTTTCCTGCAGGTTAGAACTCACACACCTCCACCTTTCTCATGTGAAAACAGTGTGTGGTGTGGTTTCCTGTCTCTCCTCCTGGAGTATCTCCGTCTCTCCCCTCTTTCTGTTTGCCTTCGACGGGTATCATAAAACTCTTAGTCCTATTTTCATGGGAAGTTCTTAATGATTGAAACTCATTTTCATTGTCTTACAAACTCCACGGGCTGTTTAAAGTCTGTTTAAAGTCTTAATCAGACTGCATGTTGAGGAGTTACGCTTTACTGACTCTGCTGAAACAGTTCTTTTGCTGTGGGCAAGTTATACCCCCCTATGAAAAGTTTGATTGCTCAATCCTACAATTGAACTTTCAATTAAACACAGCAGTTAATGAGTGCAGTATTATTTTATAAAGATAGGCCATTCATCCATAATCTGAAACCCAAACTGAGCTTGTCTGCTTTTGAATTGGTGCTTCTTTGAGAATATTTTCTTAATACCCATGGATAATTACTTAGGTCTTAAAAGTCCCTTTCAGTAGTTCTGAGACATTCATTATATTTAAGTGCTATAATTTTTATTGATAGCATTAAAAACCACGTCATTATTTTAAATTGAGTGTACCATTACTTAGCTCAGTGAACATCAAGTACTAAATGTTGACCTGATCTGTCAAAACCAATATTTAGAAGAGAATAATTAATGCAACATTTTTTTTCAGTTAAGCAATTTTAATCATCGAAGCTATTTGACAAACTTTGCCGCTTCTTTATATATTACACATAGTATTCATTTTTTTAATTTCATATTACCTCATCTCTATTCTCAATAATAAACACTCTGGGGATCTTTACTCTGTCTACAGGCAAGTGTTAGCATGGGATTGTTATCAAAGGCTTCACACAGTTATCTCAATCCAGTTTAAGTTGCAAACACAACTTTTTGACAGCCCTGAATGTTTTTTTTAAACCAGGCCACGGCAGAAACAGTATGTTCATCTAATAGTTTTGTTTAACAGTTTTCAGTCACAAGTTACTTTCTGTCAACATTGTTTAATTGCTGTCTTGTGTAATTACCACCCTAATGACTGTAAAAACAGAGCGGCAACATGTTTAATAGTTGACGTAACATTCTGAAAGCTAAAAAAATAAAAAGCTTAACTTCAAAGATAAGATGTTGACACAGCATCCTTCTTAGCAATCCCTAGATGTAAAAGAAAAGCATGTCAGTTATCTGTTTACTCAGTCAAAATTATGATGGATGTCAGAAGGGTTTATATACTTAGCAGATTGTTGCTTTGATGGTTCTCAAGAATAGCAGCACAATATTTTGATAAACAAAGTTCGAAGCTGAGAACATGATTCCTAATCATGCAAAAACTTTGTCCTTTTTCAATCAACCCATATTTTAGCAACCACCATGGATGAGTACTGGGGAAAAAAATCTTCTTAACGTCAGAAGATTGGCCAGAGTGGTTTCTTGACATTTTAACATTTTTCCAATAAAAAAACTGTTCCTTCTCTCAATTTACTTCTCCTGCCTGGTCTTTTACAATCTTATGTAAGACCCAATTTTATAAGGAAAACAAAAGATCTTACTAGTGATTATGATGATGATGCTAATTATAATAATAAAGAAAGTGCTTATTCTATTTTTTATTATTATTATTTTTATTTTTTATTTTTTGAAGAAGAATTCATTAAAATTTGTGGAAAGCTTTCAGCTCTACATGTGCTTCCATTTTACACAAGCTTTTACTCATGTAGAAAAATGCTGAATTAAAGTCCAGTCTGTATTTTTGGCATGAATTGAAGCTTCTCACCAGTGATTTAAGTTTGAGGATAAGTTATTCCTACAGAGCAGCAGTCATGAATATGGGAGAAGCAATGTATTTCTCTACCTAAACTCTGCATGTGTATTCCTCTTTGTCCTCATGTGTCCCACAGGCCTGTTAATGCTGACAGAGGAGGCTGCGTTTGCTAGCTGTCATTGTTGTCCTAAATTTACAAGCCAGTGTTTGCTCATAGCTCGATCACATTACAGAACAACGTATGCTGGGTTCAGTCATGTTTGCATGCAGCACACACACATACACTTCAACAGTAGTCAGGTTCAGACTGTCAGCTAATCCTTAAGCGGTTGCTGAGGCATCAGGCTCTGACTCAGCTCCAGGGAGCTTCTGTTCGTCTTGGGGAGACTTATAGAGCTCATCCTGTTTCTTCAATTCACATAGGCTATTCGCCTTGATCATTTTTGGGTAATCATTTAAGTTAGCAAAGCTGTGTTAAGATGTGTGGACCTTCATCTCCAATTTCATTTCCAATCAGTCAGTTATCGGCTCATTTCTCTTCTCATAATAAAGAGATTACATTCCTTTGGAAAATTTATCCTAATTAAAGGTGGATGAGAAGAGTGAGGAGTTCATTTGGAGGATCTTGATTGACAGCAGACTGTACTAATAAGAAAACTGTGATCTGGACAGAGATACTTTTGCCTGGCCAAACAAAACACTCTGTCTATCTCCATTTTCATACTCTGCATTCACTCTCTTTCTCTCCACCTTTTTCCTCTGTATTAGTACTCACTCAACCCTTTCCTTTCTTGGAAAAAGTCTGCTAGTTTTTTTTAGTTTATATCTTTCTCTGTTTGGCAAAACAATCAAGGCCAATGGCAATTAAAAAGACTGTTAAAATCTTTTTTTTATATATATATATATATATATATATTTACCCATGTTACATCATTTTGACAAACTAAAAGTATATTTTTCCATCAGAAATGAAATGGACTTAAACTTAAAGCCTTCATTATCACCGTTTAACTAAATACAACAAAATTTACTGTGCACTCCTTGTTAGCACATCAAAATAAAAAGTTCACCCTTTTTATAGTTTTAAAACTTCCATCTCACTGTAACTCTGAATCATTGGGTTCTTGGTATGCAGAAAATTTATATGAAATGTAGCTGGTGTATCATTTTCACCAGTGACTGTTACTTATGACTTCCAGCTGGATGTGTGATTATGTTTGTTTTGGTTTAGTATTTCAAGTAGATATCTAATGAGGGTATTTTGACTTTATGTTGAAAAGCTTAAACAAGGAGACATTCTTGAGGACTCTCTCTGTTTTCATCATGTGCTGTAACAACAACATCCACAAACACAGTTTACAGAGAGTCATCGTCCAACATGGTAACTAATTATACTGTAACACTGAAATGTTGCGCACAAGTACAGAGGAACATGTTGTTTAAAGTGTGCCATCCTGTGCAAATGCTGTGTGTTTTACTCATGGATAATCAGTTTGAACTCATCTGGTGGTGTTTCTGATAACTGATGGCTTTTATATTGGTTGTTCTGATAACTGCACACAGCCCGATCTCTCTCTTGTAACTTGATGTATCATGATGGGTCACATATATTGACAGCTATATTCATGAAGCAGCTGGACGAGTTCTCACACACACACACACACACACACACACACACACACACACACACACACACACACACGGTTGAGCTGCCAGCCCCTGAGGGTCAATTGAGATATCTTGACTACTTCATTTTGGGGATGTCATTGACTCTTAAATGAATTTTAGAGTGTATGTATTTCTGTGAAACAGGTCGAACATGAATTCATTCCTGATAAAACTTTTACTTGCAACTGGAGCTTGTGTGAATTATTGTAGGGACAAAATGACATAGATACCCTGAAAACCACAACAAATTTTTACCCCACACATTTACATAAATTTACTAAGTCTCTAGCCAGATGGGAAGCTGTGGGGGGCCTGATGTGGCCCCTGTGATGCCAGTTGATGCCAAAGAGGGTCAATTATGGACCCCAAAAATAATAAAGAAAATCGACACGATTTTAAAATACACAGTACACACAGGTTTTTGCACTTCTTGGGTTAATAATGCAGAATACACATACATTATAAATATGTCATTGCATGATCCCCAGGTGAAGTGAGACCGAATACAGCTCCTCATTTTGTATGCTGATGTGAGGATGTGACTGGACTTTATGAAACACAAAAAACTGTTCACGAGTATAGCAGTCTGTGATTTAGTGACATCTAGTATCTGCTTGAGGGCAGGAGAGTCAAACAGATGGAATCTAGGGTCAGAGCTGTGTTTGACACTGTTTGTGGCTTTGGGGTGGTAGGTGGTATTCCCTGTGAGGCTGTTTATCAGCTGTTGAGAAGTCAGCACATCACAGTTAAACAGTATGTTAGGATACATTTGTACAATGGCAAACTGTTACTAAAAGCATTTGATGGTGGTTGTATCTTTTAATGATTGACTGGTGCAGCAGTGGGAGCAACATAGAGTTACGTGTCTTGCCATGTGACAGCCAGAGCCGAAACCTGCAACCAGGTAAATGGACTTGAGCTTATATAGCACTTTTCTAGTCTCTTTGGCTACTCAAAGAAGCTTTACGCCACAAGTCATATCTATCCATTCACACCCATTCACTCTCATGATCGGAGTTTTGTCCATCAGTATCAACTAATACATTTGTGCCCTTTCATACCCATTTACACGCAACTGACCCAGCAGTGGGAGCAACTTGGGGTTAAGTGTCTTGCCTAAGGACACATTGCAACATTGAACTGGGCTTAAACCTGCAACCGTTTGCGCCACTGATGCCCCAAGAGTGCACTACCAGACTGAGCCATCAGTGCCCTTGTATAAGCATATGAAAAGGGAATTGCAGTAGTATGGATGGAATGATATCAAAGTGTAGACTAGCATTTCCACCTCTGCATGAGAGACAACAGATTTTAGTTTGGCAGTGTTTCTTAAATGTAAGAAACAAAAACATGTCAATAATGTATATGCTGCATGCTGTGAGGATTTAGGACAAGGGGCACTATTTTACAGAGGGCAGAATTCAGTGTGGATTATTCTGCTAGTCCCTTTTTGTGTCTTAAGTTTGACATGTGTTTTACTTGTATTTGGTATTGATGTTGCTTTGTTTAATGATTTTCCTGTAGCATGATGTGTCGTCTGGAGCTCTGAAGGCAGCCCTGGATGGTGTGGTGCAGGAATGTGTGAGCTTTGTGGGGGTGGACATCAACATCTGCTCGGAGATACTGATGAGGTAAATGACGCCAGAAAGTGCACTTAAATAGGTTTCCTTCAAAAACAATCATACAACAAGCATAGAAAAGTTGTAGCTAAGATAAAGGGTGCTCAGACCTCTGACATACTTTCCCTTTGCCGTCACTCTCATTCATGCAAACGAAGACATTTATGGGCAACCTGGCAGCTTTCTATTGAAACTAATGCTCCATTTCTTTCCTTCATTTACTTCACTAATTGTAATCATCTGATGGGATTAGACAAGGTAGACACACACATCACTCTTACACTTGCATATGGAAGTGCCTTCATATGTATAAAGTTGTGAAAAGCTTTGGTTGAGTACAAATTAATCCACACAGACTTGCAGTATAAAAAAAGCTGGCAGTAGCTGCAGGGCGACATCAGGTCATCTGTTTACCTGTCTGCTCAGCAAGTGAGCTCTTTCCATTCCTGCCAGAAATCACCCCACACACACACTCACATTAAACACTCACAGACGTGTTGATGACTGAGGTATTACGTTGAGTGTTGACACTGCTGTGTTTCAGCGTCAGTGAGTCATTCTGGATATTACCAGAGGAAACCTAATTAAGTTTCAGATCACCTCTCTTCATTGCAGTTGCATCCAAATCAGTTCTTATACTTCAGAAACAAGCACACACACATCTCAACAATCTACTGATATGAATTAAAGAAACAATTCATGATGTGGGATATTTCCACCTGTACTTGTTTGTCTTTTAGGCATGTAGCAGGTCTGAATGCCGGCAGAGCAAAGAATATTGCAGAATGGAGAGAGCAGAACGGTCCCTTCATGAACAGGGAACAACTCAAACTGGTCAAATCAATGGGTCCAAAGAGCTACCAGCAGTGTGCCGGCTTCATCAGAATCAACCCGCAGACCATACACAGGTACATGTGTGCATACTGGATGTATGGGATATAAGCAAGCAGTGGTAGATGAACCATAATTTTCACTGTCTCTGATACTAGACACTAGGCCTGCAGAACATCAGAAAAATATGTAATGTGCAACGTTTTTGTTCAGTTTGGGGATATCGATATGAATTTAAATAAATCTCAAAAAGATGAAGAATGCATTTATGCTCAAACTGAAGTATTCCAGCTTATGCTTTCCTTCATATTTTATAGAACACTCATAGATGCGACATGTCTTTTGGGTACAAAATGTGTTTTTCTCCACAAAATAGTAACAAATAAATCTAAAAGTAACTTGCAGCCACCTTTCCCCTCATGAGACTGCCCCAAAAGGTGTGAGCACCGGGGCGTTATACCATGTCTCCAAAAACATTACTTGACCACAATCAATTTTTTCTTTTTCAATTTGTTGCAAGAATTTCCGACTGCATAAATGTGTTAAAATACAAAGAGTCATATCACGATCCTGATAAAGTTCTGATAAATTGCACGAGCCCACTATACACCTGGGGTCAATTAGGATATGTTGCACCTTTGATCCAAATTTGTCTTTTAATATTTTTTTTCTGTTGTGCTCTCTCATTTATCGAAAAATGAATCTCTGTCTTTTACTCAGCTACAACTATTGGCTGGTGTTAGTGAGTTACTGATTTTCTAGTTCACATTTGCCCTTATGTATTGATTGAAACTATTCTGGCCTTATTTTAGGGGTGATGTTGCATTGTCCTTTTTTTGTATAGACTTTAGACTCAACACATTATGACTGTTCTCTCTGTGTCAGTGATTCACTGATTGTAAAATCATGACCAAAACAGATGTTTGCAATAAGAATTTAGTGGATTTCCAGTACCAGTGCCAATATGGTTTTAATCACTTTTATGGGGTTTAATTACTTCACAAAGCCACTATTTTTCTCATATTTGATCGTGAAAGCCAATCAGAGTTTATCAGACTGTTTACCTCTTCTGCCCAATAAATGAAATTTCTTCTCTGAATCAGCAGTTACTGTAATTGAGCTTGACGCCAACATTGATTTAATGTGACACAGCAGATAAACTTTTGCAACTGGCATCTGTTATTTCTGCATTATTTGTAAATAAAGTTTGTAAACGGGGACAATATTGAATGATACTGACATTACATAGAGCATCTGTGTAGCATATAATATATTTTATATTGTTCAGTATATTCTAACTGAGCCACTTTTTTGACAAAAAATGTCTTAAGTAACAATTAATAATTCATAATTGCCATATTACTGCAAAATCACTAATTCACAAGGTATCTGGCTTCAGTCCTGCTGTAAAATACACTACACCATCGCTGACAATAATCATTTTTCCCTCTAATATTATTACTAATATTCTTCTACTATTGTTATATTTTTCTCTAAAGCAGAACTGACACCTCATCTAATCCTGGAGCTGTAGTCCAAGAAAAAACAGCACCCAAGAAGGGTAGGGGAAAAACGGGTGTCAACATACTGACATCCTTTAACCCCCTGGACCAGACCTGCATACACCCTGAATCATATGATGTAGCAGAGAGGTAAAACACACAAATATACAAACACACACACTTATTCAGCTGCCGACCCACTGGCCAGAGCATGTTCAGACTAAGATGGAGTTGATTTTGACACCGTCTCATATGGGGCTGGTTATCGTGGAGGAGGACTCTGATTTGATTTACACAGGCATGGGATACAAGAGAGGAGGTGTTGGCTTTGTATGTGTGTATTGCTGTTCTGTTTGACTGTGTGTGTCCTTGTGTGAGAAGTGATTGTTAGCACCACTGATGCTGATATCAAAAGCATATTGAACAACTGCCTGAGACTTGTGTGTCGTGTCCTTGTGTGTGTGTGAGTGTGGAGAAAGAAACCGACTGAGAGAGAAAGTGGGAGGGGGCCTCTCTATCTCTCTTTTTCCTGCAGCTGTAGTCACTCAACTGTGTTTAGTCTACATAAGTTCTGACACTAGTGGCTCTGAGCATCGCTCCCCTCATGTTGATGCGCCTTTAGTGGCCTCGGTGCATGTGTGGGTGGGTGTGTGTCTCTGAGCATATAGTCAGACTGTTGCTTCTCATATGAAGCTGCATTTTTCATATCTTTGTCACTTTACCTGAGTGTTAGGTCCTTAAACTAAACCTTGACACTATCCTAATGTTGTTCACCTAAAGATATCAGGATTTGGCTCATACAATAACCACTATTCCTTTGCCTCTTCTCTATCCTTCTCTCAAAAACAGTCCTTGTGCAAACCTTCAGTTTTTGCGGATCCTCATCCACAGATCTTAGACATTGCTCTGTTAAATGTCTCTTTTCACTGTTGTTTTTGTTGTCATCTTTCTCCCCAGCTCTACTTTCTTTGACTTTGTTGCCTTGGTTTTGTTGGTCATAACTTAGCGAGGAGTCTGTTGGTACATTTCCTGGTTGTGGTATCTGCTCAACTCGACCCAATTCTATGTGATTTTTAAAAATTTCTATAAAGGATCATACTTGGCACCAGATGCGTCTTTTTATATCACCTCTGTCAAGGTTCCAAGTGAGCCGAGTTGATCTCAGAATGTGACATGGAGACACTGCTGGCCACTGACAGGCCAGAGAGTGCCCACACAATGGGTGTACTCAGCAGGATGTCTGACAGGGAAAAGAAGTGCCTCCAGTTGCCAGCACCCAAATGCTGCATGACTCCTTACACTGTCAAATACATTTAAAGAGCCCTTATTTGGCGTCACTGGGGTTTGTTTATTCCATTTTAAAAACTGCTCAAGTATGTTTACAACTGCTAATATCTGGAAAACCTTCCAGGTCCTACATACCAAGTACCCCCAATCCTACTGTATTCTCTCTCTGTCTGAGATGCTCTGTTAGAGCTCTTGCCACTTTAAGGCTCCCTTCCCCACATGGGACACATCCCTATTCATTAAATGGCTTAAAGTTTGTATTTTAGTGAACGCTTGATGCTTTTGCTATTGCTATATTGTTCTTGAGTTTGCTGTTGAACTTAATTAGGCTCATTACAGAGGCACTCTACTTCACTGTTGTGGTGTAGAGAATGAAAATTTAGTTTTAAATCTACTTTTAATATTGTCAGTTACAAAACTGTGTTGATCTTTACGTTACTCCTTTGAGATTTGATGTTGTGCTAGCAAAACATCTATCCAGAATCAGCATTACATTTTGACCTACTATGTTCACATTTCATTAGATAAATACAGTTCTATCAAATCAAGTAACCTAGTACCAACTATTTTGGCACATTTTAACCCTTTCAACTTTAAGGATATCATTTGATGGGATATTCAATATCAGGGCATCAATGCAATGCCTAGTTGTTCTTCTCACATCCTCATCTACAGCCGATGAAAACCGGAGAATGAAAGGAGGACTGTGGAGGAACGCTGTTTGTGTGTCTTTATGGTGTATAAGGAATATCAGGTTCATCACATTAGAGAAACTGGATCCTCCATTACTGCACACAGCCCACACATCACCCTCCTTTTGTAACCGAATACAACATATGCACACACATTCAAGAATACAGAGACACCGACACACACACAGCTATTCACCTTTGATTAAGGAAAAGGTGGAAGATGTCTGCTGAGTGGAAAATGTACCTTCTGAAATATGTTGAAGATGGAATGTGAAAAAAAGGATGCCAATTCATATTTTAGTTGGACACTATGGCTCATTCTATAAAATATATAGTACTGCTCTGATAAAACGCAGGGGGTCCAGTCTGTGGTGAATATCTCACTGATATGTAACAGTTGGGCCCTAATATTTCCATAATACAAGACAGAGTGGCCTCTTACTGTGGGCCTGGATAAAATCAATATCCTAGCCCACCCAACCGCATTTTCACATATGCACATACACACCCAACACACATCCACCCACACACACACACATAAACACACCCACTCTCACATGGTGTTGGTAGTAATTATAGGAGTATGCACCCAACAGTGGTGGAGGCCTCTGGACTCCTGGTCCCCCTTAACTACTTACATATACCCATGGAAAGATGAGCTGGGCAACACACACAGATACACTCACACCTGAGCAAAGCCGACCATCCAACCAAACCATGTGAGGCAGAATGCAAGCTGCTATTGATTTTTCTCTTCATGTTTTTTTCTCTCCCTAATGTATTGTACCATGTTCAGTATCAGGAAGAGTTATGGTAGGTTAGTACGTGATAAAATATGATAGGATACAACACGCTGTCTTTTTTTATTTCAGTATTTTTATATTTCAACCTTTATTTAATCAGGGGTATGCATTGGGATTTAAATATCATTTTATAAAGGAGCCTTGGTCAAGAGAGCAGCAAACAAAGTGTCAGATAATATAACACGAAATCTTAACCCCCCTTCAAAATAAGCAAAGTTAGGGTTTCTCGAAATACATCCAAACATGTGAATACTAACTTCTTCTTTATGAAGAACTGTGCAAAAAAGAGATCAGTAGTATTTATTTTCCCTTGTTATTTCCACACATAAATTATAAGTTATATTCTGCCACCCATTCTAATTTAATAGAATAAAACCAAGTGGCAACTAATATACCAATTTCTTTCAAGACTCTAATCAAACATTTAAGTGGAGCCACAATTTGAAGTACTTACGAATAAATAATTCCACAGCAAACATGATTAACCCAAAACCCCCCTTAAAAAACAACAGAAACCTTTTGTTACAGCCCACACTGATTTCTATTTAAATCCCAACTCCAACATGGTAAGTAGCCAATCACAGTGCAGAATTTTGGATTGGCTCATAATGGTGCCAATCCCAATTTCAGGAGACCAATGCCCCATCCTTGTCGTGGCCCCTCCTTAGAGAAATTGCTCTCCACCTGAGGCGTGGCCATACACCCCTTTGGGGTTGCTTTCCATTAGTTGAGAAACACTGCTCTAAGCTGAAACAATGCTACAATTTAAGGTGACTGAGAACACAAGTTAAAGGAATTACATTCCTAATGAACCTATGAGACCTAGGGCTGCTACCACTGAAAGTATTATTGAAGTCATACATTCAAAGGCATTAAAAGTACCAGCAGCGTTGGTATGTAAAAAAAAAACTGCAACAAAAGTAAGTTTAATGCTGGAATCTGTCCACGAAAAAAGGCAGAGGAGTTGGTAAATTCTTAGAGTCTCAGGTTGTGGTTGTATAAGGGTTTTGGTGGACTCCTGTTAACTTTCAGGTTAAAAGTGGGCTTTAAATACAGCTGTTTCAGTGTACTCAGAATATGAAAACTAGAAGGTTAGTGGTTCTGGTCATACCATGGCTGTCATCAAAATTAATATATGAGCCAGAGTTAAGGCGCAAAATACTGGCTCTTTAAGAATTATATTGCCAAATGTTGCCGCTATGTATCTATCTATTTTAAAATATTTAAACATGACACAATTCTAGCTTTATCACACTACAGCATTTATATGCACTCTTAAGTTCCTCCTCATGTTTGTGTTGTGGGTAGTTTGGGTGGAAGAAATTATACAGTACATTTGCAGTATTGAAAGGAATCGTGAGAACTGTAATGTCATGGGTCGTGTACATAATAATTTACTCAGCAATGAAGAACTCTGGCATTCATAACCTTTTTCCAAATTTCCAGTCAAATGATATATTTCTTCTGAATATCTGAAGGAGTTCTAAAAATAAGAAATGAAACGTATGATATACTTTTTCCTGTCATACCTTTGTAGGGGATTCAAAATTCCTCCTGTGATGCAGTTTATACCCCAGGAGGTGCTGAATCTGATCTAGCACATAAATATTTGTAGCCTGTTTTTGGCATTCTCGGATTCCGACAGTAAGAAAACTCAGAAAATGTTGTGTGTACCAGAGAGCGAACATGAATTAAATGCAGCAAAGGTCCCAGAATGGATTTAAACCATGTGGGCTATGTGATATCTGTTAGACCTCCCAGGCCACCAAGACACACAAGTATATCTTTCCTGTTAAGAGATATATGACTGGAAAATTGAGAGGCAGAGGGAGGCACGGGAGAAAAGATCCCAGTGTTAGACAGGCATCCATTTTGGCCCAAAGGTGCTGTTTCACCACTAAGCCATTTCTGGCTCAAACACAGCCTCTATTTTACACCGATCCCACTTGCTGGTGTTGAGGGATTGATTCCGCTCGTCTCCCACTTTTGGACCGTAGTCTGTGACTTTGCTGGCAGGGGGCCTCCCCGCTCACAGCTGTCTCAGACATAGTTTGTACACAAGCCGTGTCGCGTTACATCCGCACTGTCCATGCTACTGCCAAATGAGCATTTCTGAGCAACATTGTGTATGAATCAACTTTGTGTGGGTGTACGATCCTTTATGTGTGTGTCCACCTGTTCTGTCCATCATTTGGGGGACAGCTGCGGAGTCTGTATGGCGTCAGGCTGCCAGTGAGCAACATCCATCATGGACGCGATCCGGCTGGTTAAAACACATGCACAGAGGCAAAGGCATTCACTCCCATCACCAGCTGAGAGGAGTGCCTACTGTAAATGATATATAAAGTCTGCACAATGCTCACAACACTTTCCATCGTCAGCCAGTTACTACGTCTATTTAAGGTGTAGACCGACTAATTTATTTTGATTAAAATTTCACGCTCTATGAATTATAGATGGTGCAACTTGACTGACTGTCTAGACATTTTGGAGGTGGGACATCCTGCTAGAATAAAGTGACAGAGGAACATTTTTCTAGGCAGTGGACTGATGAGCAAACAGTCCAACCTTAGCAAAGTAGAGGCAGTTTCATGAGAGAAGGTGTCAGGGTGTTTACAGCCCACTGTGGGTTTACCTGATTTAATAGGGGCTGAAATAAATGTGTGTATTTGTGCTTTTAGAACAGAGAGCTCCACCTCTGCAGCTCATGACTGTGGGGTGTAATTACTCCCACACCTCTCCAACTCGCCCTCCAAACCCCCAGCCCCTTCTCACTTTACCTGCATTAGCTTAGCTCTCTTCCCTTTCCATCCCACAGCTCAGAACTTCCATATCTTTTACTATTACTTTCATTTATCCCTCTATTTTCCTTCCTTTGAAATTGACTTCTCTCAAACCTATTATTTTTCTGCCCTGTGGCCTTTTTTTGACCCTTATCCCATGCTTGTTCCACTGATTAAATCTGATTTAAAGACATTTCCTAACAAAAAGAGAGTATGCTATAGAAAACTCAAGAATGTTCAAATGTGATATTGAAATGACTCAAATCTATAACAGCACATTTCTTGGTGTCATAGTAGAAGAATAATCAACATGGAAGTATCATCATGTTGAATTTGAGTATAAAAAGCAATAATTGTCATGAGTATGATTAACTTGGTCACATATTTTTTTATTTTGATGACTGCTAGAGTATGTTCATAGTCACGAATTTTAAAAACAAACGCTCTATATTTCAACATGCTAAGTACACTGATCCCTTTATTCTTACTGTCTGAGACCCTATTTTGAGGCCCCTGTCACTTTAAGCCCCCGTTTCCTATGTACTCTAGGCATAGTCTGCTCTGATTGGTTGACTGGTCTACTCTGTGGTGATTGGTTAGTTCAGGGCCATGTTTTAAGCAGCTCTTCATTCTCTCTAGAGTCTGTGCACTTTACTGGCCGTTCACCCAGAGTCAACGGGCTTGAACCACTAAGTGATCAACGGTAGTACGTCACAGTGGTAGGTCTGTTCATGGGGACTTTCCGCCATTTCAGGCAGCTACTAGTGCAGACATTGTTTTCTTGCACACATAAATCCTCTATCATACAAAGGAGACATGTAAACACACTATATTCATATTAAACTTAAAAAAGTATGACCCCTTAAAGTCATAACACATTTACAACTTTTACCTTTGTCTAGATTTCTGTCTCTTGTGGGTGGAAGCGCAGACCAGATTGGAACTGAGAGCTTGCGACTATGTGTGGAGAGCAAGGTGAAGTCAGTCAGTGTGGAGGAACTCGCCAGAACACTGAATACATCACCTGAGACCCTACAACTCATCATCGATGGCCTCACACAGCCTCCTGGGTTTGACATGAGACAAAGTAAGACTCCCGCCACTCACGGCTGCTCTGAAAAATTTGTACCCACTAAATTTAGACACATACTGCTAAATACAAAGAAGCCAACATGTGTTCTTGTAGAGCATGATCACAGGGGCAGAGAATAGAGAGAACAAAGGAGGAATAATACAGCTTTTTCAGCTATGAAAAGTCACATCTTGGGTTTTATGATTTAAAAGCAGTTGATAGCATGCTATAGTTTTACGCTCCTGCACACAAACACACATTTTATCATTCAGTCTGAACTGAGCAAATGTCACTTTAAAGCTTGTTTGTCATTATCACTAATCAGACACACATCTGTCTTTGCTGCATTCAATGTCACAAATAATGTTTTGTTCAACACAAAAATCATTCCGGGAATCATTTACACGTACATACACTGCACACACCTGAAAGTCAAATCCCAATAGCTTCTTTTTGTCACTCATCTTTCCATCGTAATTTCCTTCATGGTTCTCTTTTTACTTATAAAAGTATAAACTTTTATAAGTCTAGTTCTGTGCCTGTTTTCCTACTTAAATAACATGCTGAAAGTCCTTAAGTATGCATTATAATCAGCATTTCTTGACAGTGAAACTTAATCCAACAGCACGGTGGCTTCCTCCCTGTAGCCCAACAACACAAGCCGTATGTTTCTGACAAAGTGTGATGGGTCCAACAGACTATGATGCTGGACAGAAATTCTTCACCAAAACACACACAAATACCCAAAGGCCTCTGTTTTCCTCTTTAATCTTAAACTCTTGTGTTTTAACTAACCAAAACAGATACACATTTTTATTTTAAAAAATATGTAAAGATATGAAAAGTCTTCATCTTCGTCATAGTTTTTTTCTTTTCTGTTTATTTCTTTCCTTGATATTTTTTACACTGTAAAAAAAGGATTATCCTTGTTTCTGTCCTATTGGCAGACAAGTGTGTATTATTTCAATAAGAAAAAAAAACAGAATTTGTCTGTTTGGACCTTTTTGCACTAAAAGAGAAGTTAATCCAAGGCCATATTTTATATATTAATCTAATGAAGGTGAAAGAAAAATAATTTGCTTCCAGTATTAAAAAGAGGCAAGATTCTCTGCTTTAAATTTGGATTTTTCCTCATTCCACCCATATGTTTAATTTAGCTGCCGATGTTGATATTTGACTGATTTTGCAGAAATAAAAAAAACAAAAAACTTTTTTATATAAATCAACCACTTTTTAATCTTTTCTGTTATGGTCATACATTGTAAATGCCAAGATTGTTTTTATCTGTTTAATATGAAATACATTTTCATCATTAGTCCAACATGATGTGGAGTCAGATGAGTTTTACAATTTAACATATTTTTATTCCTCAGATGAAGAGTTGAGTGGGATTTATACCAAAAAAAGATAAATTCACATGCAATATAGCGTGAAGGCGTATGACTAATTCAGCTTCTCACACATTTTTTAGGAGTTTTACACAACATACTATTCCTGACAGGCCAATGTCTTCAATTTGTTGATGCCATTAAGATAAGTCCTCTTGTGTAAATTCTCTAAATGCATACATCAACAATGAATGGTAAAAAGCTGGCAAATTAAGGCTCTTCTTTCATGGCCTCAGATAGTTTCTACAGACTTTGTCCATCAATGAAAAAATACATTCAACTGCACTGGACATTTGCAGGCAAAATCTGTTGGTTTCCCGGTTAATGGCCACCAGCCTCACATATAAGTTGAACAAGGCATTGAGCTACTTGGCCACTATTGGAGAAGTTTGGTTTTTGGTGTTTGACTACTCTGTTTTGAATGATAAAGCAACATGTTTCGGTATTTGAACAAAACCATTACCATTTTCAAAAGTAGACAAAAAAATAAAAATACACCTTTATCCAAATAATTCAAAAGGGGTCCTAACTGGAAAATGAATAGTTAAATAATTTTCCCCTTGTAAAGGAAAACACAATTCCTATCCTTATTTTCTTTTCTTATAGTGCCTTCAAATAGGTCCCTGGAACCTATGATGTCCTGTCATGTCATGTTCATGTTCCCAAAAGGCTTGGTGTTCAAGTGCTACCCAGAAAAAAACATGTGAAACACTTTTGTCTGTGTCAACAATAACACGGATGCCAAAAGATTGATTTATTCTTCACTTAACATGCATGCATTACATCATGTCTCTGTGCTTAAAAGTCACATCTGTCTGAAACAGATAGGCCTTTTTTCCACAACCGATACATTTTGCGGTATAGCCAATATTTCCATCAAAAAGATGGTAATAAAATTTAATAAAAGATCTACATCCAAATTAATAACTTACCATCAACACAAATGTCCAGCTCCTGTATTTGTTTTTGAAGATGTCATCAAACTTGTCATGTCATAAACCTGGAGGTTTGACAAGTTCACAACAACAATAATGACAAAAATGTATGTCTGAATTATAGAAGACGTTTTTGTCAGTTATTTCCAGACTTTCTGTTTTCATACTCCTCATACCATGTAGGAAGATGTCACCCCTGGACAGCAAATTAGTGCTGCCTTACTCGTCTTGAAATTAAGAAATGCAGCTTTAAAGTTCATCCTCAGGTTGAGCCTATTCGGTTGCAGCACACTCACTCGGCCCTCTCGTCAGTGCTCAGCTGAGTAAACAGATGGGCTGAGGCTACCGCATGAAATCAGTGCTGTGGGGAGGATAATTGGACTGGACTATTTCCTGGGGCACGAGTCTTCCTTGTTTGTGTTAATGCTGCAGAGAGGAAGAAGATATCTTATGAACAGGCTGGATGGAAAGAAAGAGTAGTAAGTGGAGGAATGTGGAAGTATGCACACACAAGTATTGGGTTTCTGCTGGAAATGTAATATCTGTTTGTCATTTCTGCCCTGTCCCTCACTTTCCTGCACCCCCTCTTTCCTCATCTCTCCTCAGAGACATCTGTTCCTTCTGCCATCCTTACCTCCTTATGTCATAGATCCACCTCCTTATATTCAGCCCTCTCATCTTTTTGAAATCTTCTCTTTTTTTTGCCATCCCTAGATTTTGGGCAGGCGGACTTTAAGCGGGGCATTGTGTCCATGAGTGATCTACGGGTGGGTGCGGTGCTGACGGGCCGGGTGGACAACACAACTCTGTTCGGGGCTTTTGTAGATATTGGTGTTGGCCGCTCGGGCCTTATCCACAAGAGCCGCATCACCCTGGACAAACTACCGCCCAGCCAGCGCAGACGTAGTCTGGCTCTGGGACCTGGGGAACGGGTGGAGGTACGGGTCCTTAATGTTGACCCTCAGAAGGGAAGGATTGGCTTGGACCTAATCAGGATCTTGCAGTAGAGACATTTAATTCCCATAAATAGCGTCTTATTCGTCTATTGGATCCAAAAAAATGTATCAAGGCAAGAGGCTTTATGATAGTTACAGTGGATTGAAACCTACTTTACAAACTAATTCTAAACAAATTAGCAAAGCAGAAAAGCATTTTTACAGGTTAGCTGATTATAATGTTTAAAATAATGCAATTTCTGCATTTATTTAAATCTAAAAAAAGTATTTGGCATGTCAACTAGTCACTTTTCATTGCTGTTCCTAGTCCAGTGCAATAAACTGAACCACACTGTTTTGCTGTATAGCCAACAGACTTTATCTCCTCGAGTCATATTGTCAGGCAGCACTTTTTCTTGCCGTACTTCCACATCATTAGGATGTTTGGGAGAGAACCCTAAACCCCTTTTTGATAATTTCCCGGGTTGCCTTTCACACACTTTCAGCTTCTTATCATTGGGCTTGGATTGTATACCTTCAACACAAACTATTTTGCACTAAAGCAATGCTAATGATAACTTGATTTTTGTTTGATATTGCTTATTCTCAATAAATATATAACAAGTTAATATTTCAAATGCTAATGTCAAACTCTTACATTTTATATGTTATGTTCTGAAGAGGATTTGAGGAAAAGCCATTGTAATTTTTTGCAGACTTTTCTGTGGACTGTTAAGAACTCATTTAAAACTCAAAATGTCACTTAAAACAGCCTAGAAATTGACTTGTGTCATCTGTATATGAGGATTTAATATACAGCACATGTAAATAAATGTTTTTGTGTTCACTTTGCATTCTTCTTTTACCTTTATAAAGAAAAATAACAGATGATCTACCTCATATTGGAGTGGAGGGATCTGCTAGAAGGGAAATAAGAGTGACTTATAAGTTAAAACAATCGGGGAATAATCCGTCAAGAGCCTGATTCACTTAGAATGAATTGCAACAGTTAATAGCAAAAGATATTTCACATTATCAATGCAAGCTGTTTTAGTCTCAGGGTCTAATTGACCAAGTATATAGCTTACGATTCATGTGCAAACACACCTTTAATGTAGCATTGTTCTGCTCCATGCAGCCAGATCTTTGTTAAAGTGATGCTAGCTACACCTTTACTCCACTTGTAGCTGCTCTGTAATTTTGACAGAGTGCAGTCCCATCAACATACAGATGATAAGCTGTTAAGGGAGTCAAAAATGTTTCAATGTTGATTTTGATGTAAGACTTAAAAAATGAAATGTGAGTTTTACCTGAAATGTGGCAAACAAGAGCAACTTAAAAAAGCTGATACAACAACAACAAAAATGTGAATCCTTGTTGTGTTTAACAGCTTCAGACCTTCTCTTCATGTAAATTGTAGCGTGAGATCTGTGAGGCCCCCCGACTGATTTAACCATTGGTTATACTTTTAATAGTAATAAAAAAATATTAACACAGACTTTCTGCAGATTATTTATGTGATATTATATTATGTTATATATGATGCAATATGGCATGACACAATTAAATATATTACACTATATACTATAATGTTATGTAATGTGATGATTGTGTTTTATGGTATGATAAAATACAAAATGATTTATGTTATAAAATAATATATAATACTTAGTTTGACAATATGATCTAAGATATCTTTATATTTTTGTCAATCAGACATTTGTTTTTTTCCCTTTTATACTGGACATTTTGTATGACACACATCTACTAGATATAGATGGTTACTGATCTCCAACTGTGTGCTGCTGTTAGCGTCAGTGTTACATTAGAATGTACTTATATTGAGGCTGTTTGGCATTGAAAGGGGTATTTTTCCCGCAAATGACCACATATTGGTTTATTTAAATCCATACGACAGCACTAGTACTCAGTGATGCACTTGGCTCCTTATCTCAGTAAGGGGAGCATGTACTTAAATGTAGTCTTGTTCATTAGACCAATTTTAAGGTTAAGTGTGTGCAAAATCTCAGTCTTGTAGGGAATCAGGCACCAACTTTTTCATCTGTGCAACAGAAAAATGTAAAAAGATAGGAATTGGTTAGGAGGGGGATGGGTGGAGACAGGGAGTAGACAAGAGGGAGGAGGAGGAGGGGGCAGCGGTTGTTTCTTCCAGTCTGCAGTTAAGCCTGAAGGCTTTTTAGTTGTGGTCCCAGACACAATTATCCCAGGACACACACAAACACACACTAATCAGCTGCTTCAAAATTAATCCCAGACTCCCCATCCACATTATCTAATTTGTTTGTTTTATGAAACTAGAATAAATAAAAGGAATACATAAAATAGCGCTGTGAGAATGCCTGAGGTCTCCTGCGCTAAACATTATACCGAATACAGAATACCTAATCACTGTTAGTGCCTCCATCCCCCTTTGGGGGAACAAATAGAATATATTCTAGACACACAAACACAAATATGTTCAATCAGGATTAATCAGAAGTGGCAGTTTGAGATGTGATGACCTGAGAAGACATACATTTACATTCTGTATTTCATCATATTTTATTAAGGGATTCCATCTTCCAGTCTAGGTGTCTTATCATATTTGACGATAAGTGTCTTTGTCATTTTGTTGTCTTTTTACTTGTTTTGATCTCATATACTGTAGCCTGGCACAGTCCTCTGTCTTAAAGTTTCCACTGTTTTTGTTTTTAGGACACACATATTATATTCTTTGAAGTAGGCACAGCTTCCCTCAGCATCATTTCAGCTCTTCCCGCCTCTAATTTTCCTCCCTCTGCTAAACGTGAGGACACAGATGGGACAGTCAATCTGGCGGCCAGTTACTTCTGCCCCTTGGAGTGTTTGTCAAATACTGACCAGTAATGAGTCCTGCGATAAGAAGAAGAGCGACTGCAGGAGTAGTTCGGTTTTGTAGTTCTGTTATCTTCAACTGCTCCGGCTCACAGCTGTTGTGTTATGGAGTGAGCTCAGGTGTGCCTTGAGGTTTTGTTGAAATGTGACTAAAATTGGCTGTTAGCATGAAACATCTTGACTATTTGATGTTTTCATAAGTCCCGGGCTACTAAAAGTCAACCTAACAAGCTCAAGTTGTCATGCAGGGGCTCTCTTTTATCATCTTTTGTTCCAAGATCCAGCCATGGAGTCACAGGTGGATAAAAACATCATCTTCTAACTTTTTTTCACACCGTAGCAGAGAGAATGACACTCACAGCAAGTAACTCTGCATCCTGCCAAGCTATCACTGAGAGGAGAATAGCTTTTTCTGTTGATCTCTGATTTTTCAGACCACCTGTCAAATGAGACATGAGTAGAAGTTTAAAGTACAGTTACCAACTTCTGAGGGCTGCCGTGCTTTTGACAACCAGCAGTATAAGTAAGTATTGGACTTGCAAAACTTTCTTTTATTTTGCCGTGTTCTCACAGACTGTTTCTAAAGCGGCACTGCAACAAAACACCTCCATCATCAAGCCCTAGACATTTATTGTGATTTCACATCTCCCATCCCTGTTCAGCACAGCGGGAGCCTTCTGTCTCCCTGCTGACATTCTTTGTCTCCACTGTAGCAGCTCTGTTCCAACTCTGTTACAGTGGGGACAACACTGCATCCATTTTTGCCTTTATTTTAATGATATCTAAACAAGGGCGTACATCCAGCATGAGAACTGGTGACATACAGGTGAGCAGAAAACATAAGGCAGTTTCCCCTCAAAACTTAAAATACACAGTGTTTAAAAATCCACTGCCAGGGGGCTCTCAATGAATCAAAACGACTGATCATATTTCCTGTAAAGAAGCTACAAAAACAAAATCAAATTCAGATCACATAGTCACTATGTGCTATACCAGCTGTACCATGATAAATGTAGATTCAAAATGACAGTATTATTTTTTTAGAATACATTCAAATGAAATAAATACTTTGTTAATATCTAAAATAAATTCAATTGTAATTGCCAATATAGATTGAACATGTTGAACTGATTTCCTTATGGTTAATTAACATATTGTTGTGTGGGATCCTTACTGTCAGCAATACTTTCACTGGGCATTGAACCTGGCATTTTTACTCTAAATCAAAATAAACAAACTTTATGGATATAAATTGTATTGGTTTACCCTCTTTTTTAACATGACAATATTACAGATATGGTTACATTTTAATGTGTTGTCCAACTGTACTTCACAGTGTTATAAAAATTACTTTTCAAGGAAATGCATGGTAGTACTGGCAGAGATGGCAAGTAACGAAGTACAAGTACTTAAGTAGATTTTTCAGGTACTTTGTACTTTTTGAAGTATTTATTTCTCTGACGACCTTTTACTTTTACTCAGTTACATTTTCAACATACATATCTGTACTTTCTACTCCTTACATTTCCAAAAGGCTCGTTACTTTATATGTAGCCTATAGCTTTAGCAGCGCCGCCCCTCCCTTTACGCAAAACACGCGCTGTGCGCAGGACAAGAGGACGCACTCTCCGCTGTCCGATGCAGCCACGGTCCGATCAGTGGAGTACAGGCCTGATATTTCCCATTTAAAGTGTGGCTGCTATCTTTGCTGTCTGAAAGTTATGTCATTTTGCAGTGCACCCAATGTTCATGTGAGCATTTGATCTAAATGCCTCCCGAATCGCTCAGCGTCTTTCGGCGCGCTCTCTTCCGTGTGCCGGTGAGCGTAAAGACGCAGACAGATGATCATCGCAGGAACAGTGAGGGATCATCAGTCACTTTGTGTGATTTTATAATTCTAGCAGTGTTTTGACAGCTCATGTGCTCTGTTTAAGTGAACACAGAGACTTAAAAAATGACGAGTCAGCGTTTTGATGAATCAAAACTCAGCATTCTTCATCAGTCCAGTCCAGCTCTGAGCCGCTGTTTTCACTCACTCACTGTTTTCTAAATGATAAATCATCCTGAGGTATCCTGCATCACGTATTGTCCATGATATAAAAACAATCTTTGACGGATCAAGCTCCAAATACAATCTAGACCTGCTAGTGCAGCGATTCTCAACCTGTGGGTGGAGGCCCATAGGTGGCTCTCAGAGCTGTTTTTACTGGACAGTGTAGGCAATAAGTCAGATGAAAATGTTGCAAAAATGTCTTCAGTGTGCTATTAAAAAGTGCTATTAAAAAGGTTGATTAAGAGTTGGGCCTATGAGTGTGATTTGTGACACCATAGTTTAGAAGCTACTCCTGGTCCAAAATTCAATGTTCAGAAGTGTGGTGTGTTAACCTTAAGTGTACAATACAAATGCCTAAAGGACTATATAGTGAAGTACATTAGGATACTAGGCAGGTAGTTTTTGTTCAAACGATAACATTGCTAAAGTAGATTCCATATTAATTATCCTGTTTAATAGCTTTGCAGCCAGTGAATCGTGCAGTAGAAATACTTTTTACTTTTAAAAGTACTTTTGAGTACATTTCAGAGCCTGTACTTTTTACTTTTACTCGAGTAGATATTTGGATCAGTACTTTTTACTTTTACTCAAGTCGTTTTTATACATAGGTATTTTACTTCTACCCAAGTAAGGAATCTGGGTACTTTTGCCATCTCTGAGTACTGGGCATTTTATAGCACACAAATCGGTGCTAAAATCAGGCTTTTTTTATCGTGGTCTTTGCAAGAACCATGGTTACGATATATGTTAAATAGGCCAGCCAACTGTTGATACCTGATGCCTTAGAGTTAAGCAAGTGTGTTATACATCTCTATGCGTTGTCTCCTTTGCTGAACAGCTAATGCTGAGAACTCTCTTACTTGACTTTCCATCCTTGTGTTGTTCCATGTCTATAGTTGCTACTGCTTGCAATAGTTGGTGCTGGTTTCTTTTTCCAACAGAAACAACTCCAGGTTAGTGGTGTGACCACTGACATCAATACAGTCTCCCTTTTGCTTGAGATGTTAGTTCTGTTAGAAAAACTTTTCTCTGAGGTCTACATAACATTCACTCTGACTGTGTTACTGAAACCTGCACTCAACATGTCGACCCATAACATCGGCGAGAGATCTGATATAGACTTTAGTTACATCAGTGGTTCAGCAAAGGGGATCACACAAAAACTCATATATTAACATGTACACATTTTGAAATATATTTCTCTTTCTGCTTTAATTTTAGCCACATGTTTCAGCTAGTTGCAGTTTTGTGTAGGGATGCTTTGCTAAAAAAACAAACACACTGAAACAAACAAACAAAAATAATAAAATTGGATTAATCAGTGTTGCACCCTATATGGATAAGCACATGCAGGTGCTGTGATGTAGTTATGATCCATTCAAGTCAAAGTGACAATCAGTGTCTGGAGAGACTGAATAGCATTTTTACCATTGTGAAGGTTTTTTTAAATGGACACAATTATTCACAAGCAGGTGAGGTTTGAGTTGTATTTGATAGTAAGACAACAGAAGAGTTAACCATGAAGAAATATAAGTAATGAGTAACATTAATAAATAATTTTACCTCTGCCACATTGAAAGACTTCAAGTTTTTGTATCACCAATAAAGAAAAAGAACAGGAGTGCAGTCCAGGCAGGAGGGAGGAGGAAAGATGGATGAATGGAGGTAGAAAAGAGAGAGAGAGAGAGTGAGAGGGATGGAATGAGACAGGAAATGAAAGGCTTTCTCCGGTTTCACTCCCCGTGACCTCATCAGTGTGATCATGGGTTTTATGAGCTTTCCCTCTCGACGCCCACACACCACCTCACACGTGCCAGGACACACACACACACACACGCTCACACACTCACTCACTCATTCAAACACACTTCAGGCCATATATTTCATTCACTGGCTCTGATACAAACACACAGTACATGTGTTTTTGTCTCTCCGTCTGTTCCTTTTCTCACACTCTCTCTGTCAACCTTTCACATACTTCATCAAACACCAGAACACTTAAAAACTTCTGTTAGAGCCAGCAACACGTAAATACTGACAGAGAAGTAAATTAGTCTTTATTAATGATGGAATTATAATCTCTGCAGGGGAAACTCAAATGATTGCAAATATTTTAGCAACCCATAGTTGTTCAAATATATAACAGTCATTCAATGTACTTGTATCTGAAGCTTGTGTTAAAATAAAGGACACATCTCCTGTATAGGCTTTAACAGTGGACCAATTCGAAGAGGACATCATGATCAGCAGTTGTGCTCAATCACTGGTGGTAAACAGCAAATAAATCAAGTGGGGAGGAAGAGGGAGAGGTAGTCCGTACACTTGGTAAAAGAGAAACATAAGTCTTATCATACCGTCATTGTGCCACAAGATGTCAAAATAAGAAACAAAATCAACATTGCTAAGAAAAAGGTCGTCGCTGAAAACACTCTTAAAGGGAAAACCCACTGTTATGGTTGTAAATTAGCAGCTTGCAGTATTAAAATGGATTTACATTGTTCTTGGCAGAGATTTCCGTGATTTTCTTTAGCTTTTCTCAGAGCTTGTAAGCTTGTTTCACAAAGCCCAGTAAGTGGTATATTAATAGTATCCTTATCAGAGATTTGAATATGCATTCACTTGGGTTGACACAATGGAAAACTTCTTTAGCTCATTCTCATCATTATTTACATTCTTTGAGTCAAGCACTCAGCAAAACAAAGCTCTACACTTTAGTTTCTCTACTTTAAATATAATAGCACTTTATGCCATACTTTTTACTTGGAGAAACAAAAATTTTACAGGGCAAAGAATTTCATGTTTTATATCTTAAACCAACACTACGTAGTTTTTCCACCCTAATATAATATTTCTAGAATCATTGTGATGGTACATCACCTTACAACAGGTTGAATGACACCTCTGTCATGGTCTGAGGGGGTCTGTATCACCTTCACTGGCACTAAGTAACTTTGATGTGGATGGTAGGAACACTTCCACATTAAAAAACGACAAATTTTTACTGCAGATGGTAAGCCGGCATACGTCACTTCCCCCTCGAGGTGAAAGCTAAACGTTGGGAAAAGGAGAATATAAAGCAGTTCATGAATTTTTAAAACAGATTTAATGAACAGAATTTAGTTTAAAGTAAATATGCACTTATTTTCCTAATGGAAATGGGGACCTCTGGCTCACACTCCTGCATAGAAGGTGGCGGTAATGCTCCTCTGACGCTGGATGCCACCTGCCATTAAACAAGAAGAAGAAGAAGAAGAAGAAAGCTACATGTAGTGTTGGTATCATGGCGGAAGCAGAGAAAAACCAGAAGAAAAGAAATGTTTATCGGAGAAGACGAAAAAAAGAAAGCTGGAGAATAACAAGCTAAGTGCCCGGACAGGGATAAACACTGGCCTGGCGTTCACTCGCTGGCGTGAGCTGAAAAACGAGGCAGGATGTCCGACCGATGCTAATTTAGCCCTGCTACGATTGGACTTGTAAGTATATGATGATTTATTTAAATAGAAACATGATCAGACTGTACCTTATCAGTCCACATGGTTTATTTGTCTCTCGGGACGTCCTGTTGACTCGCTTCTCCTCCCTCTGTATGTCAACAAATGCATGTTGGTGTGAGGCACTCTGTTTTACGACCGTGCAGTTACACTCAACGACCATAGAGGCCCCTAGAGAGCTAAAAAGCTGAAATCTTACTTAGTGCTGCTTTAAGTATGGAGAATGAGGGTCCAATGTTGCACACAATGTGATACCTAATGCTCTCATGCATTAAGACACTGATCTCTGTACAACAGACATGCAGTTTCATAAATAATTATCTGAGAGGAAAACAAACTCAACCATTCAAGGACAGGTTGCTTTCAGTATGGAGTCTTATTTGTGATAGCTCACATCAAGTGGTCTTCAGTGTCCTTGCTGCTGGATATGAAGTACAATGCTCCTCACACGCAGAAAAAAATAGACAAAGAAGGCTATATGTAGCCATTACTAAGCAAGAATCTGACTAGCAGCAAATAGTAAAATTTTCTTGTTGGTAAAAGTCACTCTTTAATTGCAAAACAAACACAAGCCAGCGTTTCCTGCTATCCCCTCACTTCCCTCTTGTCTTTTACTCTACTTCATCTCTTTTGAAATGTATTTACCATCCCATTACTAACATTATTCAGGACCATGTCACATAAAATTCATGATCTCCAGCACTATTTATCTCTGAAGTGGATAATGCCCTCAGAGTGTGAGTTTGTTTTAATCAGTGTTCAGTCTTCATGTATGCAGAGTGGAAAAGCAGGGAAAGAGAACTGGAGGATAGGTTATGTCAAGAAAAGTCCCCTTCGTAACCATTCTTGCCTGGGTAAATGTTGTTACAGGTGCCCGGTGTTCGACTGCTATCCTCTACTCTTTTAGACAGAATATAGTAAGTTGTAATTTGATTGTACTTATAGAACCTTTCATATACAGAAGCCATGCACTGCAAAAGAAAAACAGGACAGCCAAACTTCTTAGCTGTGAAATCTGCCAAATAAGCTCCCCCCCACAACCACCACCACCACCAAGTTTCAGTTACCCATTCATTGTCTGTCATTTTAAACACACTTATGACACCCAACAGACTTTGATTTCATATTTTATTATTTATGTGCCAGTTCAGTCATTCATCTAAAGGAGGTAAATTAATGGATAGTTTCCTATTCAGAATCATCATTCTTTGCTCTGATAATTGTGTGTTATCTTTTTGAAAAACACTGAACACATTTTTGAAACCTATTGAATATGAAATAAACAGTAAAATGACACTTGCACTGAATAACTATAAATACAGACCTTTAATCATTGTTTCTTGATGGCATTTGGGCATTTAACCATGCGATGAGTGTTGCAAATGAATAGATACACTATTTTGCCAAAAGTATTCGCTCACCTGCCTTGACTTGCATATGAACTTAAGTGACATCCCATTCCTAATCCATAGGGTTCAATATGACGTCGGTCCACCCTTTGCAGCTATAACAGCTTCAACTCTTCTGGGAAGGCTGTCCACAAGGTCTAGGAGTGTGTTTATGGGAATTTTTGACCATTCTTCCAGAAGTGCATTTGTGAGGTCACACACTGATGTTGGACAAGAAGGCCTGGCTCTCAGTCTTCGCTCTAATTCATCCCAAAGATGTTCTATCGGGTTGAGGTCAGGACTCTGTGCAGGCCAGTCAAGTTCATTCACACCAGACTCTGTCATCCATGTCTTTATGGACCTTGCTTTGTGCACTGGTGCACAGTCATGTTGGAAGAGGAAGGGGCTATCCCCAAACTGTTCCCACAAATTTGGGAGCATGGAATTTTCCAAAATGTCTCGGTATGCTGAAGCATTCAGAGTTCCTTTCACTGGAACTAAGGGGCCAAGCCCAGCTCCTGAAAAACAACCCCACACCAAACTTTACACTTGGCACAATGCAGTCCGACAAGTATCGTTCTCCTGGCAACCACCAAACCCAGACTCGTCCATCAGATTGCCAGATGGAGAAGCGCGATTCGTCACTCCAGAGAACGCGTCTCCACTGCTCTAGAGTCCAGTGGCGGCGTGCTTTACACCACTGCATCCGACGCTTTGCATTGCACTTGGTGATGTAAAGCTTGGATGCAGCTGCTCGGCCATGGAAACCCATTCCATGAAGCTCTCTGCGCACTGTTCTTGAGCTAATCTGAAGGCCACATGAAGTTTGGAGGTCTGTACCGATTGACTCTGCAGAAAGTTGGCGACATCTTCGCACTATGCGCCTCAGCATCCGCTGACCCCGCTCTGTCAGTTTACGTGGCCTACCACTTTGTGGCTGGGTTGCTGTCGTTCCCAAACACTTCCACGTTCTTATAATACAGCTGACAGTTGACTGTGGAATATTTAGGAGCGGTGAAATTTCATGACTGGATTTGTTGCACAGGTGGCATCCTATCACAGTTCCACGCTGGAATTCACTGAGCTCCTGAGAGCGACCCATTCTTTCACAACTGTTTGTAAAAGCAGTCTGCATAGGTGCTTGATTTTATACACCTGTGGCCATGGAAGTGATTGGAACACCTGATTCTGATTATTTGTATGGGTGAGCGAATACTTTTGGCAATATAGTGTATTTAATGAATACGTTTTTTGATAGATTTTCACCCTGATAGATTTGTGGTGAATTAATTCATGACTAATTCATTGTGAGATTAGCACATGGAAGAATTGTTCATGGATATATGGATAGATTGAATTTTTAAACTGTGATTTTTCACTCAATTCCAATGATTTACTCCATTACTCACATTTTTTTACATGTATAAATTTAAAGTAAAGTTTAAGTCTATATTGACCATGAGAAACAATTCTCTCCAGTTCCTTGATTCAAGAATCAGATCATTGGAAAGAAATATACTATTTGATTTTGACTCTTGGATTTGTTATTTGAATTAGTGCTGCGGTGCTACAACAATGTGGTTTGGAATCAAATCTTAGAGGTACAGTAGAAGTCAGCTTTAAATTGCTTATTATTCATTTTTTTTAATCAAGTATGCAGGAGTACAAAATTCCTCACTATTTCAGGTGTCCACATCTGATGCTTAACTTTCTTAGCACTAATTTGTACATTGTGAGATTGGATTTAAAATATAGAATAGTGGGATATTGTAGTAAAAAAATCTGTAGATATTTTATATTTAACACATTTTGCTGCCCAGCCATAAACGTCATTAAGCCAATACACCTCCAATTGATTGATGGCTGTCAAAGAAAACAGAAAAATCTGTGCAAAATGTGCACCACTTATCCTGAACTTCCACAATACAAACAAAAACAATACTGGATGTTTAGTTAAACACACACAGACACCACTATACAAGGCTCCCTCCAGAGAGGCTCATGAGATCCGTTCAAGGACGACAAGGCCTCTTCCTGTTCCCGGGTCGTGACCGTCGTTGGTGGCTTTTGGTGATTGACAGCTGAGTGTTTTGGTTTGGTTGCCACCTCTGGGTCTTGGCTACAGTCAAAGCCTTCATACACATTCACTTTAGAACACTGGCTGGACACACACAGATGCGTATATTGTGAAAGCATACATATTCACACAAACACATGGTGTTCACACTGACACATAGAGAGAGTGTGTATGTGTGTATCTCATCGACATATCTCATGTTCATCCCAAGGGGAGCTCAGTCTGAGACCACAGCAGCTTTGTTTCACAGGGAGGAAGGAAGTTGAAACTCAGGGGGAATTTACCTACAGAGTTAGGCTTTGGAGCTTTGGAGTATTTTCGGGGCTTTCTGTCTTTGCATGTTTTTTTTTGTTTGTTTTTTTTATGGGCAAAAAAATAACAGCAGCACAGCAGTGTGCTCTAGCAGATCATTGCATTGTTGCTTTGGAAAGCCAAGAGGCCAAGGAAAAACCTACTTATCTGACAACTCCTTTTAACATAATCCCAGAAATTGTGATAAATCAAATTTCTGAAAAAACTCAAGTACTTTGTCATCATCACAATGGATACAATAACTTACAGACTCTTCATGACGGTGAACATCAGCAACTGAAAAATTAAGCAAATGTTAAATGCACTTTTATTCATACTATTTGAAAGGTGACATTGAATGCCGTGAAAGGCGCCCTTAAATGAAATGTATTATTATTATTATTATTATTGTTATTGTAAATGACATAGATGACAGGAACAAGACTGTCCCAAAACAATCAGTCTTGTGCTTCATACAAGACCACCACCAAAACTCAGTCACTCCCTGCTTGTGCCATGACCAACATTCCATTCATTAAATTTGGTTGTGAACTTTTTCACAGACAGACAGGCAGACAACACACTGGCAAAACCTTCTTGGCTGGGGAAATAAGTTGTATAAACATTAACAGATAGATTAATGGAAAAATTATTCACAAATTTGCAGATTCATTTGTGTATAGATTTATCAATGCATTTATACAGAAAGTTATAAATAAACAGATTTATTGGTACATTTTGAGGCTGAATATATCCTAGCTGTTTGTCCTTGTCTCTGTGCTTTCATCTGTCAGCTTCATAAGCACTGTTGTACATACTCTCCTATACGTAATATGTATCACCAGAAGTTACCACTAAAGGACACACCATAGAGCTCGGGCTGTATACAACAACCTGTTGTATAAAAAGTAAACCTCAAACATGGTAGCAACAATGTTAGTTCTAGGATTGAATTTAAAAGTAATGACAATAATCAATGTTTTCAGATAAGCTTAGAATATTGATGACAGATGAACAGAAGATAAAGTCAACACCATTTGTGTTCATTTTCTACATTAGCTGGTGAATTTCAGCTGTGTGTCATGACAGCACTTGTAGAAAATGAAGAAAATGTCCTGTTGAGTGCCTCCTTGTGAAGTTTTTCATAATTATGTCAATAACCGCCATCATATATGTTCTTAATTTCACTAAATTAACCTAAACTGTGATGCCACAGACACACTTGACTGTAAATCAGAAGTTCACTCAGTCAGTGGATGAACCATGAACCAAACTTGTTAACTCTTCCATTACTTTTACAGTTCTGAACACCAGCTTGTATAAAATTGTATTTATTGTCAGCTTGTTTGACAAACATGTTTGTCTCTGTGGAGGGTTGGTAACACAAAAGTCAGAAGTGGAGAATTGTGGACTTACCTAAAACTTTTCATCAAAAATAAATTGTCACAAACATTTGCACAGTTATTGACAGTCAAAACAAGTCAGTACGGTACATATCCATATATATCGATTCATTTAAAAGATCATATCCAAAGCCCACTAATACATTTTAACTTGTATAGAGGTGCATAGACATTTACTTCGATCCATGCAGGGATAGATTTGCATAAAAATATTTATATTGAGAGTTGATTGAGTCTTAAATAGCCTTATTTATCTATAGTTTTTATAGATTTGTTCATATACTGATAGTCCATAATTAAAGGGGAGTCATGAGCTCTTTTCAAAGATCATTCTCCACAGTACTGCCATAAAAAAGCTCTTTGATATTACAAGACACTTATTTTAATTTGCAATTCTGTAATATGCCTTACAGTACATTCACAGTTTGTTATGGTGCTTCAAAACACACGCAGTCAGGCATGTACACACAGCACTGTGCTACCCCACCAACACAACCAATCTTCTCTTGTTCCTAACAGAAGGGGGACTGTGTCTCCCCTTTACGCGCTGGTGATATTTATGTATTGAAGGCAAAAAGTCACACTGGTGTAATTATCACACTTCAGAAAGAGCTTATTGTAGATTATGAAATTGATTAATAGATGACTTATTGACTATTACTGAGTGCTGCATCCTGCTTGCACATTTGAAGAGGTGTCCTCTTTTATGCATATCTATGTCACAGTTTTTGTTCAACCAGTGCAATTTTCCTTTGACATCTTTAAAACCTTTGTGGTATTTTGGTGATAATTCTGTCTATTTAATGTCATCACCAATAGCACTTCAAACCGGTCAAGTTGTAACTGTTAACCCAGCTGCTACTGTATAAGCAGCTGAGTAACGTCTCTAGCCTGTGCAGAGACCCCCTCAGGGCAAAGACGGAGTAAGCTAGCTGTGGCAGTTGTTTGTTTAGCTGTGTGTTTCAGCGAGCCATTAATACCAGAGCCTAATAGTGCTGTCAGTAGCATTAACACACATGGGAGCAATTTCCTTGACACAGATTACACATGGATTTACTTGACTAAAGCAGTGCTTCCTGAACATGGATTTAGCCTGTAGTTAAAATCTTTGGGGTGTGGTGCACCTTTTGAGGACCACAGATGATAGAGGCAGTGAAAGTGATTTCCCAGCGGCCCTGTTTTAAATGCCCCTGTAATAGGGACAAAACACTATGGAAAGCTCTGAAGAATCTTTAATTGAAAAAATGCAACACCTATTTTATACCAACTAATGTAAACAATGCTCTTTTGTGTTATTCATGTTTTAAACTAATGAGAGAAAAAGAAGATATCCTATCCAAACTGCATTGCATTTATTAGACAAGGAGAAAACTCTCACTCACTAAAGCACAAGGCTTTATCAGCATTCAAGTTGTCAAAAGAATGATTGCATGTGTTGATTAAGAAATAACACTCGAAAAATAACACACTTATACTTTCATCAAAGATCATCCTAAAAGAAGTGTTGTTCTGCAGATCCAACCTATGATGATTTTTTTCAATAAAAATTAATAATTAAGTTCTAAAAATAAAGTTTAAATCATCCATTATTTGGTATTTTGTGAGGGGGTCTCACATATTTTCAACATTTGATAAAATGCTTAAAATCCATCAGTGTAGGTAAGGCTGGAAAAAAAGTTTGTTCTGTTCTTCGAGACATTCATGAAACCCAGCTTGAAACCCTACTTTTTTACATGTATTTATGCCAGATCACTACACCAACACCTGTGGTATGAGGAAATTCAGATTATCAGATAAACACTTTTTCTTTTGAAATCAAATCATCATGTTTTTCAGAGGTGAAATGCACACTGAAACTCAAGTGAAACTGTGTCAGCACATACTACTGGGATGGGTCTCCCTGTGTTTTTTTTTTTACTCTGTCACTGATTTCTCTGACATTACCTGCTCAGGAATCATGACCCAAGACACTTTCATTCTCTTTACGGCTTACCATCTGCAAAACCATATCCTCTATTATAAAGCACAACACAAAACACTTTTGCCAGCCAGGCAGTAACTGAACCAACAGGGAAGATAGGTGTTGTTAAAACCCAACAGGCCTTTCCAGCAATTCAGAATTTCTCATAGTGGACAACACACTGACAATAATAACAATAATAATAATTGATAAAGGTGCATTTTTGTACCTAAGATTCAAATTTACATGCTTGCTTTTATGTATATGAGATAGTCTTGATCAAACACATCGTCAGTTATCAGAGGTCTTGTTTTAAGCTTACGTGTGACCTTATACATTAATGGAATACTCCGTTGGCAGTTAAGAGACGCTTTCTCCTGCTTTCACACTGCAGAGACACTCGCTAGCAAATGACATCTTTTAATTTTTTTTGAAAGAAAGCTGTTTAATTAAATATGCACGGACTGATGAGATGAACAGCAGAGGCTACATTTCTATTAAACTCCACCTGTAAAAGACAACAGAGATAAAAGCAAACATTGAATTAATTTAGATGTTACAATAGGATGCTCTGCTGAAGTTTCAAGAGACAAGGGTTGTGTATCGGCAAGAATCTTTAATTATAAAATGCATCACAGCACAGGAGTAATGAAACCATATATCACAATATAATGCAGTACTATATGCAGGTTGATATACCACATTTTTAACTGAATAGTATAGCATTTTGTCACCAAAACACAAATTATTGAATGCATGGAAATATAATTCTCAATCAATATTATCTATACAAAACATTGTCCCTACAACATGGATAAACTTTGTCTGAACTAATGACAGAAATAATGACAATAAATGTAACATGGTCAAATGGTTGAGTACCTCATGCCAGAGGCTGAACTAAAGTATAAAACAAATGACCAGAATTTCTGTAAATCGCTGTCAATAGAATATTAATCTTGCAGTTTAAAATATCAAGTCAGTATTTTTTACAACCCTACAACAGACAGTGACACCAGACATGCATCTCAATACATCTGCACCTAAATTAAATGAGTTGGTTCATCTTCTGCATCCACAAAAAGTTCATGAGACATAGACATAGACACACTTTTGGGGGAGGTGCATGTGAGGCCATTTGCAAACCTCTCTGTGTCATTCCAGGCTTAAATGGGCCTAGAGTGAAGAACACAATGTAACTTTGATGCAGAAGTTTAAATCAGGCCTAAGTTTGGAAATTCAAAATGTGTTTTGGCTTCAACTTTAACAAAATGTATCATATCTAAGTAGTCATTCAAAAATATCTAAATCTTTGCAGGATTCGATTGGCCTATTTTAATGTCAATTTGCATTCTAATCCATTAATTGGGGTTTTTGAAGAAGATCAGATAGACGACCTCCATCTGCAGCACATTATGCTGTGGCCTCTCTTCCTCAGCATGCACATCAGGGCTTGGTCCTACTACTGGCCATAAATGTGCATGGGTGTCGAGGGATCATGCTGTGGGCATTGCTCAACTAACTGGACAACTGTCTATAATAGGTAAAAATAAAAGTCTAAGGTTTGTAGTGCAGTGGCTAGGAGTGTAAAGAGGAAACTGATGAAAAACAAATAAAATTTAAATGAAGCAAATTGCAGCACCATTTATTTTCAAGTAAAATGGACAGGGAAAAAAACTACTTGCAAAAACAGCAACTGTTTTGAAAAGGCTTGCGGCTTGTTTCAGGCCTTTATAAAGTTACAATCCTGTTACCTGTTTGTGCACAAGCCAATGTCCTGCCATTTAGAAAACCAGAGAAAAATCAACTAAAAGAATATTCCACCAAGAGATTTTTTAAAACGGTTTGCCCCAGGTAATTTCCAGTTGCTTTTGTTTATTTTCCCCTCCTTGGTCCCAGTGTAATGGTGGAGAAATATTTGACAATTTATTTTCCCTCCTGAGGAAAAATGGTGTTGTTGAATGAACTCGGAGAGAAAAGTATGCAGATGGATTTTCTTTTGAGTCTTTTTCTCCAAAGTGTTTATCGAAATGTATACAGTATAGTTCACCAAGGAGGAAAGAGATGAGACTATTTACAGGAGTAAACAAAATCACTAGCCTGCCATCGTTTTCAAGATTGTCTTTTCCTCCCACATCTTTTCTCAGTCATGTGTAATGTGGAATATCATACAGCTGTAAACAATGCAAATACTATCTAGTCTTTTGGCTCGAATGATGCACAATATATCCAAACCTCATTGTTTTCCTCTAACCTCAACGTCCAGGTATTGGGGTTAATTAAATTAATGATCCGGTCAAATTGTGACTTTCAGCTGACCATAAACATCACTGAAAGAACTAAAAGTGTCCTCTTGAATGCTTTGTAGTGAAAATATTCATGATGTTAGAGTATTTTCCTCAGTATATCTAAAGGACAAACTAAGTTAACACAAGCAGACAGTCATCTGTTCACACGATTACTGGTGGGGCTGTGACACCAAACTTACATGTTTCTGTTAGTTTTACAGGTAACAATATTGTCTTCTAAAATAGAAATTAACCATTGCCAGCTCACTGGGCAGATGTGCAGTTTTGTGGATTTTATCATTTTGTCTTTTAATCCTTCTGTCATTGTTACTGTTGTTGTGTGGACTTATCTCTTCAGGCTTTCAACCAATCTTTCTGCTTGTGTGTACTGCATCTCTTGTCAATGTTGAGTCAGATTTGCTCAGTTAACAACAAATAGATCTTCTGTCTTAGGGACTTCACCACTCGGTTTCTGTATCTCATGGCTGTAGCTGCAACCTGACCTTGATCCAAACAGCTAAAATTTGGCTCAACAACTGAATTCAGCAGACAAATAATGTTTGCTACTAAAAGAGAAAGATGCTTTGTACCCTGCCAAAGTCAGTAAATATTTAAGCTATTTTTGAACACATTGGATTTTTAGTTTCTCAAACAAGTTTTCTTTTTCCTTCTTTTTCTCATTTTTTAAAACTGAAACTATGTTTCGTTTCCTTTGGTCAGCCAGCAACAACAAGTTTCCTGTCTAGGGAAAGCACACTAACGTGCAGATTTTTCGGTTTGATTCCAAAATAAATCTTGTTATGGAAATTTTGTCAATCTTGCTTTGTCTCTAATTGATTTATTGCCTCTTGGAACAATAAAAAAAAAAACAGTTCAGTATCAGGACATGAAAAATGCCCACCAACGTTCACTCATCTGTGGATTCATTCCAATGAAACCCGAGATGGTAATTAAACATAATGAAGATCTATGCAGAAACAAATCTCCTGTGAGGGTTGAGAGAGGGGGCCAGGAGGAGCTTGAGCCAGTCAGACTCAGAGAGGTGTGGGTTCAGGATTCGTCTTATTAGAGTGTGTGTTTTTGTGTGTGTGTATCTTTGTGTGGTTAGGCCCATCTCACCTGCGTGTGGAAAAACCCAATGGTATGGTGTTCTTTCCTGGGAATACACTTCCTCTCCATTCCATCTGTTCCACCACACTTCACCCAATCAATCGCTAACCTGATACTTGCTCTGTTCTCCCAGCCAGCCAATCGTTGGAGCCGGTGATGGTCATGTGTTCCTCCAGAGACAGTTGGCAGCCCATTTGTAATGTACAGTTAACTGTATAATGATATTTCTACCCGCTGGAAAACCACTAAAGTTTCTGTGTGAGTGTGTACGTCTGTAATGATGGGTCCACTCTTACATTCTTCAGCTTTGCACTGATGCTTTTTGACAGTTCACTGCTTTTTTGCATGTATGTGTGTGATGTTGTGTGTTTACATACAAGCATCAAGTAGCAAAGACACATTGCATTTCTTCCTTCACACCTTTTTCAAAGATCATGATCATGATAACCTACATGATGCAGTATAATGTACCTTAATGTTGCAGAGAGATTGAGTTAGTGTTTGTTTTTCCTAGTGTCTTGATCTGCCTTTACAGATGAAGTTCAGACAAGCATAATTTTCCAGAAATAGAACCATTTTTTAAAACAAGTCTCTTGTTCCTCAGCCAGTTTGCCGATTCACAATACAGACAAGACAAGACTTAAAAAACATCATAGTCAAACATCAGGTCATAGTCTCAGTTGTATCATCCAGTGTCTTAAGCGAAGTAAACACTACATGATTGTGGGTCAGAGTTTTGACTTGGATCCCCTCTTCTGACCAAAGTTAGTAAAGGCCCAATTATCTGTAGATCCCAAAGATGATATTACCTGATTATCCTGTGTAAGTATGAGGTAATGCCGGGGTCACACTACACAATTTATGCATGGGTATGGCCTGACCCGACAGTTGTAGAGTTACGGGACCGTGTAGTGTGTCATAATTACCAATAACAACAGACCAGTCTGGGACGCCTCACGACTGCAACAGAAAGACTAGCATGTTGGACTTTTGTCCTCCCTAAGATCTGTTCCTCCACGTCAGAGACAATGAGCGATGAGAGCACAGGGCGCTCTGCATGTGCAAAAATCACGAATGTAAACAAACTGAGGTTTGTGCCTTGAGAGCGTCTTGATAACTATGAGACATATGAAAGGTTTGCAAAGCTCTGAAAAAGAACATCCCTGCCCCTAATGATGTGTTGAAGAGGAGCTACCAAAGATTGTTAGAGAAATGTTGGAGAGAAACAGAAGATTCAACATAGTGAGTGACTGCTTACAGCTAACTAACATATAATGCAACGTAACATCTGTAAATGCAAACAGAAGTACTGTACTCTAACTACAGTATGTTTGTTTGCTTTCGGTATTGCCCCTCCTCCTTCCACCATCATCACATCAGTTATTACATACAGTTGGTTTCAGTCGAGTAGTCTGTCGGGCAATTCACTACAAATTTATGGCTCCGGGGTTGCTTAGTATGACCGTTGTTACCACCAAAAAACATAGTGTAGTCTGAACTTGGCATTAGACCGACATCTGAGATGAAGGATGATATTGGTGGAATGTGGCAAAAACATCAGCATCTATAAAGCATTACCTGTTAATTATATATAACAAACTGGCAAAAAGAGGAGCAGGATGGAAATTACAACTGCCAAGGATGTTCTCAAAAGCCAACTGCTAGCCATATTTAGCTTAGCAATTCCTCCTGACATTGTTTGCCATGTTTGTTTACATTAAAGTCATGTTTGATCACTCAAGAGTGCAAGCTGCCAGAGTAGAGGCACAGTTTGTTCGTGAGTGAGCTATTCAACCCCAGATGTTGATGATCAGTAAGGACATCCTTGTTTCATCTATTCAAGTCATGGATCATCTGTAGAGTCTTCATAATGACCAAGTATGAGCCCTCTGTTTTTGATGAGGCAGGAAGGCCCTAGATTTCAACATCTGAGTCATTGCAATCAACACTTGAATCATTGTTTAAAGGCTTGTTGGCTGTTGCACACCTGAAAATACTTTCTGTACTAGAGGGCAACAATTTTCCATCCATCTGATTCTCTGTTAACACGCAGCACCTAACTTGCGCCAGTTGTTGTATACGGTAGTACCCGAATCTCACACCTTGAGATTTGGGTCTTGTCCCCCTTCTTGTTTTCTATCCTGTTATTTCCAAGCAAAACAGGCTCTGATTGCATTGGAGGAGTGTGGTTCTTTGTAAATGGTTTTCTAATGGTCTCAATGACAGTTCTCAGGCTTCCAATAATGTAGACGGCCTTGCGTTCCTAGAAAAGAGAGGAAAAAACAGCAAAACCAAATAATTTGGCAAGTATGTTGGTGAAGAAAGTGATGAATACAGGAGAGAACGAAATAAGCAAAGAAGGTGCGAAAAAGGGGAAATTGAGCACTGAGGTAAAGAGAAAATAGAAAAGATGGTTAGAAAAGAGAACAAGGGAAAAGGGAGTTCTTTAAGTCAAATACAGACTAAACTGAGAAGAGCAAACACAAAGGGGTTGTTCTGAAATAGCTTTTAGAATATTGGATTTACTCTCAAATGCAAGTGCAAATATCAAAATTTCTAAACCAAAGCCTTCTTGTTTTGGTACTCAGAGAGACACTGAACATTTTAGAGTTTGCTGTGATTTTGCCCTTGACTCGACAGTACTGAAAGTCCTTCCTGTTTACTTTATACTGCAAGTGCATGTGTCACTGCTCAAAATGAGCTGGGATACACAGGCCAGTCGGGCAGTACAATTCTGGACATCCTCTCTCATTATGTTATGATTATGCATCAAAAGAAATTCTTAAGAGCACTGATTCAATTTAACAGGCTAACTGAAAGACAACAAGTGACCATCCAGAGAAGGGCAGTGCAACTCCAAAGATATGGTTGTTATTTCACAACTATCACCACAGGATGACAGATCAACTTCAGTGTTCGTAAAAAGCAGGATAATTTTCCATGGAGAAAACAGATGGTGCTAAAACGCATCATAACTGCATAGAAACTTCTTGTTGTTGACTTTTCTAATGACAATTGAAATTGTTAAAACTTTTTCACTATCAGAGATGTTGAAACAGACTGTGCTCGAGAGCTGAGGGATATTCAATTTTTCCCAACAGTACTCCAATGTGCTCATATGCACATTGCAGTGCAACATTAGTCTTGGACCTTAAGCACATTAGGCTGCAATTTTCTTTTGTTTGATGGGAGCACAGACAGCTATCTTTAGGTTTTTTTTTGTTTTTTTTGTGTAAACTAATAACCCTTGAAAGTCTACCCGTGTGTCATCCACCCCCATGCTTGTTTAGGCTGAAGACAGTGCTTCAACGGCCACATCCACACTGACATAACACCCGAGGTAAATGCTTTGTTATTTGAGGCAGATCATCAGTGACATAAACCCATTATAGATGGCAGTATCCTCACTGAGGTTTAATCATTAAAAGATTTATGTATCTGTTTAGAACTGAAAAGTGGAAACAAAACTCATACCTGATCAAAAACCTATAAAACTTCGAGCTGGTTCCAAACTGGAAGTGCTGGAAGGTTTTTGCTATCCAAGCCTTTTCAAAAGCTAAAACTGCAGTCATATCATGTAGTTTCTTTCTTTCTTTCTTTTTTCTTTTTTACAAAAAACAATGGCAAAATTACATTTTTAAAGGGAAAAAATGTTGCAGTGTCAGTTGGATATTCCTTTGCTCGAGACTGCATCTTACGTACCAGTTATACTTATAATTCAGGTTTTAGCTCATATTATACAAAACATACGAAGAGGCTGGGCCTTCAAGCCTTCACACTGTGTAACTGTTGTTAAACACAGTTTATAAGGACAGTCTTGATCCTGTCTGTAGCACTTGTAGGTTAAAAGCTTTGCAAGTATGCTGCTTGTGAAATCATTTTATCATTGCATTTCAATTCATGAAGTGTCTGCCAGATAAACACCTCTTTGTGTGTATTTTCAATGCTGACACTTTAGCTCTAAATCCACGGGATTTCAGGTCACATTGAGTTTTTTTCAGCTGAGTATCAAGCTACTCTCCTCAGACATGAATATGATTGTTTAGACAGGCATTGAAATGACTCTATTTTAGTGTGCATGTGTGAGGACATGGGGGAAATAGATTTTCTCGCACCAGTGGTATTTATGATGGGCGAGCAAAGAGGCAAGGTGGAGAGAGAGAGAGAGAGAGAGAGGAGAAAGTGATGAATGAGAAGCAGTTTTAGTCATCACGCTCTATCTCCTGAGCCTCTTTGTGTGCTGCGGTCTGTTCATCCAGTGCAGAGAGGGGACGAGGAGACGGAGTACGTGTGAGTGTGTGTGTCTGCTTATGCTTATGTGGGATTGGTGATGGAGAACCACTTAAAGAGGGCAGGCCAGGCATGGAGCTGCTGCCAGAATCCTGCAAACACACACACAACACTGCTACAGACAGTCATTATTAGTTTGTAGTGAAAGGCCATCCTAATGTGGGCCATTTTAGACCACCAACACAAATAAATCCATCCCAGGAGTTTTTGCCTCTCTCCAGCCAGCTGGCAGGCTGTGTTGAAGTCGTTAGATTGACTTTTCCCATTTGTACCTAAAGCCTTTTTTTTTTTTTTTTTAAATGTATGACAGCTGACACCTTTTTAGCATCAGACATAACTGTCTGGCAACAGTGATATGGACACAACTTGTTTCCTTTTTCTTTTCTTTTCTTTTCTTTTTTTCTCTTATTTTTTTCCTGCATAGTAGAGAAACATACATCAACTTTGTATGAAAAGAGGTCACCTTGTTTGTAAAAAGATAAACAAGATGCTTGCCTTGCATCATAAGTTAGTTCTTGAATGGCAACACAAAGGAGTCTTGTTTTTAAGACTTGTTTTTGTTGTGTCTCTCTTGGAGGGAAACCTTGAGGAGGCTGACAACTGCTGCTGCCAGGGGGAGCAAAATGAGCGGTGGAGTAAGTCAAGGAAAAATCTTTATAAATCTCTCACAACAAAGAATTATTAATCAAATCAATAAATCACCCAGGCCTAAAATACAGTAATCTCTATGTAATCACTTTAAAAACAGAAATATTGCCTCATAGATTAAAGACACAAATAATCCGATGCTCAAACAGGCATTTGTTTATCTACAGTAGATACTCTTAGATACAATTTCGATGAAGAACCATTTTAGGTTTTACAATAATGTTGCATTGCTACTCTCTCTCCAAAGGCAGGGTTGGGCGATATGACCTGAAAATTATATTGCATTTATTTCTCTCTTTCTTTCATCAACAGTATTATATGTCTCTGTGTGCTAATTTCTTGGTGTTGTAGCACTAACCAAATGTCTTGTTTGTCTCTCTTCTGAGTTGTATCACCATGACTGAGAATCCAAGCCTGGTTTGTCTGTCAAAAATAGAAGCACTTGACAGTAATTACAAGTCAGGACTTTTATAGTGACAAAATGTGTCTGAAGTTATGTAGGGATGCACAATATTTATCGGAGCAATACAAAATTGGCCGACTTGGGGAAAAATGACATCATTTTTTATTGACCTGATACGTACATTTTACCCTGATAAAAAGATCTGATAAATTACTTAAATTGGGGAAATTGTTTGCAGGCTGCGTAGCCCCAAAACAAGCCATGTTGCACTGGTTACGTCATCTATCACACAACCTGTTCGGCAAGAATTCTGAGAGGAGGAAAGAGGACTTTTAACACAACAAATCTTATAGCTCACCTGAAAATTGTCATCGCGGCGGAGCAGTATTGAAAGAAGACGAAGCAGCTGTGGTAGCAGCTAGCGGTGCAAAGGCTAAAAACAACAACACGGAACAGCATTTATGACAAAGTGATGGAGTTCATAGCGCTCAACAACCAGCCCTTTTCTGTCATTGAGAGCCCGGGTTTTCACAAGTTAATAGCACATTTGGAGACACGTTACACCCTCCAGAGCCATCGCTTCTTCTTGGATGTATCCCTCCATGCCCTCTAAGGCCCTGTTTACACGGAGACTCTCTGACCTGAAATGCAAAGGCTTTTCCTTTGCGTCCTCGAAAACGATCCGCGTCCACATGGAGACAGAAGGAGGACTTAAAACGATGTAGCGTGCATGCCAGTCCAGTAGATGGCAATGTAGGTTTGCAGAGAAACAGCGGTGTTACAACACATATACGAAGAAGAAAAACTTTTCCCAAACAACAATGGCCAGTGGACGCACAAAGACGCAGGAGTTTCTTGTCCGGACAACAAATCTGTTGAGACAACAAATCTGTCTGGATAATTTTGTCTGGATAACAAACCGAGCATATTATTAAAATTATATTAAAAATAAAAATATGAACTTATCGGTTATTGGTATCGGCCATGAGAAGCAGAAAATTATTAGTTATCTGTATCGGTTCAAATTTTTCATATCGTGCATCACTAAAGTTACATGTTAGTCATTGATGAGCCGGTACACGTGACAGTTACTGAGGCAGTTACAGAAGGAGAATCAAACCAAGCTGTATGTCACAATTTCTTCTGTAAATGCTACTTTGGCTTCCCTTCCTCAGTGACTGATTGATTAACTGTTTATTTGAAGCAGCCCCAGTGATGATAAAAACTGACACTAAAACATGATAATAAAACCATGTTTACCGAAGGAAACCAAAGAAATTGCTTTATTACTTTGATATGTCACAAACTTGTCTCGGCTGTGTGTTTTACATGTATATCAAAAAGGTATTTGGTGGGAGAATGTTGAACTGAATGTTAACCAGCTTTGTCCAGCCAAACTATTTAAAAAAATGCATCTAAAATTAAGTCTTCCCTTCACAGTAAAGCCTAAAAGAAATACTTTCTTTGGATCAGGAAATTAAAATAATATGAGGGTAAATCTGATTTCGGCACCTGCTGAGCTGTAGAGTCATGAACCCACGATCAGTTCATGTGTGCGTGTATGCATGCTACCTTTTCCAACATCTATTTCCAGAAAAGAGTGTCCTGGGTTGAGGCATCGTGTCTCACCACTTTGTTTCTCTGGAGCTTGTCCGTGGCAAAGCAGAATTTATACATACACTCACACATACCTTGAACCCACTGTGATTCTTCGGCTAATTATGTTGCTAGTCCAGAATAAGTGAGCTCAAACTTGGCTTGTGTAAGGTGTGATTGATAGCGGACTCAGTATTTCAGAGTAGAGTTCATAATATTTACCCAGATACCACAGGAAATGAATGGCCTGAGGTATGGCTGTTTCAATTTACACATATTTCAGACCTCATTTTTTGGCACTTCCACCTAAATGGCTGAGAACATTATCCCTGTCTCTTTTTGTTTTAGTTTCTCCTAGCTTATTCAATGCCTCCTGCCTGCTTGGACTGTGCGTACTTGAACCAGGGTGCCAAAACTCACTGGCAGCCTTAAAGACATCTACACGTACACCTGTCCATACTTCACCTTGAATATTCCTCAGCTTCTCTTTTAGTCTCTTTTATTACTCACTCAAAGTAAACGAGCTGAGCACTGCTGTGATTTGAAAAAAAGACTAGCCATACTAAGAATACACTTTGAGCAAGGCAGGTGTTAGAGGGGACATATAATTAAAACACACTTTTTTGTGTTTTTATTATTGTGATCTCACATTTGACCATCATAATAATAGCCCACTCCCCACCCTTGTGCCCCCAAACCTAGTATATGTATCCCAAGAACTCCACCCATAGCCATGGAAGCACACAGCTGGTCTCATGCCAACACAAGATATAAATTTCCAAAATTTTCATAAAAAATCCTTTTTAATCAAGATTGTCTCAAAGTTTCGAAAATTCCCAAATTTCTTTGAAAACTCTTTAATATTCAAGGATAACCTCTAAGAACATTCAGCATTTTCTCAAAGTCGTCATTGCAATTTCTCGCAGTGTTCACAGAAATGACTTTACTTTACATATTTTATCCGAAATGCAATTAACACAGCTTCATCAAACATCAAGACATTTATTACACACTTATGTCATGTAAGCCTTTTCAAATCATCAGAGTAAACTTCAGCAGATTTATTGACAGGTGGGGGTGTACGTGTGGAGACATGAGGGGGTGCGGTCTGTGTTGTTGCCCCCTGAGGCTGTGAGATTTTACTCTGCATCTCTGTTTGGCTTTTTCTCCTGGGAAAGGAAGCTTCAATGTAATTTAAACCATCATACCTCAGGCCCTGTACACACAGGAATATAGAGATTCACCAGACATAAAGACGCGCGAACATTATGCTGTGTCTGTGTGTTTGAATATTTCTAAGTCATCCTGCCCTATGTATTTATCCTTCTGATGATGTTCTTTTTGGCATAGGTACTGTATAACATGTATAACATTGTGTTTGTTCAACTCTTGCAAACTCTGTGTATGCAGAACTGTCAGGAAGTGCAGTAAGCCTAAAGGTGCATTACAAGAGAATGAGAGGGAGGAGGCGTAGGCAGGAGATGAGTGTTGGGGTTGAGATGGTAACCTGAGAGGGTCAGACCTCACCTGGAGGCGGAGTTGGCTGCCTCGGGGCCACGAGCTGTCACTCAGCGCAGGAGTAAGTGTGTTGTTCCCAGGACCTTTGGCTCAGGTGAGACTGAGGAAACAAGTGAGAGAGGGAAACAGCAAGAGACACAGAGTAATTTATATATTCATATGTTCATCCTTTGCAGTCAACATGTGAATTTTAAACGATATCAGTACTTTTTTCTTAGGGAAACTGTTTCAGTTCAAAAAACATTTTTGGGACCACAACAGAATATAGTTTTTTAGCCTGAATTTGAAAGTCATTTAGGTACTAATGCAAGTGGTGGATATGATGTAGAAATCTTATGCAGCACAGGAAACTTATTGACTGAGCTTGACTGACTCAACAGAGAATTTATAGCATTACAGCTCCTCTCTTTGATACCAAGGTCAGACTACATAGTTTTTATCAGCTGTCACAATGGTCACTGGGTCACTGGGCAATCACAAAGCAATGAAATCACACAGCGGCTTAGCAGACAAGCATGCCAGACTACATGGTGGCACCTGACAACACATTACGACTGATAAGACGACAATATTTTTACATTATTTACACAGAAAATACTGATAAACCACTGATAAATAACTCACAAGTTTGGCACTGGATCCTCTCACTCTGCTCTCCGGCTTCCAGCTTCTTCCAGCTTCTCCCCCCATCCAGCCTTTGCCATAATGTACCGTATATCACTGGAAAGCTTCTCAGCTTTCAGAGTCAGTTGGAATTATTTGGATAGCGTGGATACTCGAGGAGTTACGGTAGTTTGAATAACTCATGTATTTTTTCTGTCACCGGTGACAGCTTTGTGAATTATATTGAAGGTGTTTTTTTTCCCAAATTTGTAGCACTCCCTGGAGGCCAAGGTGCCCTTAACATTTGCCTATATTGCCTAATGGGCCAGCCGGCCCTGCTTTGCAGCACAACGTAGCAGGGAGCTATTGAGAGCTTGACAAATGTTTTTTCTGTCTAATGATTTCATTGTGCAGCAACAACGTTGTCCTTCTTCTGTGCTGCTGTTTGTTTTGTTTACTTACGCAGAGCGGACTCTGTGCTCATATTGACCGATATCTTAGACCTGACAGAACAAATCTGGGGCAGCACAAAAATCAAACATGCTAGATTTTCTGTTGTCTCAGATGGGTCTTGCTTCTCATTCACTATGACTCTACATGACAGAAAAAAATTTGTACAGCTTTCCTTTCCTTTCTCACAGAGAACAAGGGGAGGCCAGGTAACTGTATTTGTTTGCACATTTGCAATGCTGTAATGTAAATGCAGAAAATACTTATACCTGGTTTGAGATTTGTGAATAAGATTGAAGAAAAAAATGGTATTTGATAGCTGTTTAGTCCCCTTAGGTTTATGAGGCTTTTGTCCCTCATTGTTATGTGATTGTAGAAGCAAAAATGTGCAGCAGGTTCCAAAAGTAAATGTGGTGACATTGTAGTTTTCCTTTGGCCTTTTTTATTATATATTCTTTTAATTGTCATGAGCAAATAAATTTGTGTAAAAGATTGCACTAAGGTTTAAAGTGCAGAAACACTGGTGATTGTCTGTTTAAATCATAAACTTGAAACACTTAGTAGCTGAAGAGATTCCAGGAATGCAGTATTGCTCAAAAACATTTCATGTTGGGAGGGAGGGATAGTGAAGTTTGAGGCCATAGAAGAAAATGGCCTAATGAACTTACCAGTGATGAAAATGAAATCTCAAGATGCCTTTTTATTTAAGTGTCAGTTGGCTGGTATTGTCAAAAAGCCATACAGTAAAAACAAACAAAAACTAATTTCACCAGATTTTGCTAGATTGGCTATGTATTTTGACGAAATGGAAGTTCAGTTTCCTTGTGTGTTTTTGTGTGTGTGTGTGTGTTTGAGGGAATTCCCAGAGGCGTGTGGACGGTGTCACTTTCCTGTTCGTGATTGTAGTCATCTCTGGGTGGGTTCTGATTGAGTTACACTGACCATTGCTTGTCAAAAGAAATGTTTCCACATTTATGTGTTTTTCTGTTTCCAATTGTTCCACCATCCTCTACACATCTTACTGTGCATCTTTTCTGCACTGCAATTTCTAGGGAAAAATACAGAAATTACTTGCCACATTTTTCTCAACTTAATCACAATCATATGTCTTCTACTAGTCACAACCCTTTACTGTATTTTGTTCAGAGTCAGTTTACAGTGGCCTCTGCCTCATACTCCCTATCGTCACAGCCTGGGTGTTTTGTTTCACATGTTTATTATCACAGGAGTGCCGCATCCTCCCAACCATCCTTTCAGCTCTATCCCTGCTTGTGTGCTGCATTGAGCTGTGTGAGGTTAGATGAGGATTCAGGTATTTAAAAATGCATGAGTGTATGAACGTCATTGGTTTGCACTACAGAGAGATGCAGTATTTAAATGTATAATGTACTACATGCCTGAACTATCATTACCTGATGGTGACCGGTGACCCCATTCTGGCATCACAAAAATCTGGGGACCCCGGAGTCATTTTTTTTCAAGAATTAGTTTTTCATCATGTTTGCTATACTGTACAAACCATGGAGGTTTGTTATACTGTTTTTTTCCTACCAACTGCAAGTTTGTGTTAAGTTGAAGCGAGGGAACAGAAGCACCAGTAACTGTAAAGTCACGTGATCGCGGCCTTCAATCCAGTTGCGCCAGCTCAGATATTTCTAAATGCTGCATTTTATTTGAACTAAATTTATATTTGAGAAAGTGAAAGTGCAGAATGCTGTTGTTTAAGATTGTGTGTGGTGTTTCATTTTAAAAAGAATAATAATTAGTTAAAAAATATATTTTTATCAGTAGCCTAATTTTTTTTTTTTTATCAATTACTAGACATTTCAGGCGACCCCATTTGAATTCCACGCGACCCTACATGGGGTCCCGACCCCAAGGTTGAAAAACACTGTACTAACCCTTTTACGACCTCTGTACTGCTGCAACACCTGAATTTCCCCTCTGGGGATCAATAAAGGTTTATCTTATCATATCTGATCTTATCTTATCTTACCCTATCTTATATGCATGTGATAACGTGACATACTTAGAGTAAGTTGATATGTGTATAAAATCTGGCCTGTGTGATGACGCTGACTTGTGATTATTAACTACAGGATGTTGTAAAAATTACATCATGCTCTCTGCCAAACAAGCTGTCATGTACATTTAGGGCCTAGAACATCCTGATAGATGGGATTCATGTATTCAAAATTTCTATGACCGCTAGATTATGTTCACAGTCACACATGTTAAAAAAAACTGTAGTTTTTAAATACTGAGTACTCCTGATCCACTTGTATTCTCTGAGACGTCATGTTGGAGCTCCAAGTGGTCAAGTGTGGTCTGATTGGTTGATCGCTCTACTCTGTGGCGATTGGTCAGTTCACCGCTGCCCAGTGCCATTATTTCAACAACTCTGCATTTATTCTACATTCTGTGCTCCACACTATGGGTTCAAACTGCTTATTAACCAATAGTGGATCATTACATCTGTAGGTGTCTTTGGGAGTCCAAGGGAAAAGGATGTTTCAGGCAGCTACATAAGACACATGTAAAACACACTGCAGCAGCTGTTCCAATCTTTTTTCCTTAGAGCCCCCCTAGTTTTACCTAAGAGGAGTCAAGCCTCCCCTGGACCTACATGAAAAAATTGATATGTTGCTATGCACAATAAACATCAATATTGATAAATTTCATCCAAAAAAATCAAGACATAATGGGTCTACACAAATGTTCTTGTGCAAAGGTTGATACAGATATTGTGAGCTTAATGGGTTAATCATTGGTTTAGTTAGTAAATGTAAACCAAATTTTGACAGCTTCAAAGCTGACAAGGCCCCCACCCCCACCCCACCCTGCAAGACCCTATTTTGGAAGCCAAGGCACTAAAGGCATATAAAACTTAAAGGCATAATATGACCTCTTTAAGTTCATGTTACCTTCATTTACATGATCGGAACATGTTGAGTCATTGAATGGTTTGGCTGTGAGTCAAATTTTCTGCCATTTTGTTTTTTAAAATGAATTGTCAGTATATGACTCCACATACTCAATTTGTGTCACACTAGTCAAAGTCACAATATAATGCTGAATCTATATTTTATCCAACCCCTATACATGATATAAACACTACCTTTTTCAGAAAGATCAAAATGATGCCTGATATTTCGTAAGTAAAGGAATTTGTCAGTCAAACAGAATCATGCATTTCAATGTATTTCCTGGGGCAAGTCTTCTTTCCCAAATCATGTAGAATCCAGGCTGAAAAAAAAACTTTCCACTGTCAGCATAAGCCACCGAGTGGGTATTAAATGTGCAACCCTGGCTGTATCAGTGACCTGTTTTACATATAAATGTGAGAAGGGCAGTGTTATTGTGTATTTATTGCGTGTATTTTTTTTCGCGTTTTTTTACATATATGTGTCTGTGTAAATGTGTGTACAGTGGGTGGGGGTATACAGATGACAGCTGACTGCTGGCTATAATGAATGAAGTGCTGAGTGTATTTCTCTCCAGTTTCCTTAATGGGGGCAATGTGGGGAAAAGGGGTTCATAAACACTCATCTACAAATGACACACACTTAAACCCCTCTTTTAGGCCCTGTCTCCCCTTCTCTGCCACACTGACATTCCTCTTCTCCCCAGCGAGGGGGACCATAAGTCTCCTCCGTCAACTCCCTCTCCAGGCTCTTGCTTGGCCCCTTGCTCACTTATCACCTCCATGCTCCAGGCCCTTCTCCTTATGCCACCATGGGGCCCAGAAATTGGACTCTCTTACCCCAAAACAGAAGGCTTTTGATAGGCAAGGGTGAAGGGATTGAAGCCCGGACTAGAGTAAGAGACCCAGCCCTTCTCAGCTTTCAATGGGGGGGACTTCCAGAAAACTCCAGGGACATAGGAAAGATGTGGGAAATTACTTTATGTTTTTCCAAATATGTGACCCTGTACCTCCTCTTTTTCGATTAATGCATACTGTTTGATACAGATTTCTCTAACAGATAAAGGAAACATTGGCAGAATAGAGAATGTGGTTTCGGAGTGTATTCATTCTCACTCAAAGGTGTTTTTTTCACACAATTGGTTCAGCCCACTGCAAATCTCGTTTTCTCCATCCTCTTGTTCCCACAAATCATTTTTTCAGTGAAGTGAAGAATACAGAGGGCATTGTTTCCTCTGTGTGTGAGTGTTTTTGTGTTTGTGTCAGCTTTCCTGTAATGTTGTTGGGACATGACAGCCCTGGCAGATCCTCCAGTTCTTCTTGGATGAACTCTCAGTGACTCTCTGCTGTCACTTCTCAAGTAGCAGACACACACATTACACAGATAGAAGCACACAACACACACATATACACAGGTCCCGCCTCACTAAAACAGGTAACAACCAGGAAATCAATCAGTGGGATGACAAGAAACCACATCAGTGATGAAGTGAGACAGTGTGTCTGTGTGTGCACAATGTGGTTGTTCTTTCACACTTCTGCATCTGAGTCTGAACATGAAAATGAGGAAAATGTGGTTGACTGCTGGCACTGACATATGTAGTTGCACCAGTTTTTCTGTCTAATTAACTAAGGAGATTTGCACCATTGTTTTTGGCAGTGTGTCAGGGTAAGTGTCAAAAAGAGGTTGTGGAGGTGTGTCAAGTGCACCAAAAGGTTACAGATGAAACAGCCAGACAGTTGGCATATTTAAGAGTAATTAAGCACCTACCTACTTAACCAGTAGTAATCTTTTCTTGGCATGACTTTGTGTGTAACAAAGTGTATTTTCTGTTCAGAGATGGATTGTTTACATTATATCCTGCAATGTAAAAATGTAAAAATGTAAAGATACAAAAACTCAAAATTTCAAGGTAATGTCTGCTCTGGATTTTCGAGTTCTGGGTCCAACTCATAATTATAAGTTGTGAGCAAAACAACTTAAATTAAGACACCTGGCCATCCAGAGGTGCATGACGTCACGCACAAGTCCTGGCAGAAGCTGATGTGTAACGTTGAAGCCTCTGTGTGCTCGTCCAGACTGTTTGTGGCAGTCCTGAAGTATCCCAGTCAGTACAGTCTAAACACGCCTTTAAGTCCTCCACAGCTGCACCGGTCCACAGTTTTGATGTCCTCACCACAGGTTTTCAGACTTTAATTTCTGCCTGTAAGAAGGAATCAAATGAACCAAAATGTGGTCAGAGTGGCCCAGTGCAATGCTGGGGACGAAATGATAAGCATTGCTGACGGTGGTGTAAAGGTGCGTTCACACCGAACACGACTTTGCTACCATAATCGTGTCACCCACTGAAGTTGCGTCACGTGTCCATAAATACCTCATTTTGGTCCCCGTCTCCGTCGCTCAGTGACGTCACGTCCGCTCAAGTTTCACCACGATCATATCATATATCATATAATAGGATGTATTAGCTGCCATTATTCCAACTGTATCCTTTTCACTCACCTTCCAACCACAAAACACTGCAGCTGATGGCCCTGAAGCAGCATTGTCTGTGAGTTTTCTGCAGTCTGTCTAGGCGGAACTATTGTACTCACTAATAATGTTTCCCACACGGACATGGATTGTTACTCTGTGAACCTGAATAAAAACGGTCTGTCACAGGTACCATCACACACCCACACAACGCTGATTTGCTGTTGCCACACAGCCACACACGACATCACCTGAAGATCAGCTTTTTCAACTGTGGCAATGGAGCAACAAGCGACCAGCACTTTGATCACGGCTGTCGTGTTGCGGGAGGGTTAACCACGCCCAATCGCGGCTGTATATTGACTTTACATGGAGAGTGGTCGCCCAGGTCGCAAAGTCGCGTTAGGTGTGAAAGCAGCCTAACTGTGATCCAAGTTGAGGTTGGTAGGACTCAAGGCTGACTGACTTATAGCAACTCTGTGCAGGCTTGTAGCTCTGTAAATCTTTTTTTCTAACTATCCAAAACAGGAAATCCTTGCTAAAATACAAATGTATACCCCCCCCCCCCCCCCCCCCCGATACAGCCAGAAGCATTAAATATGTAGACAGAAAGACGGAAGCCCTTTGTTGAACCAGCATGCCAAGATGTTGCAGCTGTGTTTCCTGCTGGCCAGTGTGGACACTCAAAAAACTGCAGTTTTTGTCAAACCCTGGAGGTTGCTGCTTGGTTTTACCATCAGTTTTAACAACCAAAGACTCTCCCGTCACATTCAGATAGTGGCAGCCTCTCACAATGTCATTTCTTTTAAGTTAAATAAATAAACCATGTCGATGAAATATGCTACACAGAGCTAAGTAATACAGTTCTGAGCCTACATAGGACTTTGTCTTATAAATACTTTGATTAAAAAAAGCATTTTATTGTTATTATCTGGTCACTCTTAGACTTGACAACATGCATAACATTTGCAAACTTGTTGGTATCAGTTTTAAAATTTGAGCAACTTAGCATGAGGGCCTTCATGTGCAGGCTAAATGTACCACCTTTCTCTTTTTGTCACCTTGTTTGCAGCTGTTCACACTTCTAATCTCTGCAGACTCAAACCACTTCACCATGCTTAGTCCACCACTTTAACACACACACACACATTTACACACAAACACCACTGTAGGCTGACAGGTTCTAACACAACAAGGGGCTGTTTATCTGCACTCTAGCTCACAGAAACAGATTGACCTGCTCTGCAGTGTTACAGAGCAGCTTAATATGAAAGAGCATTTTCTACATTCCAGCCCCGTCACCTAAAACCCACTGTTTACCATTTAGTGCAGTGGGAGATGTCAATCCAACCACTCACTCCTCAGTGTGTATGTGTTAACTGTCGATAGGTCCAGCTAATCTGACTCTGAAGGCTGTGAGTGAACATGTCAAGACTTTACTTAGTTGTGCGTATTATTGTGTACTTCTCCAGTGTGTGTGACAGGTTGTCATGTTATCCAGGTGCTTCTGCTAAGCCTGGTGTTGACATAAGCAGCTGGAGATACATTCTGGGCTTTAGGGATAAGGGGATACGGGAGGAAATTTGCCTTGTAAATTTTTTCTCCAATATTGATGCCTATCAATATTTTTTCATATGATTATATCTGCAGATATTCTACACACGCCGACTTCTCTACATTTATAAACTAATGTTCTCTAACCTAATAGCACTGGCTTAACAGGTTTAAGACAGATCCCATTTAACCCATTTATCTCAGAACAGATATTTAAAAGCCTAAAGGAAAGTTGAACTTGACAGTAATTTCTCTGAAATTACAGACCTGCCTCTTGGTTAAACTCAGTAACCTTTCTTCTACCAGTATTGATTAATTTGTTCTGTTTGGCTTGTTTTTTGCATTTCCTGTTAAACTTGTAAACCGGGGGTGAAAATTGCAAGTATATTGATACAAAGCAAAACATTATAATGGAAACTACCAATCTATACCATACTATTTGATATACTACACAGCACTGAGTGCTACAACACAGGAATAAACAGATGATAGGATACAGTGCCACAATTACCAATCAATTATTGCCTGTGTTCATCAGAATGATCACCTGTGGTTAAACTTGTGCAAATGTAATTTCAAGAAATTAAAATTTCTCAAGGAACTTCAGAAAATAAAATTGTTTGGAAGATAACTTCGTTTTTCGTGTAAGCTAATTGCTATTTGCTGTAAAAACAAAAAAAAACTGAACAGAGATGTCATTCATCTGGTTAAATCTAGAAATCTAGAAATTCTTCTTAGAAAAAAGTCTTTTTAGGGTGCTGTCACTGCTTTTATCAACCAAGATCGAGGCCACCCATAAGGGGGGAAAGAAAAAGTTTTCAAGGGGCTAGCTGCATGGGGGGCTCATGGAGTTATCAAAGCATGGTGTGTAAAGTTAAGCTATGATAACCATATTTTATTTTAACCATAACTTTACCATTCTTAAGAAAGCAATAAATAAACACATTTTATTCATTGTCGCTTGTATAAAAATAAAGTCAGTTTCTTCCTTTTTTCTTACAACAAAATGTTCATTTTTTGCTTGTTTACAACTTGGACTGGCCAGTTTAACTACATCATTTGACTTATAATGCCAGATTTTAATACCTATTCTATGACCTGCACAGAAATGATTTGTGAACATTTGGATCTAGTATTAACTTGTCAACGCATGTTTTAGGTTCAGATTAAGGTAAATGCTTGCCAGTAAACTAGTACCAAAACTATTAATTTAGCATACACCTTAATGGGGCAACAATAAGCTCAGTCCGGAAAGACTTGGGTTGGGGACTGAAGGGTGGCCGGTTCAAGTCCCGTTTTAACCATGTTTGATAGTTGGTTTGGTAGCTGGAGAGGTGCCAGCTGACTTCCTGGGCACTGCCGAAATGCCTTTGAGCAAGGCACTTAACCCCAAAACTGCTCGGAAGCGCTTCCTCAGCAGCAACAAGCCATCACTCTGACATCTCTCCATTAATGCATGATCGTAGGACCTGTTTAGACATGTACATAGGTATGTCAGCCTATGTGTGTTTAGCATTTCTCAACAATAGAGTGTAAAGAATCGAATTGATGAGGGATTAACAAATTATGTCTTCTTCTTCATCGTCTCCTAATATTGATGAATCACATCTTAAGAGAGTCCAGTCCCCCTTTTTAGGGGATTGTGCAATTAGGTGTCTGTGTCAGCTCTTGTTACTCAATTACCACAATCCAGAATTACTCTGATCTGTTGTTTTTTTCTTTTATCCCCCATTCTATGTGGTCAATTAACCGTTATTCATGTGACCCTCATGAATAGGAGAAGTCATAAAGTGGTGATAGAGTCACTTCAGCAGAGATATCAATTCTTAAAGCCACACTTTTTCTATCTATTAATGCTTTTTAATTTCTGAACTAAAGAAATTGTAGTTTTTCAAATTTCTGACATGGAACTTCATTTCCACTTTACAAGGAAGTCCCTTAGCTGTCCCATAAAACAACACAGGAACTTGAGCATGAAACAATCGGTCCAGTCATAGTATTCATGAGTTTGACTTTCCAGTTAAAAGGCAAACAGACAGACAGGCAGCTGAAGTAAGCTAAAGATGGAAGTTTGACAAAGGACGCAGGTGTCACAGACTCAGAGAAATATACGGTTTCAGAGTCAAATTCACGTATCCCTTCCATGACCTCTCATTTCAGTTCACAACCTTTGAACCTGGCCTTGAGGAAGTGGCTCACACCTGTTTCAGAGAAGAACAGTTCCCAAAGTCCTCTGACATTTATAGCTCATTGTGCACTCACCTTCTCTCTCTTCTCTATCACTTTATTTAATTCTTTCTATCTCTGCTTGGTAATATCGGCATACTGGCAGGCCTGTCTTTTCGTATCCCATACATATGAACATCAGTGCAATGAAATAGTTAAAACACAGAGTCAGAGACAATCTTTTTCTATCCATCTATATCTATCTATCTGTCTATCTGTCTATCTATCTATCTATCTATCTATCTATCTATATATGAATATCTATCTATCTATCTATATATATACACACACACACACACACACACACACACATATATATATATGTATGTGTATATATATATGTATGTGTGTATATATATATATATGTATGTGTGTATATATATATATATGTATGTGTGTATATATATATATATATATATATATATATGTATGTGTGTATATATATATATATATGTATGTGTGTATATATATATATATATATATATATATATATATAAGAGACATCTGCCCACTATTTAGCGTCATGTTGCAAAGCTGCTAATCCTGTTACACCTTTATGTGCTGGCTGTAAATCAGTCATGTGTTTATTGTTTTGATTTATTAGAGTCAAGAGAGCAAAGGCAGCCCCGAAAAAAGGTGTGTAAGAAAAAAAGCCACACAATCCTTTACATCACATTAAGACATGAGGAACAGTTTAAAACTGCTAAATTGATGAAGTGTTAAATAACATTGTGACAGATTGGATATCACATTTGAAACCAAAACCACTAATTAACCATTTGAGTATTTGGTTTTAAATTCTCTTTCCTGTTTTGAATATCTTTAAATTTACGTCATTATTATATGGTGCGTGAGAAATCCGCTGTGCATATTTACTGTCACAAGCACTCAGTATGAGGTTGTATCAGCACAACAAGGTCTGCATCATCTATAGCTGTCACAATTCCAAAGTTGAAGCATTGCTGTAAACCTGTGTTAATACTGTCACTTGCATTTTTCTGCTATAAAATGTTTTTTTGTGAAATTCATCACCAGGTGCATTGTGGTGATGTGCTCATGCTAAGCTAAACTGATGCCACACCAATAGTTCCGTCTTGAACCATTGTAATGGATAATTAGGAATAGTAGGAAGGAGTGATTTTGTGTGTTTGTTTGTTTGTTTGTTTTTATCTAGTGGAAAGAGTTATTTGACACATGACAGCTCTGGTTAAGTCCCAATTTTCTTAAAGGGGGGTGGGGGTGATGAAGAGCTATGAAAGACAGATGCACATAAACACGAATACTAATTGGACTGTGCCATGACCAGCTAGTGTAGTGCACATTGTGTGTTTACACTTTAAGTAAACTACTGCAAGCAACAAGGCAAATGTGTTATCACCTCTGCAAGTGTGATGTCTGTTATAACAGCAACATTTTGTGAGCTTTCTTGCTTTTTACAGCGTGTCCTAACTGAATAAGACGGCTGCGAGCATCGGCAAAACATTCAGACTAGTTACATTGAATCATATGTGGGTGTCCTAACTGCCCACAAGTGACGTAGAGCAATGCTGTGTGATATTTAAATGAGGCAATAGGGAGACTGATGAGGAACTGGAGGGATTTTCTTGGTTTTCTTTGACTTCTCTCACTCATCAGAGTTGATTAATCTGTTTAGCATAGTGGAGACAGAGAAGCTCTCTGATGCATTACTTTTACTTTCAACACCGAGAAAGAAAAGTTAACTAGCTCACAGAGAGCAGTGTATTGATGAGCCTGAGAGTCCACTTCTTGTCAAAACAAAGCACTACACATCCGTTTCTCCATCTGTACCATAACTTATTTGATGAAGTGTAGGGTGTAGAATAATTTTTTGGACAGATATAGTGTGGACAGCAGGCATGCTATGCTGTGTGACATGACACAACATCAGATGCCTGCATGCAGTTAGGACAAGGTGTTTGAGGGTTTCTGTCTGTCAGTGATATCATCACAGGATAAATGCTCAAATAAATCTGTGCATTTTTAAAAATAATATTTTTAATGCATAATTTGCCTCTTGTACTTGTATGTGCTAGTGTTTGTTTAATGAGAACAGGTGTGAAAAGGTCATAGTGTGAACTAAGAGGTGATAAAGAGGTGAGAGACAGCAAAAGGGTGAGAAACAGAGGCTCACAGTGGAAGTTGATGTTCCTGTGCCTCAGGCTTGGTGTGTGTATGCGTGTATGTAGGCGTGCATGCCCAGGGCAGAGTATTAGTAACAGGATATGGCTGCAGTAGAAAGCTGGAAACTTGTACCTCCTTATCTAGAGGGCAAGTGAGTCTGTGTGTGTCGTTTTTCTCATACATACCTGATCATGATGATAACATCCACCCTGCGTGTGTGTGAGAAGTCTCAACTTTCTGTAAAGTCCCTATGATATGGCTTACAGGCAGGGCGAGCTAAGAACTGAACTTTTTTTTTTTTTGGCTTTCCTTACCACTAGACTTAGGAGATTTTGCAATTTACATGTTCAGGGTATAGTCTTGTCAGAGTTTTGCTTCTTAATTATTTATGATAAACTGTATGTACGATACATGTACATATAAACGTATGAGGACAAGTTTACCAATCATCTATCTTTTCATGTGCTGCACAAGCCTAATTGTACATCACTGATCACTTACGTCCCTATTTTCTGTATGGACACTAGGCCTTAACGATAAACTGCATTTTCATCATCATTGTGATATGAAAATACACATTTAGCCAATCGCAGACGGCACCTTTAAGGTGAAAAATAAAATTAAAAAATCACCCGCAGATAATCTCTCTCATAGACTGTAAAAAACGCTGCCATACTGAGCGCCATCTCAACTGGACTTTAACTCCATCTACTCACAGACAGAAAGGCCGTGTTGAGGTGGGACTTAAGGTCATCTGACCAAAAGTGACGGAGCTTTTCCAAAACCAGAAATGCTCAATAAATCCTCAATAAAATAAAAACATACACAATATTTTAAATATAAAATTCATCCCCCTGACAGTGAGAGCACATAGATGCATTACAATTTTAGACTGAAGATTTTTTTCAATCAGGCTGCAAAGATGTGCATTAAGGTCATAGAAACCGTTTTTTCCCCTGGATACAATCATTAAGGTGTCAGGTTTCTGCAGCCAGCTCAGGTGGATACTCGGGGTACTACAGCTTTTAGCACTTCCATATTGGCCTCCATTGTCCGCCCTGGAGGTTGCCACCTGGTCTCTCTCAGCGTGCAGGAGTGTTTGTGATCAGAGCGGCTAAAGGCTGCAGCCTCTCAGCAGAGAGTGAGAGGATGGCTGCATCTGTTCCCAAATATGTGCCCTCTCAGGAATTTTTTAAACTTAGGCAAACTGACCACAAATCAGACTTTACAAAGTAAGAGGTGGAGGAAGGCAATGTTTTAAGAGACGGTATGACCCAGAAAGTTTTGTTTATCTTTTTAAACATTATTTTGTTTTAACAATGATCTAACAAGGTACCATTTGTGATTATTACTTGATAGTGCATCTCATAATTTCTCTGAAAATCAATAACTATACCAACCATTACTATACCTCAATGTGATGCCAAGATAAAGTACATGTGTAGGAACCCCTGTTTGTTAGATTTATTGGATATATTAACCATATAGTCACCAGTTTGATGGGTGGAAAAAACCTAAGCAGATGTGATGTTCAACCATAGGTATGGGTGGGAATAATGACCATGATAAACTACAACAAAAATGCTTGAAATTGTTCAGAGAAAACCAAAAACACAAGTCCTTATGGTTTTATAAGCATGACAACTTATTAAAAAGAAAAAAAAGTCAAATTAAACAAAATATTGAAACGTAAAAGGCCATTATTTGTTTTTTAGTCGAGGATATGATGCACCTTAACACAATAATCCAAAAGATTCTGTGAATCTATATGGCTTTGCTCATGAGGTGGACTTGGCACATTTTTTAATTCAAAGCATCATATTTTGATAATTTGAAAAGCATCATACACAATGATTGCCAATCTGTGTACAAGGTGCTCAGCAGACACAGGTAAACCAGTTAGAAGAGAGAACAGAGTTTGGGCTCAAGTTCTACAAACTTAAAAGCTAAAATTTACACTTCACACTTATGTTCATCTATCCCAAGAATTATTGTCAATGCAACACTGAACAGTATAATCTCACATCATATCTTTTTATCATGTCATGAAGGCTTATGAACACTGTACTTTTGGAGCCAAACACTTTAAAACTTGAGGGGTTGTTTTTCCAGGCTGTAGCGCCTCAGCTGTAGAATGTACTTCCATGTTCTTTACACGCTAAAGAGCTTTTAAGAAACAACTGAAAGCATGTTTATTCAAAAAACTTTTTAGCTGGAGGTTATTAATATGACCCTTTCCTGCTTTCTTGTTCTCTGTGCTTTGTATTTCTTTGGTATTGTTTATACATTTTTACCGTAAAGAATGTTCAGATTTTGATCTGTGGAAGGTGCTATAAAAATAAACTTTATGTACTTGCCTAATCAGGCTCAAACTTTTAAAAAAAAAAGCATTTTTGCATTTATATTTAAAACATTGACTGTAAATGCGAACAAGAAACATGATGTTGATATACGAGTTTACAGAGATCAGTGCAACCAGATCATATATACTCCAGTGTCAGTGATTTAGAGTAAGAATGTTATCTGAGAAGCCTTTTTTATTGTTTTGTAACAACAGATCTAATTAAATGTCATAAGTCATACTGCTGTCACTGAGCAACACAAAGAGGCTGGCATGATGAAACATGCCAAGTTGTCAATGCTAGTGTGCTTGTGCAAAAGTGTACTCAGTGAAGGTGTTTATGTGTGTGTGCAATTAATCAATCCTAGTAGTGTGAAGAGGTTTGTGTAATTACAAATGTTTAGCATTTTTAAGTTTTGAGATGTAAAGCTTTATCAAAACATTGCTGGCTTCTTTTCTTTTGCAACTATCCTTTCTTATGCCCCCCCCCCCCAACAAGTCCTCCCTGTCTTTTACCCATCCCTAACTCCCCTTCCTCCCTCCTCCTTGCCAATGTCATTACTTCCCCCCTTCCTCCCCTGTGTTTTTAGGGAGTTTTAGGTTCTGCCTGTTTTTTTTCCTGTCTTCCTGTAAAGGTAAGACGATCCATCCTCATTTTCTCCAAACAATGCTGGGGACAGTTTGAGCTGCAGCAAAAAAAAAAATGGTCTAGACAAAATGAAGCAGAGAGAGACATTTCCACTTTATTAGGTGCACCTTTCTTGCACCCTCTTTTTCCTTCAGAGCTATATGAATTTTTTACATAGATTCAATTAGGTGCAAGTGACATTCCTCTGGGATTTTGCTCCATATTGACATAAAGGCATCAAACTATTGCTATCATGTTATCAGCACACTATATGATAAATACTATTGATTTGTTGGCCGATATGGATTTTTTAGGGCCGATGTTGATACCGATTTTTTTCTATCACCCTTAGCCGATGACCAATTTTCTTGGGCCGATATCTGTGGCCGATACTGCTTTTTGCTCTCTCAATTTACATGAAAAAAATGACATTATCAACTTTAAAAGGAATAAATATTCAACCATGTACACAACATTTCTCTCATAGTTTAAGTTTTATCTCCCATCAATGTGATGGCTGCTCCTCCGCAGTGAGACGCGCACCCCCTCCCCCCTCCACACACACACATCAGCTGAGCAGACGCTGACTGAAAAACTCCGCTAACGCTGGATTGATAACGGCAGCAAACAGCTCTAAACACGTTTTCACGAAACACTGACACAATTTAGTACTACATATAAAACGTTTCTCTCATCATTAAAGTTCGTCTAGTGCACGCTAAAGACCTCTCTGATAGCAGACACGGCTGCTCCACTCCACTTTGAGGGAGAGAGCACACACACACATACACACACACACACGACACGCATTTAACCTCAGCCCGGTGTTCGCTGAATTAAACTCCTACAAACACCATGGAACTGAATTGACAACGTTGACATTACTTAATCCTTAAACCGGTGTTCGTAACAGCTGTACATATTAGCCTACAACTACATCAACAGCTCCCTAAATACAATGATAAGCAGTTTTAGAGATGAAGCATTCAACAGCATTCCCGTTTTTCTGACCCACAAACTTAACTATATTTTCAAGCACGTATATTACATGCACTTGGCATTCATGTTTCCTATTTCAAAGTGGGTGGCAATATTTCAACTGAGTTTAACTGTTAGAGGCTAAATGAAAGTTTAAAACTTGCCGTTGTTGTGAAGCAGGATCCAAGCTAATGCTGCTTTCACCGCTCTTGCAGTGGGGGAGGGGTAACGCGTCTGCATGTGCTGCAGGGTCTTCCGGCAACACAGAGCTGCCCATGGATGCCTGTCTGTAAATCATGCCGCGGAAAAATACATGGGCGAACCCACGCGCGAATTGGCCGATACTGATTCAAGTAAAGAACGCAAATATCGGCCCGATATATCGGCCGGCCGATGTATCGGTCGATCCTTAATCTGAACCTCCTGTTTAATATGGACACACGGCACATTTTTATTCTGATTTTGCATTTTCTCTAATTCTATTTCTCCATATCCCTACTTACTCTGCTTATCCTTATACTAACCTGCCACCTTGATCTCATTTAAGTCACTCTATGCAGTCACCAGAGCTCTTTTAAACCTCAAGTCACTGCCAGACAAGCAGCATTTAATAGAGAGATTAATTCAAATCCCTTTCTTAGGCTTGACATGCCTTTCATATTCTCCTTTCATGTGAAAAGTGAAGAGAACGAGAAGGACAGTCAGACTACCTGGCTTGAGTGAGTAATGCTAGTCTGCAGCCTGCCTGCTCATCTGTGTGTCTGCAGATCAAATTATGTAATAAAAACCACAATGAGAAGTTTTATTGACCTTCATTCACTCTTTTAAAACCTGAACTTTAGAGCTCATGGCTTCAAAAATGTTCTACTGATACAAATCCCTCTCTTTGGTTCACATTTTGACTTTCTCATTTTCCTGCCTTGAAAACATTCCTATTCTAACTTTTAAGGCTGCAATGACATCTGCCTCGCTGGTTTAAAGATCATCACAATTCCTCTTTTTACTCTCTCCCCCTGACCCCTCTCTCCCCGTCTCCCCTCTGCTACTTGATCTGGGTGTCAGGTCATTGATGGTTGTGTCAGACAGTGTCATGAGTCATGCTTCTATTCTGAAGGCTTGCCTATGAACCGGCTGCCAGATTGGGTTACTGAACAAACAAACTTCCAAAAATCTTTTGGCCATATCGATAAACACAGACACTCATGTGAATACGCACATACGCACACAATGAAATGCAGGTGCCAACAGTCACGTTCTTACACACAGAAATGCAAGAACGAGAAGCAGAAAACTGACAGGCATGCAAAAAAAACCACAATCAGTAATACACAGCATGCTATTATCTTTGTCTTTAATTGCATTATTCAGTTTAAATTCGAATTAAAGCTCCTGTGAGAAGTTTTAAGTGGGTTATTAAACAGACTAAAATCTGGGCTTAAGCCACTTTGTGAGCAGACAAAAAGCAAAAGCAGACAGGACCATAAATAATCTAATCAGTTGCTTTGGTAAAATTCTCGCCGAAGCCAAAGTGATGAAAAAGACACTGCATACATGGATGTAAGATGCATCCACTGAAGCTTTTTTTGTCCATGAGAGCTACATTTGACAGGTCAAAGTCAGCAAGTTGAGAATACAACAAAAAATTCTGACGATTGATCAGGGCAAACCCAGCAACAAGACTGTATGGACCCTTTTCAACTCATCTACATAAAAATGCTTTAACAGCTGTGAACTGCCAGGGTAAAGAGGCACTCTGTCTTCTAGAGATATTATGTTTTTGATTATATATGTATATCTAATTATTTTATATCATAAAATGCATAAAAATGTGTATTTTTGTGCTCAAAACTGAAAGAAATAGGTACTGATAAAAAAAAATAGAATACCTCTCTCTTCTTAATAACCCCTTGATGTTTATATTTTTACAGGGCGGCACAGTGGCGCAGTAGGTAGTGCATGTGCCTCACAGCAAGAGGGTGGCCAGTTCGATCTCCTGGTCAGTTTAGGGCCTTTGATGAGTTTGCATGTTCCCCTAGACCAAAAACATGCTCATTAGGTTAATTGGTAACTCTAAATTGCCTTAGGTACGAGTGTGAGCTTGAACAGCTGTCTGTCTCTCTATGTGGCCCTGTGATCAACTGGTGACCGGTTCAGGTTGTGCCCCACCTCTCGCCCAGTGTCAGATCGGATAGGCTCAAGCCCCCGACCCCCCCTGCTTACCCCTGAAAGGTAAGCTGTGTTGATAATGGATTGATGGGTGTATTTTTACAAGTATATTTCTATGTATTGTCCATTCTTTAATGTCAAAAGCATATACGTTTGATGAAAGCATGTGGTGTGTGTTTTAAAATCAATGAATAATCGGGTTCCATAATTGTGGTTTCAATATCTATTGAAATAATTGCAATTATATTTGTCGTAATCAAGCAGCTCGACCTGCTACTACCCATTGGTGTATAAGATAAGATAAGATAAGATAGTCCTTTATTGATCCCCAAAGGGGATCAATAAATGCTCTTGTGTACTATAGACCAAATACACGAAATCTAAAATACACCACTACCTTGAAAAGGCTGCCACCTTATTGCTGACATGACAGCAGTCATAATACAAATCATAAAACATAACTGAAGCAATACTTTGATCTTGAACTATTCACAGGATCTTCTCAACCAGTGGATTTATTAAATGTTAATTTCTAAGGCCTTGTTGTGCACACTTGCTGAATCATTTGACTCTTGGGCCGTTAAAATGTTTGAACTGAATTTTTCCAACAAGAAATATGTTGAGGTAACTGGAGCCATAGGACGTGACAGAAAAGACTCAGGCCAGTGCAGCTTTGACAAATGTCCTGTCAACATGAACCATGATGGGACCTTTCCACAGCCACCCAAATAAAACTCTCTCTCTCTCCCTCCCTCCCTTCCTCCCTTCCTTCCTCTGCCACCACCAGTTGCAATCACTGCGAGTTAGCACCTCGTCATGAGCATTCTTCTGGACATATTAGCGCAGGCTCCTCTGACCTATCCAATTTCCCACCACACTTAAACACACGTACACACATACACACGCATGCTTGCCTTGCAACCCAATATGATCCCACTCCCACCCTGACACAATTTTTACAGACAGCCTCTTAACAACAAGTGCTTGGTTAAAAATATCTTTTGTATCATTAAGGATGTGGAATCTGATTGGTTAAGAGAAGTACCATGTGGCAGGTGTCAGCCAATGGAGAGAATGGAGGACAATGAGGATTAAGTTACCTGCTCTGTTGCTGCCGTATGTGTGTCTCTTTGTGTGTGTGTGTGTGTAGTATTTATATCAGCAGGGAAAGTGTTGGTGCAAAGAGGTCAGGACTTTGGGTAAACACTTGTGCTTGCAGGATCAGTGGAATACCTTGTTAAACGTGCAGCCAGTAGCACCTAATGTGAACCAGCACACACATAAACACAGTCAGCATTTGAATGCTTTATTCAGGATGAACAGAATTAAGTTTCTGTCTGACTCTGCCTGCTCTCCCCCCTTTCTCTGTCTTTCATCTCCTGCAGCCAGCTGCCTGCCTGCCTGGTGCAGAAATCAAGACAACCATATTGCACAATTTATGTCAAATCCAAATGGAGCAGAACAGTGAATCAAAGGCTTGAGTAGGCGATAAAGTGCATATTTGCCCTGTGTTGTAATACGGTCTGTTACCCTGTGAAACGCTTGCTGAGTGATGTGAAGTCATGCAAGATGTCCAATAGGCGGCAACCTTCTTTACTCTCACCAGCCACTTTATAAGGAACGCCTTAATTCTTTATGGCATCGATTCAACAAAGTGCTGAAAATATTCCCCAGAGATTTTGGTCTATGTTGACTTGGTAGCATCACGCAGTTACTGCAGGTTTTTTGCTGCACATCCATGATGTGAATCTCCAATTCTGCTACATCCCATCCAAGTGCTGTACTAGCTTGAGATCTGGTAACTGTGGAGGTCACTGGAGTACAGTGAATTCATTGTCATGTTCAAAAAAAACAAGATTAATCAACCAGGGTACCTCTGCTACTGGCAGATCACTCAAGTGATCACTGGTAGTTGCTGAACTTATTTTAACTCTGGGTAGGGCCTGTGATAGTTCCTTAAGTACTTCACCTGCATTTTGCAGACCTGACATTTATTAAATATAGGGTCAGGTTTCTCTTTCCTATGATTTTGAGAGTAGCCAGACAATTTTCTTCAGTATTATGGGCTAAATATCTTGCAGCTCTATAGATAGAACAGGCCACTGGTAAGTATGTAAAACACAACCATACATCACCAATCAAGGAAAGTTATTTGGATTGCGTCTCCTTCGGGGTGTAGTGATGCACCCTGCAAGAAGCTGATACGTGTTGGTGTGGTTTTTTATAATTCTAGCCCTATGAATTACAGGCCCTTTATATTTTTCAAACAATTTTGAGTGCCTGGACCTTGATTACTTGTACCCTTTTTTGGGGTTTTAAGTTTTTCTCATTTTCCTTGAAATTTTTCCCTTCCATGAGCACTATTCATTTGAGGAACAGCAGAAACGCTCCCGCTCTCTTCTCTACATACATTACCAATACTGACAGCTATCAGATAAGCCAGGACTGGCACGCTTCCTGCTGCATTGACAAACCATGGAGAGGGTGCATGGGAAAAACGCCAGCAGCATGTTTTGCCTTGCTTAGACTGGCTACTGGTGAAAATTCACTAGAGATCAAAAGATCTCAAGATCTTGATTAAGAATCTTTGAAAATTAATCTTTTGCAGTTCTGACAGTTATCAACATTTTCCCCATACCCTTAATAAATGTCGGCACATTATGAAACTCAAAATGCCAGTGAGATATTTGAGCAAACAGCAAAACAAAACAGACTTGTTTTTATTTGCCTTAGCCCTATGTTACTCACAGAGATTTTACTCAACCTCCCACTCCTCTTTAAGACCAGTCAGATTTCAGCTGATTGAAGAGCCACATGTTGGAGTAGGATCTGGGTTTAGCTGGAAAAAGAAAAATTGATGAAGGTCTGCGGTTGTTATGTTTCAAAATCTGGGAAATCATTCTAAAATGAGGTTTTATAAGGCTTAAACAACTATTGAAATATGTGATCTTAAAATGTTTGCCCACAAAGTCTGCTAAAGATGAAATATGTCAAATTTTCAGAGCATTGGAGTGATTTCTTTAATTAGTTACAAAATTACTGATTCTAGGTTATTCATATATATTGTTTGAGCACTTATATTACCTCAACTATGTCCTACAGTTTTTAAAGCCAAAGAAAGTTTTGATTTTTATAATTCCAACGGGATGTGTTCTTCTGGGGCAATGCAGTGACCAAGCCGCCATGACAGACATAACTTTGACACTGGAAAGAAAGACCTATTATTTCTGCTATTCAATTCTGCTATTCTTTCTGTTAAACAGGGAACTGATTTACAAACCACAATTCTATCAAAGTTTGGACATCATGTAAAATGTAAATAAAAACAAAATCTAATTATGTACAAATCCTTGCCCAACTATATTTAATTGAATACCCTTCAAAAACAAGAAATTCAATATTTAAACTATAAGCTTTATTGTGCTGTTTTTTTTTTTTTTTTTCAAATATTCACTCATTTTGAATTTTATGCCAGCAACACATTCCAAAAATCTGGGACAGGGGCATGTTTACCACTGTGTTACACCCATTTTCTTTTTTACAATACCCAGTAAATGTTTGGGAATGAAGGACAGTAATTGTTCAAGCTTTGTAGGTAGAAATCTTTCCCATTCTCACTTGATGTACAACTTAAGTTGCTAAACAGTGCGGGATCTCTGTTGTCGTATCATTTCATAATGTGCCTCACATTTTCCGTAAGAGACAGATTCAGACCACACGCAGGCCAGTCTATTACCTGTGCTCTTTCACAACAAAGCCATGCTGTTGTTGTGCAGAATGTTTCTTGGCACTGTCTTGCTGAAATAAGCAGGGATGTCCCTGAAAAAGACTTTGCATGGATGGCAGCATATGTTTCTCCAAAACCTGTATGTGCCTTGTAGTATTAAAGATCCCTTCACAGATTTGCAAGATGGTCAGGGAGCGTATTAGTTGAACTTTGCACTAATAACACTTTAGATGGCCCTTTCTTTCTTCAGCCTGGAGGAATGACATCCATGATTTCCAAAACATTTGAAATGGGGACTCTTCTGACCACCGCATACTTTTTCACTTTGGGTCAGTCCATTAGAGATTAATTTGGGCCCAGAAGCTTCTGGGTGTTGTTGATATGCATTTTGTTTTGCATAGTAGAGTTTTAACTTGTAGATGTCGCAGCAACCTGTATCACTTGATGGTCTTCCAAAGTGTCCCTGAGCTCACAAGGTAAAGTCCTTAACAGTATGATATCTGTTTTTAATGCAATTTTACCTGAGGGATCAAAGGTCACAGGCATACAGTGTTAGTTTTCTGAATCTTTTGATGATATTATGGACTGTTGATGATTTCCTTGCAATCGTACATTGAGAGTCTTTGGTCTTAAACTGTTGGACTATTTGTTAAGCAGTTGTTCACACCTCGCCCCATCCTTGCTTGTGTTAGACTGAGCCTTTTGGGGATACGCCTTTTATACAATCAATATAATATTACAGTATAATCATGGAGCATCACAAGCAAGCAGCCCACAACGTAAAAGAGACCGAGGAAAAAAAAACCTGCAGCTCTCAGAAACTGGTCCCTATAAACATGTTCCTGTCATGTCTTTTCAGTTATTGCAGTCCCCGTAACATGACACGCCCCATCACAATGATATTAATTAAGGATTTCTCCAGCTTTAAAACTTCATGAAATATTTGAAGCACTGTAAGTGCTCAGCTAAACTGTATATACATTCCATAGATCTAGTCATTTTTGTGATTTTTAGAAAATTCAGCAGATCTTATTTTTAAGGCAGCATTTAAAAGTGAAGCAAGGGATAGGCCAGAAAGGAAAAGAGAAAAAAGTAAAAACAGACGGCGCTGGTGGGAGGATTAAACGTGGGGAGACATAGAAACAGACAACCAGACTGAGAGACAAAGAGTGGGTGGACGATAGGCTCCCTGAGGAGAGCTCAGACACGGCTCTTTAACTCAGCATGACCATATACAAACTCTCAGACGATCCCTGAAGACGCGCGCACACACACAAACACACACTATCTGACCTCAGGGCTACAGGTTCAGAGGTCCGTCTCATGGTTTTCCCTCAGCGTCCTTTAAAATCTTCAGATGACAATTACGGAGAATTTGATTAACAGAGTGAGTGGCCCAGCTATCATGGCCTTTTTTTTTTAAAAAACTGGTGAGCCAGTGTATCAAGTTTCACTAGCTGTCATTTACACAGCCATGGGAAGGACGGGGGGGTCCTTTTACTGGCCTCAAGCAGACTTCAAACAAAGCCAAATGGAGGGAGAGAGCCAAAAGCAAGGGGAAGAAAAAAGAGAGAAAGAAAGAAAAAAACAAATTGCCCAAAATGAATAAGCAGACAGAGACAATTTAACAAGAGATGTAGGAACGTTCTCCCAGTCATCTAGAGTTGGGTTTCATTTTGGCAGCTCTATGTGAATGGCCATTACTTTTCCAAGGCCATCAGATTGTACAATTGCTACTATGTCAGAAGATAAAACCCCAATCCGCCCTCGCCTGGGTATGGATACTGTCATGAAACACTGCAACCATGAAACAGCTCGATGAATGGTCTTAGAATTATGTTCTTGAACAGCAGATGGAAGAATTTGTAGCTTAATGGTGAAACAATCTGCCCAAATTTCTGCACAAACACTCCCACTGTCATGTAAAAGAATCAAGGAATATTAGCAGACAAGTAGAACTATATAGTTTGATTTTATGTACAGCCAAGTCTTGTTTCAGTTAAATCTTAATGAGTCCTTTTCATTAGACATCTAACCAAACTTGTGACAGGTTGACAGGTATGGCAGGCTGTCTCAGGGTGGATGATGAGTTTTTATTTTACTTTCATTCACCATGTCCCACACCAGATAACCAACAAACCATTTATCAGGTAGCAAACTGGGTATTCTGTATGTTAAACAAACATGGAGTATTTTATATATTTTCCTGTTTTTTGTAAACTTAACCTTTCACGCCAGTTACAATTGACTTTATACTATACAACATCTTTCAGTGGTCCAACTGGGCAACAGCCCAGAGAAAGTGTTTAGGCACCTTCCAAAACATATCTGAGGGGTGATTGGATGATTGTTCTGTCAATCTCAATCACAGGGGTTGTCAGATGATGTAGTGGCTGGGCACTGCTACAGAGAAGTTAAGTTCATTATCAGCCTGTCTGTAAATCAAACTCAATGGACTAACGCTTTGCATGGAAACAGAGACCACATGGTCTGGTTCAGGAGTATATATACAGGAGTAAATTGATCCCTTTTTACGGGTTTCTAAAATTCCATTACTTTGATACTTTTTTCTTTAAAAAAATATTAGTTCAGTTAAGTTAATTTGGTCGACCTTACTTTGAGTCTGTATTTTATTGATGAATATGTAGAACTTGTATAAACCTTCCTCTCTTCCACTTGTAACACTAAAAACGTTCTTGTCACTGTTTTGTGTGGGACTTAGCAATCTCTGTGCAAATGGGGAATCATTAATAGGTGAGGGTCGTTGGCTCAATTGTTCCACCCTTTGCATGTGGGCTCATTCTTGCAATGTGTTTTATTTGAGATGACATTTTCAGCATATTGTAGTAGAGACCTTGCTCAACAGAATTATATAACATAAAACAATAATGTTAGAGTTTTATTGGAAATCTATCGAAGTTTCAAAATCTTGTACAGTGACAACTCCGCCCCAACTGAATTTTCTTGGTTGGTTAGTCTGACTTGAAGAAATTCTAATGAATACAATTTCAGTCAGACTTGCCTGTTCTCCTGTGTTTCAAAAGTTCAGTTTTAGATAGATTACACCAGATAAAATAGATTTTATAGTCTTTTTTTTAACAACAACCTTAATGCACTGAGTCAGTGTGACACAATCTGCTCTCTTAGCCATCTCCCTCCTGGTCATTTTGATTGAAGCTACTTGCTTTTACAAGAGCTCTGAGCAAACCCAACTGCTTTATTGAGGCCAGCTCTCCTCCGTCCTTCTTTACCCTCTTTCCTCCTCTCCTCCGCAGACATATAGACCCCACAGTGCATAAACAGCCCTCTTCATTAGACGTCTTGTTCTACTAATAGAAGTCAAATAAAGTATGACTTTATGTTACAGCCAGCTGGTTAACATTCGGACAAGAACCCTTGTATGAGGAAAGAAAGCAATCAGAGAGGACAGAAAGAGGGTCTAGTTATTTTCCAGCCATGGCGCTTTTTGAGTGCCTGCTGGAGCCGTGAGTGTTATCAACCTAAACAAATCACTGAACCACTGCTCTAATGCAGTCGGAGGGGACGTTGGATTTATTTTTCTTTCAGGAATACAAATGGTTTTGTAATAAAATTTCAGCGAAGGCTTTTTGGAGCTTAATGGCCAACTCCTGACAAGTGTAAATGAACAGCCAGGAAGGGGGTGTGAAGGGGACGAAGATGAAGGAAACATGGAAGAAGTAGTAGTTGTAGTGAGAACAAGGTTTGAGATGAAACATGCTGTTCTAAACACCCCCAACACATGCACAGACCCAAAGTCTGCAACAATTTTACAGTGTGAGGTATCCTCTTTTTCTGCTCAGTGAGACGTTTTCATTAATCTACATGGCTAATGCACTCAGCTGTCTGTGTGTGAGTGTGTGCTGTTGTTGCAGTGTGTTGTGGTCTGGCAGATGTACTTGATGGAAATGTGCTGAGTCGGAGCTGTAAGGAAGTGCAGCTGTCGGACAAAACGAGTCGAGCAGTGACTGTGTGCCTTTTTTTTTCTCCTAACTCTCTGGAGTCACTCTGTGGAAATAAGTGATCACTTAACTTTAATGCTTTAGCTTTTACAGGTGTGCCCCTGTTCTAGAGTCCACTTTACAGCGTGTGAGTGCTTGTTTGTGTACTTGAAATCTCAGCTGTCCCTGGTGGGTTTGATAGAAATTAAATCCATTCCATTAAGCATCTTTATTGTGACCTTGGCTGAAATTGTCTGTAGCCACCCATATACTGTTCAATTGTGAGCTGAAAGTATCAGTAGTGGTGAAATTTCATGTGACCCCATGTTCAGTCACCACCATAGTGCTCATTAACTTCGCAGTGCAGCAGTGCATCTTTAATCAGGTAGATTCACCATGCAGTGCTCCAAGCTGGAATGATTACGCTCTGTCTGCAGATTCACTGCCCAATCAGCATCCTTTAAGGAGTAAAGGGCAGGAGTGACAAAAGTCCCAACAGCAAGAGGCGACTGCAAGCCTATAAACAATAGGTGCTCATATAGAGATGTGCATAGATGCCTTCTGCTTTGGTAGAAATTTTATAAAAGATAGACAGCATTTATTAATCTACTGAAGAATAAAAGAACAACACTGAAAACATTTTTAGAGTGGAAATTATACTATCATCTCTTCTGGCAGGATTTGGTGAAAATTTGATCTACAAACTTGCTCACATCATGATCTTTACATCTGGGCACCAGTGCCTACCTAGTACATACTCTAATTGGCCCCATATATAATTTGATTGACAGAACGATTGTTGAATCAACCTCAATATTTTTGAGAGGCTATGCTTTTGAATAAACACTTTCCATGTGTTGTTGCCTGGATGGACTTGTGAAATATATCCTGTGCTCACACCGTACAAGTAAAATCAGGACAGAGTGTCATCCAATGTCAAAAGTTTATTTGAAAAAAAAAAAAAAATACACTCACAAGGGGTGAATTGGTAAATGGACTTGAGCTTACATAGCGCTTTTCTAGTCTCTTTGACTCAAAGCTGCTTTACACCACAGGTCACACCTACCCATTCACTCTCACATTCACTCACTGATGGTTGGAGTTTCTATGTCAGTTATCCATCAGTATCAGCTAACACATTTACGCACTTTCATGCCCATTTACACGCCACTGACACAACAGTGGGAGCAACTTGGGGTTAAGTGTCTGCTGCTGATTTAGACACTGTTCAGAAATATGATTTACTATTACTGTCGGAGGTGGACGGAGCTGAGCAGAGCATATCCCCTCGACTTGGAAATGTCCACACCGTTATGGGGATGGGGGTTGAGGGATTCTTATGTATTAGTAGAAGAGCCTGGAAAATAAGAAAGGCAGCCAATGGCTGAAACTACCTGGGGAAAAAAACAGCAGCTCTCCACATGGAGTTTTAGTTTTCAAAAATTTTTCCGTAAAGATGGCATCATTTTGAGAAATGTTTCCATCCACATGCAAGCACCGAAAACATTTTCGGGCACCTGAAACGCCATTTCTGTGTGGACAAAATGCCTATATTATTAAAAACTTGTGCAGATACGCTTGAATTCGTCTCAGTGTGGACAGCCCCTCAGTTGCAGTTCCTGCTCCTCATGTGGCAGTCATGTAGGCTTTCCACAGACATGATAAACATGTTGTGTCTTGACATGGGGGCTCTGTAATGATGACTACCACTATTACTTGCACTATCACAACTATAAAAATTAGACTTTCTGGTTTTAAAACTGTTGAACATGTTTGGGATAATAACTTTATTTGGTATAGTATTTGTACTCAACTAAAATTATTTCTACCTAACATTTCAGCTCAAAGTTTTACATACTGTGCTTTCAAAGCAACAATGTGAAACTTTTACTCCTTGAAGGTGTAGTTTTAAAGTTGATCTAACAGTACAATGACTATGAATGGAGAATAGTCTCTATCATCATGGTTCTGCAAGTTTCATTGCCTGCTCTCAGCACTGTGTAACTTCAGCAGTGGGCCATGGTTCCCTGGAGAGAGATGTGTGAGGCTTTATAGCACCACTGATATACCAGACTGGAAATACGCACAACCTGTTATGTCACAAGCCCTTTCAACAGTGCATTTATGCAAAAGTGCAAAAATTAACCTCCCTCAACTTAACACCTCGAGACATTCACAATAATTCCGTGAGAACTTAATATTTGTATCGGCTCCTGTCTGCAGTGGGAAAAGGTCTGGTAGGCATTTAGACCCGGGTCGACTAACTCTGCACAGGTTTTTATCGGCTCGCCTCCCATCAGCTCCATAGGGAACATCACATCCGGGTGAACTCGCTAATTTACGGGATGGAATCAATGTGATGACATCAGCTTGACGCACCAGAGGAAAAAAAAAAAAACAAGCAGCTTGTCTGCTGGCGATTCGACCCGGGTTTGCTGGCAGTGGGAAAGGAGTCACTTGCTGATTGTTAGCGGGTTAACCCGCATTGAAAAAACCTGCATTTACCCACTATTTTTAGTGGGAAAGCGGTATCACAGTGCTCCTTTCCCCTGCTGAGTACCCTTGCCCCCCATCTCGCCAATGTTACACCTCTGATACTACCTCCGGAGACTAAACATATGGAGGATAAACGCATTCCCTCAAGTCCATCCCTGCAATTTTCAGAGTGCAAAGCGTCACTGTGGCGTAAATATAATGGCTGGAAATGGCAGCGTGAATGAGGCTGCAGTTTTTTACGATTGCTTAGGACAAGGACTGGAACAGGATGGTGACAGAGAATAAGACAGGGTATAAGCTATTCTTATCTGAAAGTTATTGTACTATTAATTCAACTCTGAAACTTCAATTTTGAGGTCAGAATGTTACATTTTGTTGCTCTGAGATCACAAAGTTTAACTTTCATGCATAATTTAAAAGTGAATTGGTTAAAATGTGAAAACTTTTTCTACGTCAGGGAATGTTTTGCATTTTAAACATGCATTACTGAAAGGTTTCTGTGACCTGAACTCATCCTTAGGACATTTAAGGCCATACTGCCAGGCATACATGAGTAAAGGTTGCATGTGTGTAGACAAAAGGGTGGGGAGTAATCCCTCTATTCAGTTACAGCTGCTATCCCTGTCAGGTTTTTTGTGTGCATGGAAACACTTACACATTAAATGGCAGGCTGATTATCAACAAGTTGACGTCTAGCACATTGTGGCCCAAACATACAGTCTTTGGGCCACAATCAAATATGCAAGTGTGCATAGACCTTAGTATGAACTAAATGAACAAGCCTTTCTATATGTAACTCGACTTCCATCTTGTTTTCAAGTTAATGCCGCAACATATTTTGTGAGTGTTTCATTTGTAGGTGGAATTACACCTAAATTAAATGAGGGCTTGTCTTTGTTCCTTTGCTGAAAAACCATTATGTTACTAATAACACAGTAATAGTAAGATGTGATAGTTTCCTACCAATAGAACCATACTTCCACATATTTCCACCTACCCTCTTGTTCTCTCTCTTTCAACCTTACTTCTAAGTTGTCCTGTATCACCCCCTCCTCCGTGCAACAAATTCTCCCCTTGGCAAGTCTGTTTCATTGACTTCTAAGATGTTCACAAGCTAAACTCGCCTTATATACACCCTCAGGTCACAGCCATTTTAAAATCAACCCTGTAAACACTGCTCAAAGGGAGAGGGGGATAACTTTTCAAATGCCCCAAAACTCCTTTCATCCATCAAGCAACATATAGCTTAAAAATTCTACCGTGTTACCTGGAAAGATAAACTCACTTTGGCTACACAAAACTATGTAGTACCTTAATTATTTCTCATTAGAGAGTTTTGTAAATATGGTGACACACACACATACACACACAAACAAATACACGTCAGCTGCTGCAAAGTGAGCGTGACCCATGATTTTTGAGAAACACAAATACACACAGATCTAAATGTTTAATGTCAACGTCAGCATGAAGTGTAAAGAAATATCTGTCAGTTATGTTCACAAATACACACACACACAGAGGAAAAATAGACTCCTTGCTGTCATGCCTTCTAATGTCCAGCCAAGAGACACATAGCTTAAAACTGAGGCTGACATTTCCAGCCTGTTATGAAGAGAGCGTGAGCAAAATAAACATAATAAATAGAGGGATTGACATCATGTGTCTGCTCTGGAGAGCCAATGTGAATAAAAAAGAGACACTGGACCACAGAAGTGGAAAAAGGTTTACTTTTTCTGCTTGCTTTCTAACAAGCATTAATAATAAAGTTCCAAACTAACAATGATTGATTTATGAGCTTCATGTTTCTATGTTTTAATGTCTTTTAAGTGTGTTACTTGCAAGGACAGTCTTGGCCATCTGGTACAAGAGGTGCTGTTAAGAAATTATAATGTGTGACTGGGTCTAAAAGCAGCACTGAGAGGACCTTTGCACATTCATGGACCTCAGTGTACTGTGCTTGTCGGGTCAAGGTCATCTCAAAGCCAAAAATGGCCTGTTGCACTGACATCTTTACCAAAAAAACAAACAAAAAACAAAAGAAATGCAGCAGCTCTGAAATTGCAGGTCTTTTTGACACATACAGCAAGAACATGCGATGTAGGAAACTACGTTAGCAACCATTAGTGTATCTCCAGGTCTTACTTCGTCTTGCTCTCCAAACAGTTTGGAGGCTGAATGTTTGAGTAAAAGAACTTCCTGCTTTAAGATAGACTTCAGACTTTATTGCTGAGTCACCAGTGCCGCACCCTTTGTGTTATTTACAGGGGCTGTGTAACTCATTTTATACAATGTGTCTCCAAGCTCAACCCATGATTTGAAGTGAACTGGATTGTACCCCCTGTGAGGTCAGGATCACAGACATATTTACCACGGTTACATGAGAGTTTTAATTCCCCTTTAATTCCGACTAAAACATAAATCCTCTTTAAAAATATTAAAAATGACCATGTAAACACCTAATTCCGAACGAAAATGATAATTCCAAATAAAACTTAATTCCGAAGTAGGTGGCTGGTTTATTCTGATTTTAAATACGAATTAAATAATTCCTTGTTCATGCATACATTAATTTCACTTTAAATTAATTCTGGTTGTTCTGTGCATGCTCGTTCCCTTGTTCTGTTGCGATGACGCATGGGACGCTGACAGGAACAGGGTGGCCACCTGAAGTAAGCATTGGACTTTAGCTGAGACAGTTTATTTTAATTAGAGCCTTAGAAGATAATGAAAAGAGTGGATGGACATAAGCATAAAAATGTGGACCTTTTTAAAGTTGTAGGGCTCTAATTTCCTGGCGCAACTCAGGTTGGCACACTGCCGTGCGCAGCCAATTTGGCAATTTGGTAGACCAGCTGCGCTGAGATGGGTGTGACGGCGCACCAGGGGGAGGGGTCGAAAGATTCAGCCCAGTGCAGTGACAATTATGTGCCAAAAAAACACACGGAAGGTGCGCTGAAAACTCGCCAGCTCCAACCTGGTCTATTCTCGGTGCAGGTGAGGCGCACCCCGTGTAGTGGTAATTTGACTGACAGGCGCACAGTGCACACACGTCACCAAAACTTCACAGGCAGGTGTCCACAGTGTCAGGCACATTTTAATGCAATAAACAATCACAGCAACCACTATTTAATGTAACCGTCTGAACCAGCACATACATTTGTATCTATATTAATTGTCCCGTCACATCTGATGTCAGATCAGAGACGTTTGTCACAATGGAAACTCAACCTGACGGCAGCTGGAAGAGTGATGCAAACTAACGAGTTCACATCTCTCAGCCAGCCACAAACAGCCACATCATCCGATACGGAGTATCCGGCTTCTCTCATCTCATACCTATGATTGCCCATATTTTTCTGTTTTAATCTTTATTCTTAACGTGATGTAAAACGATGGGGTACATTACTGCAAGGAGGATGAGGAGGAGATATCGGGGAAGGGAATATTTCACCAAAGGTTCTGCTATTTGGCGATGACAGACCAGGAACGCAGGTGGATCACAAGCATGATGAATGGATTAGCCTGCTGCTATGTTTAAATGTAATTATCACTTAATTTTGTACTCCTATTTATGACACAGGAACAGATTACATCTGTCCCGCGAGATGGTCCACACTGTGACGCGCATCGTGGCCTCCAATGTGCAGCCGGTGGCCCCTGCACTCTCCCAGTTGCTGCAAAAGTGACAGTGGCTCTGACCTTCTTCGCCACTGAGGGGTAAATTGTCACTGCGCCTCGCCTGCGGCGCCTTTAAATGCGCCGCAGGCGAGGCGCAGTTCATTTGATTAGGCGAGGAGAGGCGTTCATTTGATTAGTGAAGATTACACTCAGCTGTGTTAAACCCACTCACGCCTACTCTCCTCCCTCTCTGCTACTTGCGTCGGTGGGAAGGACGGAGGCGTGGGTGTGCCTCCCTGCGCCAGACTGTGCCGTGCACAAAACTTGCAGAATGCCCTGGACACACCCCGTTGGTGCGGCGCAGGCGTGGCGCAGGGCAGATGCGGCGCGCCTGCACCTGGTCTACGAAATTAGAGCCCCTGACAGAGACACTGGAGACGCTGAACTGGAGTTTGTTTTCTTCCGCTGGACGTAAATATGTCACATCTGCCCCCTTTCCCTTTCCAGTCAGAACCATTTCCAACCCCCAGACCTTAAGCAGAATTGAATAAATTCTGGCAAATAAATGTGTTTTCCATGTAAACCTCAATTCGGAATTACTATTTCCATGTAAACACAAAGGAGAATACTTAAATTCTGAATTTAGTTCATTCTGAATATGTAATTCCGAATTAAAAAATATCATTTAACCATGGCCATTGTTGTTTGTAATTGGTTAATTTTATGCATTAATTTTAAGTGGTGGACTTAATATTGGTTATAAGATTTGAGTTCAAAAGGACATCATGTTAAGCTGCTTCTGCCCAGTTTTATTATTCTTGCACAAAGTTTAGGATAAGGCTGAAACTATGACATCTGTGAGGGTGCCCTGTCAAGGCAGGTTTGATAAACATATTGGAGAATAAGTCTCAATACACCTGCAAATTCTGATGACTTCTTGAGCATGTTCAGGCCTTCAAAGTCCATCCAGATGCACAAAAATAGAACAGCAAACAAAGATCAATCGTTGTTACACACCTTTGGTACTTAGGCCCTTGATCAGCTTTCTCCCAGGCTCAAGGTTTAGGAAAATTAAGCTAATGCAGATGTGTATACAATTTTAATTTCAAATTCAAAGAGTTTAATTTGCATGGATTTTGTGGGGCTTTATTGCCGAAAAACTTTATTAAAAAATATTCAAAGAAAAAAGGAAACTTGTCATACACTGCAGTCTCTCAAGTGTCCTCTGGAGGCTGACAACAACATCTTTGGAGTTCCTATCAGATCCTGCATTGAAACAACAATTTTAATGTGTTTACAGACTAATTGAAGAGAAAAAAAATGTAATGTTTCTTTCTTTACTAGTGCTCAGGGTTAATGTTTGGAATAAGACAGGTTTTGCTTAATTAGAGGGACCCATGGAGTACTGAGGACAACAGGGTGAAATTTCTATCAGGGGCTGTTGATGATGTGTTGCCATAACCTGGGTCAGTTGAGGGTGGTAACACTGTGGCAACAAAGGGCCATGCAGCTGATTAGGGAACTCCTCAGAAATGTATGTAGATGCTAGAGGGGTTAGGGTCTCTTAGCGCTAATTCTTTTATTAGTGCACAAGTACCTTGTGTTTGTTTCAAACACACTGCATAGGAATAATGGCTTGAGTGAAAGGGTTTAAGTGAAAAAATGCACGTATTGCAATAGTTTTGATCCTCTGAGTAACACAAATAAACTCATGGAAGTTCCATCCTCTCAAAGTAAAATCAGAGCTGAAAACATCAAACCTTTATTGACATTTACTTCACTCTTCTTCAGGGAATCGTTACTTACAATTGCTGTTATCCCGTCTATTACATACGTATTATTTAGGTTCGTTTGCAGGGTTATTTTTGCTTAAATTTGTATTTGATGTTGTTGTTGGATAGCTTCTTTTGTGCTAAGGTTCTTGTGCTTTGTTTTCTGTATTTTTCTGTTGTATGTCAGAGCACTTTGGAAAACTCTGATTTTAAAAATGCTATACAAGTAAAGTTATCATAATTATAACTATGTATCAATCCCTCCAAAAATATACAACACGATGATTCTTCTGTAACTGGACTTTGCCTCAAATTCCATGAACACTTCTGACATCAAATTCACAACTATTAAAAATACAGTACATGACAATGCAAATGAGTATATACATTCGTGTCATTCAAGTTAGAGATCATATAGTGCAACAAAACACAAACATGCTGGATATACACTACCAAGAGGGAATGAGTCTACAGAAACAATGAGTGATGTAATCTCATTTTGTAAATCTCAATCTTTTGCATCTATTTTAGCAAAATCCTAACTTCCTATTTTATGTTTTTAAAGAGCTGTGCAACAATAACAAAATGAGATCATTAAATAAACAAACTTGTTACATTTGAACAAAAGATGCAATTTTGTGCATACCCTATAAAAGTATACATACTAAAAGTTTAGACCGAACAATTTCTCATAATGTGCCAAAGTCAGGGGCACTGCTAAGATTACTGATGGACTGTAGTGGTCTTCTAGACTTTGCTCAGCTCACCACACCTCTTGGTCTGTTTTGTGACTGTGGAAAAGTATGGTGGAGATAAAAACTCTAAAGTGCCAACAGCTGTTGTTAGACTTCATAACACTTTTCCATAAACCAGTACCAATAGGATCATGTTTATACAGTCTGCAGGAACACCATAACCAGACCAAAACTAGCACCAGAAAAGTGACGATTGAGGGTGTTATTCTTCAAACTTGAACCAAGAGGAATTATGTTTCCACTGCCCACAAAATATGTTTTACTTTCTCCCTTCCTTCACTTTTCAGGATGCCATTAAGAGTCAGGGTGTGTTTGTGTGTTTGTCTTGTTCTCTTCAGCGAGATGCAAAAGAAAGGATTCCCAACTCACCTAATTGCCCATGAAAAACTAGAGGAAAAAAAAGAAAATGTGTTTTATTGTCAGAAGAAAAAAGTCAAGATAAGAGGAAGGAGGGGAAAAGGAGGAAAAGTGTTGAAAGACTAACAACAGCCAACCAAAGGCCTTCATGTTTATTTCCCCTAATTATGCATATGAGCTGCAACCCAATCCTCTGTGCTGTGGGAATGCTACAAAACTAATTATGGTGTAACTCCAGTCCTAATTAGCCCGTAAACACACTCAAACTCACACACAAACATTAGAAACACACTCTGCACACATTCATACACTTGCTATAAAATACTGTGTCTCCATTACAAACTGCTAAAATCTATTACTACCATCCATACTGTTACATACACACTGAGAGCTGCCTCATTTACAGTTTACAGCTTAAAGGCAGGCTGTGGTATTCGGTGTTGTCGTTAATGTGAGACTGTAAAGCTCGCTGCTGCTGTTTAGGTACATTAAGAAGACTGGGAGAACCTATAAGCCATGTTATGTGGACATCTGATACACAAATGTCTAGACGACCTTGCAATATTTATCCTCAACCACGGCCATCATGCACAGTACAAACAGTCAAAACACATGCAAGTCAAAGTGATCATAGAAGGTTAATTTAGGCTGCATTTGATAACATATTTACCTTCTTCTATTTTAACCCTTTTGGCAAATAAGAGCACATTTTACTGAATGTCAAACTTTAGTATGACAGAAACTCAGAATTTGGGTTATGTAACTGTCTTGAAGCTCATGTTCCAACCTGTATTGACATTTTCTTTATGAAATTTGGTCTATCACCTCCAGTGCAGGCCGTAAGACTACCTTGAGGCTCTATTTTCTTCTTTTTGTGTCTCCTACACTGTAAAATATGCACTCAATGATCAGATCAGTGTTAAATATATTCAGTGGCATTTTCATCACCTCTCCTCCTTCCACACTGTGTGAGACGTGCTCTACTTGAGAGTTTCAGTCTTTGCCATGTCACAGGATCCTCACTTCTCCTGTTCCAGACATGGGTCCAGTGTAAACCAGGCATGACAGACACTCTACCCTCCGGTGTTGGATTTCTGACTTGGCCTGAACTACACTCTAATGTTCAAAATCAGTGGTACCAACCTGACTGGGCCTTGATTTAAAAATAACAAACATGGCATTTCTTTAATAATTTATCAACATACACCATATTTTTGGTTGTGCCATGAGGAGAGGAAACAGATTCTGTAGGTTACGTAATATTTATGTTTGAATTGAGCACGCATGGCATTTAATTTAGTTTTAAAACTTCTGTGAGGGACTTTCATATTGAAACAATTTTCTGAACAAAGATGAAGCTTTCATATTTCCTGTCAGTGAGCAGGATCTTTTGAGAGACATTTTCATTCTGATGTTTTGAAAAGCCAATACATTATTGATTCAGATCATTATTGATTCATTTTTTTTTACAGTCATACATTTAGACAGTAGAATTAAGTTAGAACATTAAACAGAGTTGACTGAAATTTCTAATTCAGTCGGTCCATGGCAAATTTTGCCATTTTTATTTAATCTTTCTCTTTCCCCAACACACACCATAAGCCATCTCTGGTGCTACCTTGCACCGCTGGCTCAAGTTTCAACTGAGTCTGCAACCAGCACCTGTCAAACTACCTAAACAGGAAGTAAGACACAGAACACAAAAAGCATCAGGTAAAATTAAAAACTCAACACCAATAGAAAAATTGAGATTGTTTATCCCATTACTTTATCAACACAACATAAAATCAGAAAACACAGGTTGCAAAACAAGCAAGTAGGGATGTAACGGTATGAAAATTTCTCATCACGGTTATTGTGACCAGAATTATCACTGTCATCATTGTTATCACGGTATTGTTGCAATGTGCTCAAAATGTTCAAAAAGTACTTTTACACACTGAAATCATTTAACAAAGTTTTATTTATTTAAAAAACAAAGTGAATTTAAGAATGATCTGCAGTGCACTTCTGTGGTTCCTTGCTGAGGTAATCTATCTCAACAATCCAGCCAGGCTTCTCCCCTCTGATGCTGCTGTGGGGGAGTTTGTGGTTCTTCCCTGTCTCCCCTCTCAGAGACTTCTTTCTGCATTTTTTTGCAGACAGGGTGACCGTCCTTGGCATCCTTGTAAAATCCAAAATACGACCAGACTTCAGACTTGGTCTGTTTCGAGGGGAGCAAAATCTCCGGTACAGTGTCCGTGCAGGCACCAACCACCATACTTTCACTTTCGAAAGGGCAAACATTGCAAACTACGCATGCACGCCAGCATCTGAGGGTCTGCTGCTGCTTTGCCAAGGAGCAGACACATAGTTCTGGCTTCTCCAGGCAATGAACAGCATCACCTTGAGTTATTAACAAAGTGAGGTAATCAAACCCGGTTTTAGTGGTAATCAAAATAGAAAACCGTGATACTAACCGTTGGAAATTTTATCACAGTTTATCATTTTATCAGTAACCGTTACACCCCTACGGGCAAGGCAACATTTTTAGTCTGTGTTAGTATATCTGATTGCTGTGATTACTGCTGATCTAATGATCGACCTACTCTGGGCTGTGCTCTGACTTCGTCAGTGGGTGAGGGGGCACTTTGGAGGATGGGGAAAAGTATGGTGCTAACAGAATGTTGTGTACATGGTTCCTATGGGCCTTATCACATGCCAGGCACAAAGCATTTTGGAGTGCAGTGCAGATGTCTTTCTTATTTTCCACCAGGTGCAGTGGCCATTTTTTACGCCCCGCACTCACACTCTGAAAATAGTGAATTGACATATGCCTCTGTTAGCACCCAAGGGCATGATTGCCTTAAAGATTTGTAATCATATGCAAAGCTGGCATGTTCATATAGTGAGGACACAGAAAACCACTGTGCCGTAGACCACCTAACACCAGCTCTTATAGGGCCAAAGTCTGTGGCACAGTGGAATGCTGCTATTTAGAGGATGCATTAGAAAGAAGGACACAATCACATCCAAGAAATCAAAACACACTCTTCACTGAGCTTGTTCCACACATACAGGATTCACAACAACACTCCCTCCTTCCAGTTTAACATCAGAGCAGCTGCTGATAGATTCATGTTGAGTTGTTAATTAAATAGAGGGCTGACATTCAGCGTGCCTCAGTTTTTTCAGGTGCTCCTTTATATATTCACCGGCATCTGGACCCAACAAGAAACAAGTAAGAACTCACTCAAAATCAAAGGTTCTAATGCAACAGTGAACTATATTAAAACAATTTGTATACATACTTATGAATGACACCAATCATTATGCTGGCAGAAATTAATACAGGCTGTCCAGTGAAGTTCAAAGCTGGGAGTACAGCCAAATATTCCAGCTGAGAAAATGATGTTTACAACCCACTTGTTATTTAATATTGTTATTCATAAACATAAACCAGTCTGAAACTTCCAGTTTTAACAGGGGATTTAAAAGATTAATAACATTGCAATTTTGCACATCACATGGAAGTGTCCAGTTTGTCTTTTTGTATAGTTTCTGATGTGGTGGGAATGTTTCATTAAAATATCACATTATGTGCATCAACAAATTCCATACAGTGTCCTGTGGGTAGTCTGTGTTTTAGAGGCAGAATAAAAGGAAACTAATTAAACATAGACTAATGACAACTAAAGCTAAAACTATGGTTCATAGTGTGCCAGAAACACACCTATACATAATCAGAGCACATAATCAATTTCCTTTGAGCTCTACATCTGACTTTCCCTACTCATTCTGTGTCTTACAAATAAAAAAATATAGACTGCTTCACTTTTAAACAACATGCTTCACACTTAGAAAATAAAGCCCTGCTGGTTTAAGAGGTTATTGTACATTTTTTATTTGGAAAATGTATAAAACACTGTAACTTACTGTTGAAACCTATCCAGCCTTAGTAGTTAAAGGCACTAAAACGCAACTGTTTAGAGTCATGTTGCAAATGGTCTTGTTTGCTTTAATGGGTCACATGAAGGTACCAGTATTTCAGTTTATGTCATTATCAGTCCAAAATGTCTGATTGGGACATGAACCATGATTTTAATTCTTAAGGATCGGTAAACTTCAAAATTAAATTTATTTATATGCAGAGTGAAATAATGAAATAGAAATGCCCCATTGCATATGCTTATCCCAGCAAATTTCCTGTTATGAGTGTGTACATTTGTTAGTATGTTTAAATCAAGATAAAGTCAAGTTCCTCGACCAAATCCTCTGTAATCTTTAATTAAATGTTTACAGGAGGTAGTGGGTTCACTGAAATTGAAAGCACTTTCTTTTTTTTTTCTAAACAAATCTAATTCATTTGAGTGGATTATCTTCATCAGTTGTTATCCTATCTAAAGACCCGATGCATGTAAAGAAATATAGCAGCATAAGGTTTGCAGAAAGCCAGATTGGGTTAGATTAGAGGCAACCCATTCAGTGAGAGGCACAAGGTGTGTAACTCGATCCAAGCCCTGCTCTCAGCTTCAATTTAACTGAAAACACTGCGAGCGAGGGACCCTCCAAACTCTGTAAGAGGATAACTCAAGCGAAACACCTTAAGCCTCATTCAAACAAATTTGCCCGAATCAAAGTGGCTCTTGTGAATAATTATAGCGGGTGTTTATAGGTTGAAATAAGAAGGAAAACAACAATTAGCAGTGAGAGTTTTCTGTTTTTTTCACCCCTCCACCTCCTCCTGTCGGCGTGTGTGCCCTGATAGCTTGGGGAAGTATCTATTTACTTGGTGATTAGGACAATTTGACTGTCGTGGGCTCGTAAATTCAAACCATTCACCCTGCCAGATTGGCCCAGACAACATCGTCAAGCCACAATGTGAAATACAGACACGCACACAGATTGAACCCACCATGCTCAACACGCATACAAGTCCCTCATCTGGATTACTGTCTATCCGCCTTTTTTCTCCAAGTTACCCCAAAACTTAAATAAACCTTCACATATAATTACAGCCACTTCTGTATATTTTCAAATCCATTTTCTTTAAGCGATAGGCCTCTAAGAGCAGAGCAATAGCACATGTCTCAATGAGCAACCAGCACACATGCACCTTTTAAATGAAAGGGCGTCTTTTATTGATTCAGAGGTAAAAAGGTAAGAGTAACATTAGTCGTTCTGTCCTTCACTCAGGCAGAAGCCGCAATGTGTTTGGTCTGTGCAGAATGCTGATCATCTGATCTGCTGCTGCCACGTAGTGATGAAAACATTATCAGAGTCAATATTATGAGTGAGGAAAAGGTCCTCTTACGCAGAGTGTGGTATTGTGGTCACGACTCCCTGTCTCACTTTTAGTAAGTGCCAGAACTGCTAAAATGGAGACAGCAGAAAGTCAAGTTAAACATTCAATACGGAAAAGAGTTTGGCGCCACCTGTGACCTTCTCACCCAAACACATTCACTATACACAACCACAGACGTATTCGTATGTGACTATAAATAGTTTACAGACCAATTTAAATACATTTTTCAACAAAACTTTCTTGGCAGAATGCAAAGAACAGTATGCATTTGTTTTTTAGGAAAATTAGCTGATGAATGGCAAAAGTGACCATATAACGTAAATGTAAAATAAAATAAAACATCATGATCTCTAGTTTACAAAAAGAGGCCATTAAAGCTATTGTCTATTGCTAGCGCTATAACTTTTGTTGGTTGATGTTTAAGAGGCTGGCTAGTTTAGTCAAACTAGTTTCTCCTGTTTTTCTTTGCCAATATGTAGAGTTAATCTTTGCTGTCATACCATGTAGCACAGTGGTTCCTAAGTGGGGGTTGTGATTCTTGGATGGGTTTCAAGATCCCAAGAGGTGGTCGTGAGATGGTTTCTGAAAAGCATATACAAGTTTTACATTATTTTAAATGGTATATCATATATGAATATATACATGAAAGGGGTTCGATGTGAAATAACACCAGATTTATGCTGATATGAGAGCAATGTGTAAACAAAATCATTAAAATGTAAGGTTAGCCACTAGAAAAGCACTCAGAGAGCGCAGACCTCCGCCAAGCAGCTTCAGTCCACTTTGGCGAAAATGGTCCTATCTGGCAATGTTAAAGAATCCTTTAAAAAATTCCTGTATCCGGATGGTGATCCAGATCAGTATCATTTCTTCCTTATCCCATTCCACACATTTCCTGAAAATTTCATCCAAATCTGTCCATAACTTTTCAAGTTATCTTGAACACGAACAGACAGACAGACAGACAGACAAAAAACATAACCTCCTTGGCGGAGGTAATAACAGCAACAATGTTTGCTGTTCTTTAATGACAGACACAGCGGGGGTCCCAGTTGTGGTTTTGATACTTTGGGGGTATCAGGCTAAAATGTTTGGGAACCCCTGCTCTAGAGCATATACACTATAAAAGCATTCACACACTGAGACTTTTTTATTCACAGCCTAATATTTAAAAATGAATTCAATCTGAAGTTGTGTAACTCATGTTGGCACACCAACTCCAAAACTTGAGTCAGTTATTATCATTATTATTATTTTTTAAACAGGTTCAATATTCTGCATATTTTTTTTTGCAGGTCATTTTAATGGGATTTTTGTCTATATAGAGCAGCAATTGCAGAGGGTTTTGGGGCTGAAGCTTCCTCTCTGTAAACCTCCTGTGCATCAAGTCATTTTGCTGTCCCCATGCTGTGCTCTGAGGTTGTGCTTTCAACCACACAATACAATTATATATTACTCCACACAGTGCTGAGACACACAAGCCTCGCACAAATTATTCTGTCAGAAACATTGTTTTGGCTTCCTGACTTCTCTGTAATATTTTGAATGTTACTGCAAATTTTCACAACCAAGATGACAACAAAAGCATTGGACTCAGTGTGCAAGGTTTATATCTGTTATTATTTTTTTTAATCTGATCATGGACCCAAAAAAAAGCACCTGAAAAAAACAGACTCAATGTACAAAAACCTGTGGCGTCTGCTGATGATGTGTTATGTAGACCCACATGCTGCGTTTCAGAGCACCTATATTTATTGCTAGCTTACAAAAGATGAGGGAGAATGACAGCAGCATAGTTTTAAAAGTTGAGCTTTCAACTTTGAAAACACTGTAAACATCTACCAACATAACCGTTAAAAAGCATCCATCCTTAAGTCCCTGGTAAACTATCATGACACTTCAAAGAACAGGAAAAAAAAATATGTTTTGACCAAAGTTCTGCTGATTATCATTTAATGGCATGGTTTCCTAAGAAACTTGCCTTTTATTTTGATTGGAGATGTTTCTGATGGTGCCACAGCCAATCAGAAATAATTGAATAGGAAAGTAGCACATTTCCTTAAAATCTGATGTCTGCTCCTTTTCTTGGCTTCTGTTGATTATTTTTGATTGGCAGAATCACTCACTGGCTCTGACTGTGTATTTGTATGTTGAGTTTGTGACTGGGGTCTTGTATCGTGTTTTGTGCGAGTCTAAGTGTCTGTGGAGTGTTTGCTAAGTGTGCGTGAAGTGCGTGTTTAAGTGTGTGTGGAGTGTGTGGCAGAGGGGTGAGATCTGGACAGTGTCCCTCCGGCCAGAGTGGGATGTAAGTAATTACCAATTCTCCAAACACTACTTTGGCCTATTTAAACATATTATATGCCTCTCACAGCCACCGCAGGCCCCGCCCTTTGCACTACAACCTGTGAACAACACACAGTCACACACACCCATAAACACATGTACACAAACACACAAAATAAGCTCCACATTGCACTTGCAAGCTGCCCGCAATTAACTAATCATCATCACCATCATCACAGTCATCATCATCATACAAAAGCACTCATAGTCAAACAGACACACACACATGTGGTACATGCCACTCGTAGAGATTTTTCACTGAGAGTTCATTAACTCTTGTGTTGTTTTTGTTTAACTTTCACTTCAGTCTCTGGAAGCTAATCTGTCCTGTAAACTCAGCAAAGCACTTGTCTGATCCACACAGCTCTGTCCTGTCATCAGCTGTTTACTCAGTTATTCTAGTTAATTGTCTGTTGAAAAAGTCTTTTTCTCTTGCATCTTTCCTTTATGTTTGTGTTTTTTTTTTATTTTTTGACATAATACTTTGTGTTTGTAAAATTATTAAGATGAGATATAAAGATCATGGCAGATGTAACATTTGACATATCCATTCATACAAAGTTTCAGCACATAACAATACACACACACAGAAAGTCTATAAAACATGCATGACTCCAAGCACACATTTGTATGAAACCAGACTTTTAACTAGTGTTATTTAGCTAATAGCAAAATAAACTGAGTCACAAATTAATACTTTAAGAATTAAGACTCCACACACTTGTTTGATCCAGACAGTGAAGGTCTTAAAACATGGTTTTGGTTATTCAAATGGTCTCAAATTCATATATAACATTTTAAATAATTTCAAAACATCTGTGATTTGATCTATGTAGACTTTTTTAATGTATTTCCTATCATGTAAACATAAATTTTCACCAGCAGCCCAGCACAGCCAGCCTGCTGCAGTTGTTTTCCTCCATGCAGTTTCTGTTCCTCTCTTTTTGTGTGCTGAGTAGGAAGTGAGCCCCTCCAAAAACTGCTGGTATGGTGCTAACATTAGAATTAACATTACTAACACATAAGCTGAACATCTTGAACTGAGTTGTTTTCCTTATTGTCAAATCATTATATGCAGACTCTTAGTATACAGCAGGCAGGAGCAGATCCTAAAATAAGTCATTTTTTTTTAAATGTATTGTGAGGAAATGTATTGTGAATTGTAACTTTGTTTGAATCCAAAATTTAGTTTGACTCGATTTCTTACCCACTGGGAGATTCACCCCCCTACTAGACCATTTTTAAAAAGTTTTAAAATCATTACTACTTTAACTGTAATATGGCTGGAAAATTTATCATATGTCTATAATATAATATATTCGTATAATGAATGAACATAAGTATAAATCCTTTCTAAAACACCTTAGTCTGCTTAATACATATTTGAGAACTGAGGCCATAAAAAAGTCTAAAAAGTCTAACTTAAAAACAGTGCTACCTTACTGCTACTCAGATGTGGGCAACTGTAATAAAATGTTCAAACTTTATACTTAAAAATGTCCTCCTCCGGTGTTTGTCAGTATGGGGATCCAACAAAAAGTTTAGATAGGGTAGAACACCTGCCTTGATGTTGGCCTTAATGCCTGAAAATTGTTGGCATGACTTTAAGCCTGCAGCCCTGCTCAAATCAAGGCTTTTTACTATTAAACTCTCCAAGGGGCTCAGGCCATTTTGAAACAGTCAAAATAAAATATTTTAAAGCCTGGCAGAGGTCAGATGGCACAATATTTAAAGTCCTTTTTCCCTTCAGAATAATTTGATGTTTCATAAAAACCCACATTTAAATTTGGTCTCATGTAAAAGGACATTTGCACTCCTGTTTTTTTTTTATTATTTTATAATGAACCACAACTGTGATGACAGTTCTTCACTGTTAACATTCATTCTCCTCACTTCAGGGCTTGAAAAGGTCTTAAAATGTCTTAAACTTTGTTTTTAAATAGAGTTTAGGAATTCTGCTTTTTCGAAGCCACTTTATTCACTCTTCATTTTTTATGAATTATAAACATTCTTTATAATCAGTGTTCCTGTGAATCCTTCAGAAGTCCCTCAAGTGTGAAAATAAATTTGAAAACATTGATGTTGTAAAATGTCTTGCAGATCTTGTTTTTGCTCGTAAGAGATCTTGAATTTTAGCCAGTAATTTGACAGAACTTAGACTAAATTCTGTGTCAATATTACATTATATTTCAATTCATACCACTATTTTTGTGGTTTTCATTGTCCAAGCAACTACGATACTGTCTCAGAGTGAGAGAGATGATAATGGGACAATTCAACTTCAAGGAAATTCAACTTAGGATGATAAACATGCTATGGTGCTTATGAAGTGACTTGCAAGATCTGAAAAAAATATATAAAAGAGTTAGAAAAATAGAAAAATAAAGTTGGCACAGTTGCAACCAAGCTAGGTCCACTATTAAATGTCCAAGGTCCACTATTAAATGAGAGAATATGCAGTGCATATTGATTGTTCCTTTTTAGGGTCTCAAAACTGCCTAAAAAGTCTTAAATTGGATTTTAAAACAAGTGCAACAAATCTGTAAATGACAGCAGTGCATAGAGATCATATTTCAACTGGAGGTAATGATGTATGTGATATACAAGAGAAAGAATTTATATTTTCTAAAAAAGATAACTAAAATTGCTTCAGAGGACACAATACCTACATCAAAACCAAAATGAAAAACAGAAATCTTAATTAATAGCTCATTAAAATGAGGGGATTTGCTTAATATTTTCGCGAACAGCAGTACTAGATTATTTAACATTAGTCACTTAATTTAGTCAAGTTTTGATGATTGAATAAATAAAGTTGTTGGAGGTTTCTTATCCCGACCCAACATTTTAGACATCATTAGTGTAAATGTTGGCAGGGTCACTGAATTGTATCTCCTTCAAATGTTTCTCATCACCTCCAGAACAACGAGCACCAACAGCTGGAGCTGAGTGATAGGTGGGCTGAATGCTAACGTGTCGGGCCAGAGAAGCAGAGAGTGTGTGTCACATGAGGCGAGGGCCAAATGGCAGACGCTGAGCCTCACCGCCCCATCCTGCCCACGGCCCTGACAACTGATCTATCTGCACAGAGAGAGAGAGGCTGATTAGTTTAAGAGGGCCGCAGGGCTTCATTACAATATCACAACAAACAATTGTCTTGTCTCTGGAGGGATGGGAAACACATGTGCACACACACAAACTAACTCACATGCAAACATTTTACTGGAGATACTGTGACACAATCCAGCCTGTACCTTTAAAAATTAAAAGACGCCAGCAAGGTTTCATACTATTTATGATCTGTGACTTTTTTTCTAATTTTGAATATTTTTTAAAAATGTTTCCCTCTTTTTCATACAACAGGTTGTTAAAAAAAACAAGGGAAACAGGCAGAATTTCTGTGGTATTAAACAGCTGAACATAACTACATTTTCACTCATACTTTTGACAAGGAAAAAGTATGCCAAATGAAATACAACCAAATTTTACATGACAAAAATGATGTTCTTTCAATTATGTTTTTTTTTTGGTGTAATTTAATTATACATGAAAACTATATTCACTATTAAACAGCTGTATGTAGGAAAGACTGATTCAGTCTGGTTAGCAGTCTGAGGTGAGCCGCCGCTCAGACAAAGAGCTGGTGTTGGGTTGCATTGCAGTGGCCTTTGCTCAATACTCACCACACACACACGCTCACACATGCACACACACAAACACACAAATGTTCGCTCATGCACTGCAGTAACCTTTAGCTCAGTCCCCAAGCAAAGGTTATGTCCCACAATCCACTTAAAGCTTATTTGTGGGAGCTAGATAAAATAGCAGCTCATTCATAAATTGATGTCATACATATTTCAAGCTTCTTAAATAATGTGTTTGGTCATGTGTGAGGAAAATATGTTTTAGATAAAAAAAAAACTCATGTCACCCTCATCTGTAAACCATATATTACGCTGAGACAGATCAAATGTGTTGTATTTTACTCAATTTTTTAATGGAAAGATTTGGAAAGTATAGAAATTCTGATAAAGGGCTTGAATTTACTTGAATTTTTTTAACTTTATTTTTCTTCTCATAAATATCTGACCAAAGTTTTTTTAAATGCTGTGTAAAGAAATTAAGAAAGTTTGAGTTTTTCATGTAAAACAAACATAGGCATTATTATACTGAAAATAAATACATACACTGATGCAATAAAGTTATGGATGAAAAATAAATGACATACTAATGACATGACACTGCATATTAAGACAGGGGAGGTTATTAGGATATGTTTTACAATTCTTAATACTTAATACTAATGTTTTCTTGAAGGTTGAGTATTAAAAACTAAAACAAGAGGAAGATATAAGGTTGAGTGAGATTAAGCTTAATTTATCTAAAGCAAATACGATCTACAGACAAAAAAATGGCACACTGCCATAATTACAAATAATAATAAAAGAAAGAACAAAACAGAAAACCACTACAAAAACAAAACAGATTCAACAACGAAATAATGAAATGACAGTTCAAACAAAATTAATTTACAAAAGTATAGTTAGTAGAGGAGAATGAGATTTGACAAATAAAAGAATAAAAATGCAAAAAAGGGTGCAGAAGTGAAAAATTGTTTGACATTAAGAGTTGAATTACACATACACAAACATACACACACACGTTTTTTATATAAATATCATATTTATACATAAATATATGTGTATATATATATATGTATATATATGTATATATATGTGTGTGTGTATATATATATATATATATATATATATATATATATATATATATATACACACATATATAATATTATGTTAGTCTGATCTCTCATAGTAAGAGATCAGACTAACATAATATTTTCTTAAAAAAAACAGGTCAACCAGAGTTTGATATACAGCATTGTACAGATTAAAACAATGTTCATGGAAAAAAAAAAAAAAAAAAAGGTCACAACTGCCGTTTTACAAAAAGAGGAACTTAGAGAAACAGGTTTTTAAAACGTAGTTTATCAGACACATTTATTAGGATTTTATGGAGATGCATTCATACTGTAAACTTGTCCAAACAATGAAGTAGATATACACATATTAGTATGTTGTACTCTGTAACTGCAGTATATGTAATATTTTTTAAAGCAAGTGTTGTTAACAATCCCCCCTCTTTTTATATAGATATCAGTACTTAAGTACACTACACTCCTCAGTGTAGTAATAAAGAGCAGAGCTGATAGTATTCAAAGTATTTTTGCAGCATCCCCACAGCTGAAAGGATCAACCTGACCAGCAGCAGCCCAGACGTATTAAAGGTTAGGCACACACTCATTACTTGTCAACAATATCCAGAGCTGGTGTCAGCCTGATGATTAATGAGCCTCTCACTTCCACTGTATTGTTTTAACACCATTTCTAATAGAGCAACTTGATCTGCCAACAACACGGCCCGAAGTGGAGTAATCTTTGGATAAAACACAGACCAGTGACACTTACTGTAACCGAGACCAAACTGCAGTGGACACAACACAGACACCCAGACAAACCAGCTCAGTGTGGGCCCAATTACTGGCTAATATTTGTGGTTGTAAAACACCATATGAGTCACAATTCTGTTTTTTTCTTTAACTGTAGGGACATGGATTATAAACTGTGGTATACAGCTGTGAGGAAGCAGTTTTTTTTCCACATCAGTACTGGATTAAAATTTGGTTGGAACTAGTAGTATTAGCTTTAATTTATTGGTGAAAGCTTTTGGCTTTTGTTATTAAAAATATTTTATCAATAACATCTCTTTGCACTTTTTAATGGCAATCATGAAAATAATAGTATATTGATTCTAATAATGTATTTTTGGAAAGGATTGTGCATATAACTGAACAATTCTGATACAAAATGTAAATATGCCGGATGATAGCTCAGAGTTAACCAAAGTTAGATTCCCGTGTTAGATCCACCCATTATCTTCACTGTTTATGCTGTTTGGGGTCTGAGGGGCTGGAGCCTATCCCCTGTCATTAGGTGAGAGGCTTAGTACACTCTGGACTGATCACCAGGAAATCATAGGGCTAACATAGAGAGACAAACAACCAAGCACACTCACATCTCCAGAAGATTTAGTTACCCATCACCCTAAAACTTGGGTTTATGGAAGGGAACTGGGAGGAAAAACCCCACATACACAAGGAGAACGTGCAAACTCAAATTAAACAAACAACCATTTAGTTGTCAGGCAACAGCACTTCTCACTGCTCCACCGTTCAGTTCTCCCTGATACATGCTGCTTTACACACACCTGTTAAGTGACATGATGTACATACCCTTGAAAATAGCATTGCCATATTCACCAGACCCTCTCATATAAACATTGAATTTGAAGACTGGAAAGACAATAATTAAGGTCTCTGTATCTTACAAGTGAAACCCTACAAATGACAGAGGCTAATTTAATTTGGTGTCTTAAAATGAAACAGATACTTGGGCAGAGCCATGTGCACCATAATGACTGTTGTGTTTTGCCCACTAATCCCAATTTAGGATTATGATCTTTTTTCCTTTTATTTCAAGAAAGACCCACAATGTTATGCCTTTATTTTATTAATAGCTTTTAAAAAAAATAAAAAAGTTTCAATTTGGGGATTAAAATGTAAACTCTGAATTTTTTTTTAGAGTGCACAGTTTGGTTTCAGGAGAGAGATGAACTCTCAGGGTCTGACAGGTATCTGCTTGTCCAACAGAAGGACATTGATGCTGATATCTGTGAAGCAATTAAGACAATCGGAAGAATATGGAATATCAAGAATATTGATTATTTATATCTACTATTGTATTTGTTGAAATTGTTTAACTTTTTTGCACTGGATTAGTGTCAGACAAATATTTTAGGGCATTTGTACTGAAAGTGTGTTTTATTAACAGAAAAAGTTCAGGCATGAGTGATATGAAAAACTATTGACAGTCAGCAGTATGCTTTTCAGTCAGTTTGAGAGCAATGATCTCAAATGAGTGGTGAATAAATTAATTAATTATCACTTTGTTTACAGGGTCACCAGGACCAACTTAAAATGCAAGTTCTTGACACCAGCTTTTATCATTGGCACATCTGCAGTAAAGTTCAAGAGAATAAAAAAAAACGTACACTCGATAAATGAAACTGATATATCACCAGGCCTTAGATTTACCAACTTCTAATAATTTAGATAAAGACATCTAAAAAAAGTCTTAAATCTTAGGTAAAATTAACAAATTGCATGGCAGATGTTTTTACTCGTTACACACAATAACACTTTACAATTAGCCATATTCATGTGGAATTTTCAGGAAAATGTGGCTTATTTGTCTGCAAAGTAAAGGTTTAGACCAGAAATTAAACAGATAAACTTGCTTAGATTTGAGTTTTTGATGTACATGGTAACATAATAAGAATAAATTATAGTCAACATTTTTAAGAATAAAAATAATTTGAATTATGCAGTAACAAGATTGATAATCATAACGATACCTGCTTTTTGTACATGCTGAACATGCTGTATGTACAAAAACAAATTCAACTTACCATAAAAATATGTCTCAGAAACTGATGATTGAGGGTGGAGAGTGTCCCTTTACTACAGCCAATCTTTGTCTGTGCTTCAGCTGCACTGAATCAACACAGACAAAGTTTCAACGCTCAGCTGGACTCATCCTATTTGAAATCCCCTGTACATGTACTCTCCATACGTGTGTTTGTCTGTGCTTGTGTGTTAAGCTTGTGGTTGTTTTCATGTTTTGATTCATTGTCATAAATTTCAGTGTTGTCAGCATTTTCTTTCGGGGTTTATGCTTGCATCAGTGCACTTTTTTCAACAAAACTTCATGCATATAAAAGGTGTGGGAGTTTATCATGTAATGCTAAGTGTGTCTTTGTGCGCGTGTGTGTTCCTGAGCAGTGTAGGGTGTTAAAGGCGTTGGTTTGAAGGCTCAGCAGGGACTGCAGCATGGAGTCTTAATTCAATTTAAAGCTCTGTGTTTTGACAGGAGTTAAGAGTTAGCTGGGATGGCAAGAAGGCTCAGTAGTCAGTACCGTATAGATCAGAAACACACACGTGTGTACGTGTGTAGAACTGGGCAATAGAGTTTTGAAGGGTTTTTGAAGAGTAAGACACCATGATTGAAATCAGTGTAATTCATGTTGATTCAGATAAAAGATATGCCAGGCAATAATCTTCCTAAAATAACTAAGGCTGCATAAGGAATTGTCTTTTTGTTTGTTTCTTTCTTTTGTTTTGTCTTTTTAAATAACAGGAATTTTAAATACAAGCAAAAGTGAGAGCTTATTTTTCCCTGTTTGATGCCTAGTCAATAACAACAGAGGTTCTGGAATAAATGATTTACTTATTAATCATGAATTGAAGACACACTCTTGAACTTTCTAAAATTTTGGCAACAAAATGATGCTGTTTAGACAGTGCTCTTTCTCTCTTTTTCTCTCTCTCTCCTTCTCTGTCTGTCTGTCTGTCTCTCTCTCTCTCTCTCTCTCGTTAAAAGTGTAACTGAAAATCATTTTTTTCTGTATTTTTTTATCACATCAATTCTTGAAATGATGGAGATTTCTTTTGTATTGAACTCAAAGTTTGAAACATTGTCCAAGTTTTAGAATTTAGACAGCGTGATTATCAATTCTGCTTCTCTTTCTGCATGGAAAAAACAGATTGTACATGTTTCTGTGTCAAGGACATCAGACACATGGCACTAGGGTTGTTGCATTTGCTGCATCATAAATGTTCATCATATTTCTGGTGTCTCCACTCTTGCTTTAAATCACACTGGTATTGCAGGTTGGGCTGTTAGCATAATTTTGTGAAAAATTCAGCCGCTCTTTAGCCAGGTTCCATCTCCTGCATGCTTTATTATATTTTCTGTGCTGGTTAGCTTTTGCAGGAAGGTGACATTTATCTGTGAGAAACATATAAGTAAGTGGGAGGGATCAATGAGAAATTGTTAGGCATAAATGTTGTCAGTGTCTCAAACTAGTTGGTATTGGTTCTGAGGTGACACAGTAATTTATTTAATATCTAATGTTTAATGTTTAAAACTTCTTTGCTCTATGACTTCTGTTGTTGTTGCTGTGGTAACAAACAGGTGTCAGAATCATTTGATTTTTTATCAGAAGCTTATCGAGGTGTATTACACTTCTATTATGACAACCATTTATTTCTTTGATATTTTTAGTATCCATGTGTCACCATTTATTTGAGAAAAATGTCATATCATTTTTGCAGTGATGTGCAAGTTCTTCTTCAAACTTGCACAAAAATCATTTTACACAGCCTAAAATGAAATAGTTCACGTTAATCCCCATACAGTACTTTGTCATTTTATATTCTCAACATTGCTCAAAATTAAATAGCTCTTTTTTTCCCTTTCAGCGTTCCGCCACTTCTTCTAAAATTTGATCCAACTAACTAACTGTTATAGTGATTAAAGCTAAAATTAATAAAATTAATTAAAATGATCATAAGGACATTTTACCTCCAGTAAAGAGTGAAGCTCTATGAGCTGTGTTGAATTGTGTAATTATTTCTATAAGTTTATAAAACATACATGTTCATAACCCTTCATTTTACAGGCTCTGACTTAAGTTATGATACAGGTTTCAAATAAAATGTTTCCTGATCTGACCTACAAGTGCTTAAACAAAACTATGTAGGAAAAATTCAAAGAAAAAAAAAACAAAAAACACAGAAACGTATAAATTGCATGTCAGTTGACTTTTTATTTTTTTTTAAAATTTTTCTTAGTTCATTTAAACAACTTAAGTGTCTTCTTCGAAAACAAAGTTTAACTGCTAACCAATAATGAGCCAAATGGATTTGCAAGTGTCTTTATTCATTAAGAAAGACACAAAAGCATAATTAAAAAATATGAGGAGTCCAAATACAGACACACAACAGTCAAACATTTACCTTAAAAATGACACAGGAAGTGCTTCTGTCTGTCCGTCTGAACCTTAAAGGACTGGAGTGTCTTGACAGATTTGAAAGGATCCATACAGCAGCTCCCCAGGTGCTGACACACACTTTGCTTGTGCATTAATCTGACTCAGTACATGCTTGAAACTCTCTATACATGTGGAAATATGAACTGCTGTTCAGTGTCTTCAGATTTAACTACACTTACACTTTGTTCAAGAGCTGAAAAATGAGCTGTTCGTTTCAAAAATGTAACCATCTAATGAATGCTGTTAATTTAGGACTTTCAGACACAACAATGATTATTGCTCCATATCCCTGAGTTCTAGCATGTACTGTTCACGTGGACACACATAAACTTTGGCACAGTATTATACAACAGGGTCAAATTTGTACTTGCTAATACTATCAACATTTTTCTCCTAAGACAAATATCCTGAAATCTTGCAACATGTATAAGTGAGTTCTTGTAGCACATATTTCTGCATCATATCATAAGCGTTAGTTTCATACATTTACCAGGATCTCATTCAGCTTAATTGTCTCCAGAGAAATCGAACCAAATAATAAGTGAGCTCTCATTCTGCTAATAAGTGCCTTGAGGAGGGAGCACCGCTGTTGTCCACCATAAACTGCTGACGTTAAACGGTAATAAAAATACCACAAATTAATAAACTCAAACGAGACAGCTATTGTCTCTGTCTGCCCTCATTACACATACCTCTGATGATGTATGTGTGTCTGTACGTAGCCCTGTGTGGGAATGTGTGTCCCCCCTGGAGACAGAAAGCAATATGTTTGTGATTTGCATACAGCTGGCAGAAGAATATATTCTAATTTTGTGTATTATCAGTCATTCTCTGAGGTAAAGATTGAATCTTGCAGCCTAAAGGAAGAGCCAGACATGCTTTGTGTAATAAGCAGAGTGTAATAATACTTCAGGGTTCTTTTGTAGCTTGTTTGTGGTCAGATGCGTGTTTGTATGTGTGATGTCTGGACCATGTTTCAACATTATGTCTGTGTGTTTGAATTACTGATAGGAACACCAAAGTGGCCAAGAAAGGGATGGAGAGAAAGAGAGAGATGTGATTGCGGTATCCCGGTAGGTAGGCAGGTTATGAGGCCTATCTGTTTCACGTCTTCCCTTCCCATCGTCTGGTTTCCTGCCATTGATCAGAACAATCCTCTCCCCTCCTCCTCTTCCCTCTCTTCTTCTTCTTCTCCACTGATGGACAGAGAGAAACTTGATCAGAGTCAGAGGGAGGAAGGAGAAGAGAAGGGTAAAGGCATCACTGCAGCCTCTTCTGTCAACCGCGTGGAGGAGCCTGCAAAGACCCACATCATAAATGGAGTATCTTATTTTGCCCTAATGTAATTTCACCATTCCTCTCGGCTTTACTGTAAAATGAAAAGATCATCTGACTCTACTCTGTGTATGTGTGTGTGTGTGTGTGTGTGTGTGTGTGTGCATGTGTGCATAAATGTGTGTGTTTTTGAGGGAGATTGTTCGAGTTGTTGGTTAGAGTTTTTCCCTGGAACAGATGTTGCTGGAGTGTCAGTCAGTCGTATCACGGGTTCCCTGTTTGCCGTAGCACCCTCAGAGCCATAACACAACCCCCCGCTGTCCTCCGACACACAAATCCACACTCGCACACATCCACACGCTGGGATTTTGAGTGGCAGTTTGAGCCGCTGCTCTCGCCTGCCGGGGAGGGTCATCACCCCGTCCATCTGTTCCTGATCGGCCCCCTGACGGGGAAGGCGCTCGCCCCTAAAAGTCCTGTCCTTTCAGCACAAAAAGAAGAGGAAGAAGATGTGCATGGAGTTCCTTAGAAGTTTAAGTGAATGTTAAACATAGGAAAAGAGAAACTCACTTATGGATTGGAGTCCACTGACTGTGAGAAAAAAGACAGTTTTCTTACAACAGTTTTAAATCAAGATCAACAGGTCATAGACCATGACGTGTATGCAGCAGAGAAGAAGTCAGCAAACTGCGGTTAAGCAGCAGGGATACAATGTGGAGAATTTGGGCTCTGAAATGTCTCATTTAATTTCAGAAAGACTGAACCTGTGGTAAATATGTTTAAAGATGAGTACTTCCATTAACTCAGATATTTAAAAAAAAATGTCAAAACCAGAGAGATTCAATTTTGTTCAGGGTGTAATGGGATGTGTCTTACCATGGAAGCGGACATGTTGGTGTATTACAGATGTGCACTTTGCTTGTAAAGATGCTAAAACAACTGTTTTCAGAGAAAACAAGTCAGAAGAAAAAGCAGAAAAAGTTAGAGTTTCACAATGAATTAATTTATCCAATAATTTGTTTAAAGACGTCAAAAATCCTGAGAAATCTTCAACTGAGCCAACAAACGGCTTTCTGCTAGTCAGAAATTTCAAATTTCAGACTAGCTGCCACATTCATACGCTTCAGTTCCTATGTTTTTAAGCGTAGCCGGGTCACTTGTCCTTGCTTCTACGTTTGAGGTGTGATTTCTTAGTGTTTTCATACCATTTGTCAAAGAAAACTGTAGGTGCGATAGAGTTTGTGATAAAACACGTCTTCACAAATACAAACAGTTTAAAGTGTGTTTAATACAGTAATAGTGTTATATTAGGCATTATAACCCTTATTATGAGATGCATGGCACTTTTTATTTAGTTATGACATCAGCTGACCTGAATGTGGTTGAGGACTGCTGATGGGTAAAAACACAACAATCAAAAATATCAAAAATTGAGGGGGAAAAAACAAGACCAACAGCATCTGCAGCAAAAAAAGTATATGGCTGATTTAAAAGTGCATACAATATATAGTAATCAGTCCTTTTAAATGAATGAACAGGAGATCAGCTGAAGCCTTTCTCTGTTATTGTTCTGAATACAGTTGTTTGGGTGAGATATTACCTATACACTACCACTCCTTGAAGTTATCTTAAATTATGGTGGAGTGTTGGAGGGCTGTCTTCAATATCCACAAAAGTGGTTAAATTTGATCTATGTCTTTGTGTTGCTTTCAGTTTTGTCAACTGTGAGTGTGAGTCTTGTAGTCTGGACATCTTGTGATGTAATCGAGCTAAAGCATAATTCAGCTGAAGGGGGACTGAGGATGGGAGATGGGGGTGGGGTGCAGTCCTAAGTATGGTACAGTTATTGGCCCGTGTGAGTGCACCCTTTTCCATGGGGACCACTTCTTAGCAGACTTGTCCAAACAGTAGGTGGGAGCTGGGTTCCTTTGGTTTTTGGTAGTCCTGAGGATTGTTGGACATCTGTCAGTTTTGAAGAAAAATTAGCATGATGTGTGTTTCTTTTTTCCTGCTCTATGCTTCCTTGGTCAACCACTGCATCTACATTCCACTGTGTTGCCCCAGTCTGCTTTGAAATCTTTGCCCTGGGAAGACTTTGCTCATGTAGTATAACTACCTTGTGTCTTGTTGCTGTCTTGCCATGGTGTATGACCTGTGACATAAAACTGTCTTCCGCAAAGTCCCCTTGGTAGCATGGTTTTGTTGGTCCTTACCTAGTTTTGAGCCTCCTACACTGCTGTTTCTGTTTCAATCAATGACTGCGTTTCAACCTAACCATGAAAATAGTGATCATCAGCACCTGTTTGGTACAACTGGTTAATCCTTCACCAGACCAAATCTTACAAACTCTAACTTTGTGCAAGTGTTCATGGAAGAATTGATGCTGGCTTGTTGGCAAAGTTCACATCTGATAGTAATTCAATTTTGATTTTTTTTTCTGTTCCCAAAATGTGAATCTTGTAAACTAATAAAACAAAATTAAATTAATAGATTTGATGGCATTCCAACTTCACATCTTTTTTCACATTTAAATCTTTTGCACAGTGCTGTATCTCCTCTGGGGGCAGCACTGTGGAGCAGCAGGTAGTGCCCATGCCTCGCAGCAAGAAGGTTGCTTGTTCGATCCTGTGAAAGGCCCTGACCTGTGTCGGTCAGGGCCTTTCTGTGTGGAGTTCATATGTTCTCCCCGTGCATGCGTGGGTTATCTCCTGGCACTCTGGCTTCCTCCCACAGATCAAAAAAACATGCTCGTTAGGTAATTGGTGACTCCAAATTGCACATAGGTATGAGTGAGAGCATGAATGGTGGTCTGTCTCTCTGTGTGGCCCTTCAATTGTCGGGTGACCGTTTTAAGGTGTACCCAGCCTCCTGCCCAATGTCAGCTGGGATAGGTTTCAACGCCCCACCACCCAAAAAGGGATAAGCGATATAGATGTATCTCCTCTGCCAGAAGGGTAAACTAGGTACACTGATTTGAGTTGGAGGTCATAGGTCAAAAGTAAAAGTCACAGAGCCTCATACCCAGTGCCCATGCCTCATAGGCTGATGCTTCATTTCTGTAGGATTTGTCATCTTTAAACAGAACAGTTCAAGGCCATTTCTAAGAACAGTCTGTAAAATACATATTTCACTCAAAGAAAACAAAACGGAAGGAAAAATCTTAAAACACAGTAAAAATGTTCACTTTATCTGCAGAGGAAATCTCCCACTGATGTGTCTGCATTCATCATTCTGACTGATCTCCTATGCTGACCTGTGCTTTTGTATTTTTGCTGTAAAAGAGTTTGGGAAACAGGGACCTAGATAGGTTTATTGTGGAATTAATTTGTCCTTTAAGAAGAAGCGTGCTTGTGGACACAGAGAGCGGGTAAAGTGGTGTGAGATGAGTGGATGTATGCGGACTGAAATGGACTCTGTGTTGTAAATCCAAGCAGGGTGAAGGATGTAGGAGATGAGCCGTGATTTGCCTTTTTCCGCTGATACAAATGGCTGTATATACTTTTATGATAAATGATCGCTAAGTGCCACACTGTAGTAAGTGTGTGTGTCTGAACATATGGTATGTGTAAATGAAGACAATACAACAGAGGAGAAAACCTTAACGAAAAGGTGCCTGTTTACAGAGTACTTAAGTGAAGGTAGCGTTAAAAGAAAGGACCATTTTTGAAAAAGAATGAGGCACCAGGCCTTGCTGCTAGGTTGTGTGCCCCATGCAGAAAGGTCAGTAGTTTAAGGTTGTACATGGTCCCTACCTTCTTTTAATAATCCAATTCAAAAACTAAGTTCCTTTTCAGCCCCTCAATGAGAAACATGGATGCTGATTTTTTGCAATATAAAACAAATAATAATCAAGCATGGTTTATTCAAACTATTTTAATCAATTTTAAATAATTATGATTTTAAAAGTGGGATTATTCTTCTACCAAAACATAACAAGCCAGAATGTTAAATATTACAGCTTTCCTACTAAAATTAGCGAGTAAACGCAGGTATTTTCAACACGGGTTAACCCGCTAAATCGGCAAGTGACTCCTTTCCCACTGCCAGCAGACCCGGGTCTAATCACCAGCAGACGAGCTGCGTGGCTGTTTTTTTCCCTTTGGTGCATCAAGCTGATGCCATCACATTGATGACATCATCAGCGCGCCAAAACATGGCCATGTAAACAATGGAAAGGAGCATGGAAGCCATGAACACGGTGGTCAACTGTTTTCCATACATAGTACTTTTGTCCCTCTTTAAAATGTACAAACTCAGCGCAGACCGAACAATATTTGAGCACTGATGATATGAAGGTGGATGGACTTTGTTGCTAAGATGACAGAGAGTCGCAGAAGTTACAGATGGAGGAGATGGGCGCGATATTATGCCGTTGGCAAGTTACGCCAACGTCGTGCCGTAAATTAGTGGGTTCCCCAGGTGTGATGTTCCCACTAGAGCCGATCGAAGGCGAGCTGATAAAAACTTGTGTTGCTTGCAGGGTCAGTTGACCCGGGTCTAAATGCTGATTAGACCCTTTCCCACTGCCAACAGGAGCCGATTGTTGCCGTGTTTAAACGGGTTTTTTGGCCAGTGGGAAAGGGGTACATGTGTTTGATAACAGGGTATGAAGTTGCATTGCTCTCCCTGGGGAGAAGAAAATGACAGGAGTGTGCAAACATGGCTGAGCATATGCATGCATATGTGCAAAATACTGCGAAATAAGACTTCATTAGACTTTTTAAGTATTAGCAAGAACCCTGTTATCATGACAAATCCCAGTGCAGGCTATTATGATGGGCCCTTGGTCTCTTTTGTTCTTAAGTACATTTGAGCACATATTGTATGGTGCTTTCCATTTGTAGCATCAGCACAGATCAGCTTAACCCTACATTTTTTAATATTACCTGCTTCATTTTCCACCACAATGCAGACTTCATCAGTACCTCTTTGGTAGGCTGGGTTATCTTAGTAAGACTGTGCAAAACCACACTGATATCCTCACAGCAACAGAGGTGATAGAGCTGCTTGCCCCCACATGGCTTTTTGTCACAGTAAAGAAATGAATGTTGTTCCAAAGACAGTTGCAAGCAGCAAGACAACATGCTGTCTAAACCAGAGGAATGTTTGGGAAGTCATACAGCATCCCAGAGCTGACAACTCCATTACCGTGTCAGATACCCCCAACTCGTGAAGATACACTGACCATTCAGAGGTCAGCAGTGTCTTCACATCACATTTAGTCTTGGCTCAGTTCACTTGTGACCCCAATGGAGGTGATATGAAAACAGTGCCAGTTACTTGACATGATCTCAATGGAAAATCAAACAACTGAGTAAAGTTGAGCAGAGTTGAGCCAAGTACCTGGTAGGGGGGTCCTACCGGGTACTTGGCAAAAGAGCCCCCTTTTGCCTAGAACACTCTGACCAGCCCGTTTGGCACTAACAATGTTCAAAGTCACTTAAATTACCTTTCCTACCCATTTTGATCCTTGGTTTGAACTTAAGTATATTGACTATGTCTATACGACTAATAGCACTGAGCTGCTCTCATGTGATTAGCTGACTGGCTATTTGCATAAGTTAGCAGTTGACAGGGTGTACCTGATAAAGCAGCAACAGAGTGTACAAAAACTGTGTCAGCTGAGACCTCAAGCTACGTCTTTGGTTGCTGTTGTTACAACTGATGATTAGTACACATAAATCTAAAGACAGAAATATATGAAAAGCATAGAATGCATACTTTTTTTCCATACACCCCCCTTTCGTACATTTTGCATATCTGTTTTCTAAAATTCAATAAAATTGTATTCAACATCGCGAAGCCACAGCTGAGTTACTCATTGAAGACAATCTAAAGATGCACACTGAGCTGAGATAAAAAAAAATAACACACAAACACATACAGTCTACATTTGCCTGAGGCTCTACCTTGTCTCTACCTTATCCCTGCTCTGCTGAGCTAATAGAGTCAGATAATGAATTTAGTCCCAGTCACTGGAGCAGTTTTTAATAAAAGGCAGATTCCCTCTCTCACCGGCTGTTATTACCAGCAGTGTCCTGACCACCTCAGAGACCCACAATTACACCCTAATGACATTACACTGTCTCGTTTTATTGGCATTAAAACCACTCACAGAATGCATGCAAAGTTATTGTGTGCAAATCTTAAAATAAACACATGAATACATTAATGTAATGCCTTTATAAGTGGGATATTTAGAAGAAGCTCAAGCTCTCAAAATGCATAAAAGTCTCATAGTGAGAACTCTGCACATGAGTCAGGAAAACAAAGCAGATTATTCTAACCAATCTAATTTGCTTTAAATTAAACCCTTAACCCCAGGCTCATATATTAACAGACTGTATAAATGGATTACAGTGTGTTAAGGCACCTACGCCGTGTTGGTCGCTGGTGGAAAAGGAGGCATTTCACTGTGTAAATAAATGATTTAATGCATTGAAACCTTTCCCTCAATTCACCCTGAGAAACTTCACCAACAAAAAAAAAACAAGGTTAGGTGAAGGAAATTAGATGATTTCATTTTCCGTGCCTTGAAAAAAAAAGCAGCAGCTGTCGTATTTGTAGGACTTAATAAATGTCATGGTCAGAAACTGAAGGTTTATGCCCATGACCGACGTACACACCCTGAGTGTGGCTGCTGTACGCTGGTACAGAATAAAATGTATTCACTGTGCTCTGCAGCCCTGCACACACACACACACACACACACACACACACACACGCACACACACTCAAACTGCCAACTAGACAGCTCAGTACTAATTAATACTTTGTCACCTGATGCCTTTAATCTGGTCTTTCTTGCCCAGTGGTGAATTTTAAATGTGCAAACTTTTATGGAAAATGTGATAAGACTTTTATCATGTTATTAGAATTAGATTATTCAAATGATATATCATCAGAGAGAATTACCTAGTGGAGCATAAGCATATGAATAATAGTTAAAATGTATTTTTTACAGATCTTCCACACTGTTTGATTTATATAACTCACAGAGTGGCACCTCAGAGGGAGGGGATTAAAATACATCAAATGAAGAAGCCAGCTTGAATAGAAAAATACTACTTTCAAGATTTATATTCAACATTATTTGATTCTTAAAAAAGATGGTTTACCTCTGTATAAAACTAGGCCAAACAGTCGCTTGACCGTCTGCAGAATATACAGTACGCAGCTGCAAGGATTTTAATTTGCACTGTCCAAGGGCTCACATAACCTTACTCCACTGGCCAGTCAATTTTAGAATCAGTTTAATATTTTGGTGCTAACTTTCAGAGCCCTTTATGAACAAGTACCCTTGTACATCTCGGACTTCTTGTCCCTGTTCTACCACACATGCTTTAAATCACAGAGATCACTCTCCCCAGGCTGTAGCAGTTCTGTTATGGAGTACTCCTCCTTTGTCTTTATTGAGCTGCATTGAATCTACTGATGATTTTAAGGAACAGCTGAAAACACATTTATGTTGACAGGCTTTTAGACCAAGTTGAATGATGTGACCTTTGTTCTGTTGCTTGTTTTCTGCTCTCTGTACTCAAGTAATTTATCCTGTTTAATAACTTTTAATTGTAAAGCACCTTGTGATTTTTTTTTTATTGGTGAAAGGTGCTATAAAACTAAATGGTACTTACTTTTTTCACTTAACTTTGAAAGAAAGATGAAAAAGAAACAACATGAAACGTCCTATCAAAGACATTTGAAAAACAGACAGGAAGTTATCTCTGCTCTTATTTTGTCCCTCAGATTTTCTAACACCACTTCGTGTATGTGGAATTCTGTTTACTTTTTTGGTGCTGGAGATGAAAGACCAAAACTGATGAAATGAAACCTGATTTGGGAGACATACAGTGAATCATCAGTAAAAAGATAATAAATACCATCTCCATCTACATAAATGTGCAATAAGAGAGATTTTAATGTATGGTAAACAATGAAGCTAATTTCTCTATATTTCTTACTATACTGACATATTTTAAACTGAAATGTAGAAAAATGTATTGTGGACATAATAAAAGGAATGTAAATGTTTGACTGATGACTAATATAACAATAGCTTTTTGTAAAATACATCTTATGAACTTTGTGTAAAGTACCTACTGTTATGTCATGGGGATGGGAAAGTCACAAATTGTCAAAAATGTCCAAATTTACCCTTAAATCCCATACCATGTAAATTTCAATGGAAAGAAAAATTGCTTTCATTTTTCTTTCCCCATGGGTCAATTAAAGTAACAATCAATATTTTCCAAATAACAGTAAAAAGTGATGGACTTTTACCTCTACCCAAATGACTGAGATGGGAGTTTATGGTAAACAAAATAGTAATTATGTAGGAATATAAAAAAAGACAAGAAAACTTCAAGTGAAATGTTGTGTTTTTAAAAACTCTTTTCTGACCTATTTTGGACATCATGTATACCTTTTGGTACCTGCTTTTTCTAAGCTACATAATTCTATTGAGTATGTTCTTTGGTAGTGTTATATGTTAACTAGAAGTGCTCAGAGAGAACCACCCTCCACTGAGTTGTTTCTGACATTCTTAGCCAAGTTATTATCAAAAATGTGAAAATTGCTCTATCATGCACCTAAACAAATACTGTTTTTTAAATCTCTCCATTGAGAACTTTTTTTAGTGTGTGGAGTGTGGAAAACATCCCTATTTCACAATCTTAAGCTGGAAAAACACAACCCGACAATCAAGCCAACCTTCAGCTTGAATCTCCATTTCTGATCAACGCAGCGAAGGGCAGATTTTCTGGAGGCCTTAAACATTATCTTACCTGATTATCCTGTGGTTTGAGGTGTGTCAAGAGTCATTTTATCCTCTCAGAAGAGGATCGTGGCCACCTTGACTTGAAATCGTAAATATTAAACACGTTCAATAATTACAACCAGAAGTCCTGATGTGTGTGAAGTGCACCGAGGACGGCCAAGCACGTCCTCTGTGTTTTGTCACATTGACCAGAGCAAAGCCAGCTGGCTGAAGCAGGAAGCAAATGTAGCCATGGCAACAAGAGTAAAGGCAAAGCATGAAGTTAGATGGATGTCAAAATGGAGGTCCAACTCGTTGAGGTTTAAAAACACAGTCTAAACAGTGTAACCTGTAAATTATATAAAACAAACTGATAAGGAGAGGAGCTAGACAGAAATCACAACTTCCAAAGATGTTATAGGAAGCTGAGGTGCCGCCTTCTTGGTAAATAATTTGGTTGGTTTATGGTGTGCTATGTTCCTCTCCTTGTGGCATGCTACACACTACAAGAACAAAACTAATAAATCTGACATTATCTGCCTTCATGTTTGGGCTCTTTTACTGTTTCAAAATCAGTTAAGGTCTTAAAAATCTTAATGTATGTACCAGGCTTTAACAAATCTGAAATCCTGGAACCACATTCATGTTTGGATCACCATTAAAATCAAATCACTTCTTTCTTGTGCCATGATCAAGATTCCCTGAACATTTCTTCAAAATCCATTTAGAACTTTGAGAACAGACAACGAACCAACAAACAAATCAACATAAAAAAAAAAAAAACATGACCTCCTTGGCCGGGGCATAGGTATGTCATCTCAGCTACACAAACTGCTGAATCTAGCTCATATGTTTAAATGATCATATTTCACCTTAACTCAGGTTAATATATTTTATTTCAATGACTGCTAGAGCATGCTCTGTCTGAGACCCTCTGTTGGAGTTCCTGCTACTTAAGCCCCCCATGTGTACCCAGTCTTTTCTGATTGGTTGACCAGTCTACTCTTTGGTAACTAGTCAGTTTAGCTGATGAGTCTTATTGCCTCTGTATTCTTTCCATAGTCTGTCCTCTGGCACTGGGCTTGCTGCCCTGGCCAAGGGGCTTGAACTACTAAAGTAACAGTGGAAAGACATCAAAGTGTAAGGTCTGTTTTGGGAGACCCTGGGAATCAGCTGTTTCAGGCACCTACTGTTCAGAGGAGGAAAGGAGGAAGATTGCATTGTTTTGCACACTATCATGCAGAGGCGACATGTGAAACTCACATGAGGGTGTATTAAAACTTAATAAAAAGCAAAGTAAGACATTGTTAAGAGTGATTTGATGTTACTGATTTGCATGGTTATTAGGAAACTCAAAAGTTTATCACTTCCTTGGTACAGTTACAACTATTTTTTGTCATCAGTAAATACCACAGCCAAGATGAAGAGAACTCCTTACCAGTTTTATACAAGTTCAACAGGTGCATCCCCCAGAGCGTGACTCTAGGTGTGGTCTAACAAACAGTTGAGCATGGATTTACAGGATTAATTATATCATCTGTTATATATTATTTACATTTTTACCTTCTATTCCTGTAAATGTGTGTATCTTCACAAGGCACCCTTCATCACCTTCTGCTAATAAGAAACCCCTAAAATAACTCATCTTACAAAATAGAACCAGTAATAAATCACTAATAATATACAGAAGATCCCTTTAATAGCTTTGGGCCGTACATCACTCAGACCCCTGTGTCCCCATCCTCCCTACCCTCGGTGCTAATGCAGCACTAATGCAGTGAACGGAGGGAGGGGGGGTTGTTTTTATTAGCCAGTGTCCCACTGTTTGGATAATCTCTCGATTTACCAAAGCCCCTTGATGACAGCCCTCCTCTCCGAGTCCCGAGCACCCACAGGTGTCCAAACATCAGCTAATGGAGGCAGCACTGTCGTAAGGCGAGAGCACACAGAGACACACTCACAGATTTATGGTTTTCATTTTGTCAGTTACAAATGTGAACCAAACTTTCCAAGATTCATCATGGAGATGGTTTTGGTAACTCTCCCTCGGCTTTGTTGCACATGCTGAGACAGACATAATATTAAAGTTTACATAGAAACCAAAATAAAGGGATAAATAGGCCATTCAGATGCTCGGGGGAAAGTTCCTCTTCAACACCGGCTGTCTAGCAATCAACAAATGTCAAACACTATAGGCATCAAATAGTCTGTGGGAATTCAGCTACAGGAAGAGCTTTAACGCTGCAGCAACTCGGATAATCACACAGGAAATCCCAAGAGCTGATGACAATTAGTGGTATCTGCATGTATCCTTTTTTATCCATAATTTCTGCCACATTGATTAATTTAGAATTGTGATTTTTGTTTTATTTCTGTTCAAACTTGAGCAAAAATGTTTTGAGATTCCAACAAAATGTTGGCAACCCCCCCCCCCCCCCCCCCCCCCCAAAAAAAAAGAAAAAGATATACAAACCTTTCACAATGAAAATAAAATGTTTCATTTAAGATAAATTTCACATATGCACACAGATTTTTGCAAATATCCGTTTGCAAAGGAACTACCTTTCAGTCCTTTGTCTTACATTAAATTATACCACACAGATGTGTCTTTTACTACTTATATGTGACATGAACCTCATCAACAACAATCCCCACCAAGTTCTCCCGGTAAATTTCTGAGGAGAGCATATTTCTATCGTTGAATGACCATGACTCCAGGCTACCGTAGACTAACCGGCATCGTCTGCAAAGGATTTCCGTATCTCTCCCAGTTTCCCATCAGTGATCCCGGTCGGGAGAAGAGCAAAAACATGAGTTCCCATAAAAAAAGTTTTAAGTGACATTCTTTGCTCTTCTTTTATAGAAGTTGAGTCCATTTCTGATTAAACAGCAGATAAGCCGCCATTGTTTTCAAACGTGCAGTCACTTCCCGCTGTCATCACGTCTTGTTTCCCCGATTGGGCCGTCCGGATTTTGGCTGATGAAGTCATTGGAGCTTGGAGCTCGGCAAGATGGATCTGCGTGATTTCAGACAATAAATCAGGCAGGTCCATCTGCTCTGCAAGGTTAGATTTCTCTGCCCACATTTTGAATATGGGAAATAATCTCTTTTTGAGTTTTTTTAAATGAATCTTGAGGCCATATTGTACACAAGCAGGTATAAACAGGGTCAGAGATCTAGAAGAATATGAACAGAACTGAAAGTAATGAAAATATCTGATACAAAAATAAAAATACACCAACATTAATTTTCCATTATTCCTTGACATGTTCCAGGCTGTGTTAATTTAAAAAAAATCCTTCTAGCATTCTGTATATATGAAAGTATTATTTTCTTTTGCCTCCTCGTTATGAATGTCAGTGTGTGCTGTGCTCAAACTTGTATAAAAAAGATTGAACTAGTGAAAAAAAATAGTATATATATATATATATATTTTTTTTTTTTCTTTATGAGCATGGCTGAGGTTCATGAAAATATTTGATGCCGGGAAAGTAAAAATCATTAATATGGAATAATTTAATGCACGTTCAGTGTTGTGTAGTGCATCCCCTTCTGGGATGCTATTTTCTGTATCTACCTTTTTAGATGTAGGACATAAGGGTTAAACTCATCTGGTCAGGTAAACCTTCTTTATGCACTTCTCAAGCTTTATGATTCACTTTTAAGAAGCTGATTTATCCCAACACACCAAAAACAAATCTGGAAAGATGTTTTACTAAATAGAGCCGTAGTGGCTGTTATAACCTTATAAGGGAAAAGAGGTACTTTGACGTCAGAGCAGTCACAGACGTCAAACTTTTCCATACCCTTACACTTTTCTAATTCGTAGGTATTTTAATTATATAGACAATGTTATTTTAATGTAGTATTTGTAGTAGTATTAATGCCTAAAAAAGAGTCTGTAGTCAAGTCAACCACCAAAAACCTGCAGAAAAGAGAAGAGCTGATATATTAATACTGTTAAGAAATGTGCTTGCAGTTTTTGTGCACCAAAAATAAAAAACAGCCTAAATTGGGTGCCTGGGTCTTCTTTTATATTACTGTGGTTTAAAACAAGTCTCAATATTGTTGAATTTCACTAAAATCATATTAAACTTTTGAACTCTGGTATTGTTATGTTATATTTCTCTCACAGCTACATCCAGCGTGACTGGTCCTCTTCTTCTTGCTTGTGTGTGAAGCTGTAGAGAAAGTAACAGAGCTGTGTGTGTGTGAGATAGTCCGTTATGTCAGCCCATTGGTTGATGGTTGATGAGTTCACAGCGAGTGGGCCCTGTGTGATGATGGGACAGGTCTTAATGCAGACGGTCGTAAACACAGCCAGCCATCTCTAATCCTGAGAGGCTCCTCTGTGAACTTCTTGCTGCACAAACTGTTTTGATGAATCTCCCGATCTTTGACCCTTTGATGATGGATGGCGCTCTGAGGGGAAATGTAACCAGGAGGCGGTGGATTGCTCGGCCATCCTGTTTGGGTGATAAAATGGAGGCTTGCTTCATCAACCAAGTTTTTTTCTTTTTTTCTACCATGACATATTTAGTTTCAGTTTAGTGTGGCAGATGGCTCCCAGATAAAAGTGCTTATTGAGGATTTTATTAGTTTGTTACCCACTATTATTTGTCTTTAAGTCTTTAACTCACATTTGAGATTTGCAATTCTTTGAAAGAAGGAGTCTTTTTAATGTATGAACAGTTTAAAAAGAAAAAGTGCTTAAATATTTGTTGTTTTGGCACAATCACTAGATATTTAATCTAAACAATATTCTTTGACCAACAAAAAAAAGCTTACAAAGCTTTTAACAAAGTTTCAGTCAAGATTTGAGCTTGAAGTGTAAGTGCTGCTGACCATTTCTTTTCTGAGGTTTTTAATGCTGAAACACCTGCTGCAGGGTAGGTACCAGATAAAGTGAAAAGATATTTTAAAAATGTTCATAAGACTTGATTGTTCAACAAAAAAACAATTGCAGCGAGCTGGGAACCAAAGTCCATAGAACCAAAAGTATCTTACTGGGCCTTCAAGAATTCAACAAATTAGACAACATTTAAATCAACAATTTTAAGAACAATACATGTACCTTAATTAAAGGGTTTAAACTTCTTCCTCAAACAGGTTAAATGCTTAACATATATCCTGTGAAACAAAGAAAATTATCTGAATAATCATTATCAAATTTTTTTTACATGTGGCAGTGAGGCTGCTGTCTGAGTGGCCTGATGCAGCCCTTCCCTTCTCACTCAGTCGACCCTGCAGCTCCACTTCAAATAGCAACACAACATACCCTGAAAACAGTGGAAACAAGAAATATTCACCTGCTCCTTTTTCACAAAATGCTCAGTTCTTTGCAACACATCAGAGATAAATTAATTCTGTACTCTGCCGACTTTTAAGACGATGTTATAAAAATTACGTGTTTAACTATCAGCAGCTTAAAGTGGTAGAGCTGGTTGGCACCTCAATAATGAATTCATTGCCTTTTACTACAGATTTTTCAGCTTGTTAGTTTTATGTAACTTACAGGGACCTTTTTTTTCCCAATCAGCCTTTTTTTTAGTGTCAGATTGCAGACTTAGCTAGCGTTACACAAATGATCCATATTTTAATACATAAATATGCCTGTTGAGATTGTTTTAAATATAGTTTTCTATGAAAAAATAGGCCTAACACACTGGAACATTAATATTTGGACATAAAGATTGAATTGGTTGTTCAGTAATTTTGAAGAATGGTTGTATGGGTTTATGTCAGTGGTAAGTTAAGTAGCCACAGTGATGGGGATCTGCAGGAAGAGAACTAGCACAGAGGCTAGACATCAGATTGCCTCTGTAGGGGCAAAGAGGTCTGTGTAATTTAGTGAATTTAGGGGAAACAAACAAACAAAAAAAAACAGCAGCGGTGTGATTTTAGGCTGTAATGGACACATTCATAATGTTTTACTTTTCTGTTCAGAAGCCTTTTTGTTTTGGTACTGTTTACAACACGTTTTGGTTTAAGAACATGTAGGCTTTGTGGTGTTACTGAGTATAGTACCAAAAACAAGAAAAGTAAAGCATTGTAATCATGTCCAATATAGTGTACCATCCCAGATGTGGTCTTTTTAGTCTATTTGATCTGAAATCTACATTATTTACAGATCTTGGCAGTGATGTCTGTCCTCACTTAGGTGTTAGTTCTCTGACATAAACCCTCTCAAAATTAATAGACAGGAATATAGTTTCTCCCCTCCCTCTGTGCTTAGAATTCTTGATAAAATAATTAAACTTCTGGTTTGATGTATTGGAATTGCCTTTTTTCATAATGACACAGGTGAAAAACCAAAAACTACCAGGCTAGATTGATTGTTGTGATGCTCAGATAAATTAATATAATTTACAAACGAGAGAAAATTGGAGAGTTTTTGACTTGATTTAGGGAGAAAAAATTAAACCACTTTTCAATATTTATTAGTAATTTAAAGTGTTTTATTGAAAGTGAAAAAACTGGTCATTAAAAGGGAAGTGTATATGCAATGACAGACTGTAAAGAAAAGGTTAAGGAAAAACATGTCCATTTTTGGTTTAATGTTAGGTTGATGACTTGAAACATTAAAAATAGACTGTATTTAGTTTGAGTAAAATACTCACAGTAATAATCTTGGGACAGAAAGTCACCAGTTTATTTAATAGACAACTAGAAGTGCTCTGAGAGCGCAAACCCCTGCCAAGGCATTTCCAAATTGTCAGGCGAGTTATTAGCGAAAATGTGGGAAAACTGCCCTATCTTGCACTGTTAAGAAATTCTTTTAGAAATAGCTGAATCTGCATACGTATTCAGATCACCAGTAAAATCTAATCATTTCCCCTGTGTGCCAAATCTAGCATTCCCTGAAAATTTAATCAAAATCTGTTCATAGCTTTTTGAGTTATCCTTTTCATAAACTAAGAAACAAACAAACCCTGGCAAAACGATAACTTCCATGGAAAAAATGGAAATCTTTTTAAAGTGACACACATCTATGGGTTTGAAATGAAGTATAACGTAAAGTAATCTCAAATAGCTCTGTTCATTGTATAAACAACACTAAGTACAGTTTTTATTATGTGCTTAGCTCATTAATTCAGCATTAATATCTACATCTTAGTTTAACAATAAAATTGTTTGTAAAATAAATTCTGGTGGCAGCTTTAAACAATCGTTGTTCAAGTGTAAATCATTCTAAGTGTAAGAGTATCCTGCATTTTGCAATAATTTGACCCTGTGGCAGTGAGTGTATATGAATGTGGCCCTCTGGGAAACTAAAGTTGTCCATCCCTGCATAGGAGGTGCAGTAAGCTAAACTGTTCTCACTGACCTTAAAATGAGCACAGGGCCATCTGAAACACACACACACAGACATTAACACACTCACAAACCTATACACACACACGTTTGCACACAGGTCGCGTCTCCCAGCACAGAGCCTGTTTGTAAGAGCAGCGTTTGTGAACCTGACAGTGGAAAATGTGAGCCGCTCCCTCGCCCTGCGTTCAGTCTTGGAGTTTTGATTTGTTTGACAGGGGAGAAAATTATAACAGTGGGGGGAAAGAAATCTGAAAATATGACGGGTAATACTATGAAAAAAAGATATTTTCCTTGCTGTATTTGCAGGTTCCATTAAAAAGAGTGTGTGTATGAGAGTGTACGTGTTTGTGTGGATCAGACAGAGACGCTACAACACTGAATCATCTTTGCTATTGACATGCTAAGCTAATCGTTTGTCTATATATTGCAGGTTTGTTTCCATATCTGGAGGCCTTTCTTGTGGTCTCGTCACAGATTGTCTGATTTTTCTTCATGATCTTTGTTTCATTCATTTATTTATTTATCCAGTCTGCATTATTGCTTTGATTCAGTGTGCCGCTGGTTATTTTGTTTTAATGAACGCCTCATACTCTTCCTTTGTGCGAGTCAGTAACTGAACTTTTCAAAGTAAACTATCTCATTGGAGATGATGGTTGAGTTGAGGAGAGCAAACACAGACTGTGCTCTGATTATTCATAAATCTGACATACTCGCATGAGCCAGGGAGTAAATGACACCACAAGGAGGAAAACCTCATCTTCGTCTGCGTCAGAGCCTCTTCACATCCTGATTTTAATCCACCCTCTTACTGTTTACACTGCTAGACACCATTAGCTCTCACTATGAGGAGACACACCTGATGCCACCAGAAGGACGCTTAGTGCTCTGTGACCCTTTGGCATTTCACTAACAAAGGCAGCTCTCCCTTCACTGTACTGAGCCCTTCAGACACCATTAGAAGACTGAAGTAGACAGTTGGTCTCTTAAATTTTTACTATTAAACTATGTCCAAATAAACAGCTTTATCTTAAAATTAGAAAGAGATTTATAATTTGAAACATAACACATCTTACATTTGATAGTTATTCCCCAGGTTCAAGTTGTAACGCTAAAAAAATACACAATAGACAACCAAAAAAAGACTTATTAACTTATTATACATTGTTTTGTATTGAAAATCAAACATGTCAGATAAATTGCTGTCATAATGCGAGACTAAGGCTGGGGAACTCATTGGGTGTTTTTGATATATTGATACATTTCTTAACTAGAGGTGTTTCAAGAGCACAATGCTCTGTCAAGGCATTTCCAACTGTGGCGGATGCGTTAGTGTCAAAAATGTGTAAACCGCCCTTTCCCACTGTTAAGAAATCCATTAAATATTCCTGGATATGTATCAGGTCTTGGATCCCAACCAAAATCATATCACTTCCTCTATGTACCATGACTAACTTCCAATGAAAATGTCATGAAAATTGGTGGAAAACTTAGTCATCAGTGACAATGTGGAAAACTGCCCTGTCTTTCAATGTTAAGAAATCCTGACAAAAGAATCCTGGATCTGCATCCCGATTTGGATTACCACCAAAATCAAATCACTTCTTCCTTGTAGTAAGACCAACATTCCCTGAAAATCTTATCTAAAACTGTTTATTTTTTTGCATAAATTAAAAAACAAAGAAACTAACCCTAGCAAAACCATAACCTACTTGGTGGAGGTAATGAGCTACAGAGGAAGATAATATGGTTAATGATGATGTATTTTATACCTTTTTTCTGACTCATGTGGCCACAGGTTACTGCAGTGTTAAATTAATCACTCTTAAATAAAGCTCCCTAAAAAAATCATTCATAGTAAGAACCATTAACAACAGCGTGATTATCACAACAAGATAATCAATTTAAAGAGCTGATATTCTGCTTTTTTTTAGTTTTGTATGACCTTAAGTGTGTTTAAGATGTCTCTTCCACCTGATGGGGCATTACTATGAACAACACGGCCTCTCTGTCTGTGAGTGGGTTGTGCTAAAGTTTGGTTGAGATTACATGCAGTATGGCGGTGTCCAAAGGGCTCTTTGGATACCTTGTAATGGCGAGGCTCCTTTAATAATCAAAAGGCTGACATCAGAAGACTTCATCCAATTCTTTTAAGGTCTATGGCTCGAACAGAGTGTCTAAGACAGAGGGAGAATTCAGCACTATCAGGGGTGCTACATATATGAAAACTAGACATTTTTGAACATTACTGATTGTGAACATACCCTTCCAACCATCGAAAAATGATAAATACATCTAGTTCAAGGCAAAACATCACTGCTTTGAATGTTTAGGCTCAATGGAGAATTGTAATTTTATTCATGCAATTTCATTTTAAGTGGGATGTTTTATTCATTTCTTGTAATGGAGGGATTGTTTATTTTGAGTCTTTTTTCATGGATATGTTGACATTGAGCATCTGGGAGATAATAAAAATGGCTACTTAACATATGGCATTTGACACCAGTGGATTTGACTTAAGATTGATTTTGTTTAAGTTACACTACATACAAACTCTAGGCTGTTTAACATTAGTTGTTGAGTTTATTAAGGCCATTTACCATTGTACAGGATTCAAATGCACTGATGTGTTGAAAACAAACAACATAAATACATAAAGATTAGGATAAGGCATTTTTAGCGTTGACCAAATACTAAGAAAGAAAATAACAGGACCGAAAACGTGTAGACTAAAGCTTTACCTTATCACAACAACCCCTTTTACATTCATTTTATATCAGCTCCCTTTACAAGTATACAAACTGAAAAGAGAAAGTAACATTAATTACAAATACAACTTGTGCTATGAATACAAAGATACTTCGACACAAACATCCACATTTCAATATATGAAAGTTCAGGCATTCATTCATCTGTCTTGTATGTAAAAAATCATCTTGTGTTTGAATTTTTTTATTATTGTTGTATGTGCTACAATCTTTCATTTCTGTTACTAAACCATTCCATATATTAACTCGGTACACTGGAACACACATCTTTTTTTTTTTTAATTTGTTTTTGAGAACACAGGTTTTCCCCTAAGTTCATGCTGAGAATCTCTGATTTGAAACAAATTCTGGATACAATATGGAAACATGTTGTGATAGACTTTAAACATCACCTACTGTATGCTATTTTGAGATCTACAGGGTCATTTACTTTGAGTGCTTGTGAATTTATGATTAATTTGTTTGATGGTTCTTGATATGTTGTAGATTCTAATCGCTCTCTTTTGAAGCAGATATATTGGATAAATGGTTATTTTATATATTTTTCCCCAAATCTCCACATACATGGAGGTTGTTATGTATGAACACATCAAGTTTTGGGAACATCATTTTATATTCTGATTTTATATGAATTATTGAATGTCGTCAATAGGATTTCCCATTATAAAGTTCAGTGTTTTTATGACATAAATCTGGATTGGATCCAGATTAAATTTACCTTGATGATGGAGACATGGATCCTTTATTATTCTGTAAAAATGGAAGCAAATTTGTTAAGAAATGGCAGAGATATGATTTTCTAAAATTCCACTCAATGTTAACCTATGGTTTTTTTTTGTTTTGTTTTCTTTTTTTTAAATTTGGGATTTTTTTTGCATCCAGACCAATATCCATCTCAACACCAAAATTTAGTGACTTCTTCCTTGGACCAAACCACACTTCTGATAAAAATTTCAGGTAAATCCATCCAGTAGTTTTTCTGTAATCTTGCTCACAACAGACAAACAAACCAGCAAAACATAGCCTCCTTGGCAGAGTAATAAATCCATATGTTATTTGTAAACATAGTTAGATATGTTTCTTTTTGGTGCATAAGTCTTGCATTTGTTTAGCGTTATGGTGAATGGGGGGGTAGGTTTTTGGATAAATGTTCAATTAATCAATCAATCAATCATCAATAAAACATGTACAACTGTGTTTACATGTAGCTTTTACTCATTAGACTAGTATTGTGGTATGGAGGGTAGAACAGTTGTTAGCTTGCATTGCGTACTAGCTGACAGCTTGTATAAGTTTAATACATGTTTACAGAACATTTTTGAGAATCTTTCCCCCTACACAACTGTAAGGACGTAAATCTATAGATATATTGGCAGTTTTATGTATATTTGATGTGTTTGAATTAATATTAATTAGGAAGTGGGGAGCAAGATGCCTCATCATGTTAAGCGGACATTAGTTTGTCAGCAGTTGTTATTGACAGAATCAGCATCACTGTCAACTGTCACTTTCTGTAAGTGTTTTGGGGCAGTGTTTTCTACAGAAGGTAATATTCTGGTCAAGTTATCACAAAAATGTATGTTAGGATTAGGAGAAGTTTGTGTAGTGCTACCATCTTTGTAACTAACAAACATAAAGGAGTGTCTTATGGCAGTGAACCACTATTTGCTCCTCTCTGAGTTTCCCTCTGAGGTGGGACTTTGTGGAAGTATAATCCATGCTCACATCTTCACTGATTGGTGCATCCAAATAAGAACTGAAATGAAAAAAAAGGAAAAAATCTGTATGCAAAACACAAATTTAGACATTTAGTTCCAGAGAGGCACAAAAACTGTCTCTCTCTGGAATCTATAGAGTTAACTCAGTAGAATATGATCTTAACTCCACATTTTTATTCATCACGATTACTGCAGCTGATAAGATGTAACCCAATACTGTTTTAGGGTAAAATAAGCATGGATCAGGTTTGTTTGCTTTAGAAACCAGACTAATTGCTCAGCAGCTTCTTGGTGTGTGCAATGCAGCTCAACAAAAAAGGCCTCCCCTGAGAGATCAGATACTGACAGATTCAAAGACACAAAGAATCTGTCTTTGTAGAATGAAGAAGAATTTACAATAACTTTGTAAAGACTTTCAGAAAGACTGGAGTCTAACACCCTCTCACCTCTACATACAATGTGTTGATGCCAATGTTTTATTGTCCCCAATTGTCTGTTGCCTTTGGCAATGTTATAATGATGAATGAGAGTTGTTGTTTTTGTTTATATTTAATTTTTTTGAGTCACATGTTTTGACTTATGTTTTAACTTATGTGTCTGAACCCAAACGTCCATTTCCCATACACAGTAATGTCAGGGTTTCAGGGTTCCTGCAGCCTACCTCGAGTCGACACTCTTTTGATAGTTCCAAATGGACCTTCCCCCAAGGTTGCTGCTTGCCCTATGCTATTTGTTGTATAAAACAAGACCAAAGCCTTGTGACTGTATTAAACATGTTTAAATTTTATCCTACTGACAAGACCAAAGAAAGACTGCCTTGAAACTGCAAAAATCTTGTGTTCAGGCCACCTTAAACATAGTGACCATGATCATGGGGATATACCCCGATTTCTGTAAGACTCAGGTTTTCACTGTAGCTGTAGAAATTTGTCTGTGAATTTAAAATTTCTTTAAAAGTGGTTAGATGATAGGCCAGTATAATATTCTACCATATGTGAAACTGTTCTCCTGTGTAAGCTGGGCACAAAATACTAGGTAACCAGCTTGATTTTTGGCCCAGTTCCCCCCTACCGACCAGAACCAGAACATTTTTCTGATGATCCATAAAATTATTTAACTTGATTATCTGATAGTGTGAGGCATGTTAGGAGGGATTTTAACCTTTCCAAATGTCTTATCAGAGGATCAGGACAGCCTTGATTTGAAATCATGAGTATGAAACATGTTCAATATTTACAAGCACAAATCTCAAGGCATAGAAAACACTGCAGCACTTCCTCTGTTTTGTCACATCGAACAGAACAATAGACATTCAGGAAGCAAACTGGTTAAAGCAGAAAGCACTATGTGCAACTACTAAAGCCATGTCGATAGCAGTAAACACAAGGCAAGTCATGACCCTGGTTGTCAATGAGCGAGTCTGTTGGTGTTTGGTGTTCTGTGTTGATCATCTCACTGCACAGCTCAAACTCTATGAAGAAAACTATTGAATCTGCCATTGTTTATTGTTGTACGTGTGGGGAAGAGTTAGAGTTCCAACTTTGGTAAAGTTTTTGAAAATCTTTATGTGTGCAAATATTGTTTAGACATAAACCTTCAATCTTTTCTTCTTTTTGTAAGAACTTAAGGCCATGAATAATGAATAAACCTTTGTTCAGTCATGAAAGTCAAGCCAGAAAGTATTCATCCTGCATCTACACTTTCTTAATGGTTGCAGTCTTCATTGGACAAGGCAGCCATAGCTAATATATCAGACAAGCCCGTGGTGCCATGAGACCGAAAGATTAAATGACAGTCCAATGTTTGTGTTGTGAGGGTTGAGCGTTGGCCATCACTCCTAAGCCAGTATCAAACTTAAATCACACAGAGGCAAGAAAGGGAAAACAGTGATGGCATTGTGTGATTTTTGCAAACTCAGGCTGTTGGGTTGCAAGAAAAGAGAAGGAAAGAGAAGGAAGATAGATGAAGGGTCTGAAAAAGAAAGGCAGGAAAGAAGTAATTAAAGGAAACAAAAGAGGAGTGAAAGAAATGAATGAAAGGACATAAAAGAGGAAAAGTAAAGGAGGAAAAAAGGAGACACAGAAAAGAGAGAGTGAATGAGAGCGAGTTTGAGGTGAATCGATGCAGCGTTTCTCTCCGTTGGGAGCGAACTAACAGCCCCAGCAGCTCAGTGTGGATCTCAGGTGTCCAGTCGATGGCTGATGCATTAGGCTGCTGATACCCGCCGCTTTGGGTTCAAACACGCATTTTCTCAATACATGAGCCCATTTCCCCCCCTCATTAATCATGTAACCTGATTAGGGCTGGAGGTCTGGCCCGTGCTGAACCCTGCTCCGCCCGCTGCCTTTCATTGTGTCAGACTTCTCATCGCACGCCCATACAAGGATACACATGTGCATTCAGACATATTAACCCATGCTTTACCATGTGTTCAAGGGGAGCTGGCAAAACAGATATGATCCAGACTTTTAAATAACACATGTGATTGTACATCAATCTCCCTGTTTTAGCAAAATGGTGTATAAAAACTTCAAGGAACATTTAGGAACATTTTCTTTTAGCTGGACTTTTCTGAAAACTCACTGAAAGAGCCCTTTGGTATTTTTTTTTTAGATAATTAAGTCGTTAATTTACAAGAAAAAAAAACAAGTTTTAAAGATCTTAAATTTTTGGTTTTGTAAACTCAACATTTTGTCTTGCACCTGCCCAGTGCACGTAAGTTCTTCATGGACAAGCAGTATCATTCAATCAATGGCAAATGACCTTCCAGATTTAAAAAAAAGCAAGAGTTCTTTGTGGAAAAGGCAGTCTAACACTAAAAATCTTAGGCACTCTGATATTGTCAATTATCCCTTTTTTAACAAGGATAAAAAAAAAGCATGGTTGGTAACAAGTTGCTGACAAGGCATAAAAGTTTGTCAGGAAACATAAACAGCTTCATTTTTGACTGGACTTAGAAAACAGTGTTAGACATACAGTACAGTTGGCACAGCCATGAGCATCATCTAACTGAAGTCAGGTGAAGAAATGTGGAGTTCCCCAATATGAACTATGTTTTCAATAAAGATAAGAGCTTTAAATAAAAGTCTGAAATTGGGTGTGATGGTACTGGGGTTGACAGTCCATGTTGTAGCCCCATAATAGCCCAACATTAGCTTTTTACCTTAACCAATATAGTTTAATCTAAAAATTATGCCACTATAGTGTTTATTTGAAGGCTAAATATTGTCATTATGAGCATAGGTTTTATTTTCATAGACTCTTTTCTTTTCTACAGACCTAATTATCAGCAGTAAAATCCCACTGAAGAAGCCTATGGGGCCTCTTGTCGAGGGAAACTGACACAATGCTAGGTTCTGGGCTGGCCCACAAAATAACACCATCCCCTCACCACTCTGTTGGGGCCTGTCCACTAAGTGGTATCTGCTCCACTCGGCTCAACTTTACTTGGTCGCTTTGGTTTTCTATCAGAGATTGTACTGAGTATCTGGCACGGTATTTTGTATCACCTTCTTGTGGGCTCAAAGCTTAGCCAAGACTAAATGTGCCCTGGAGACACTGGTGACCTATGCATGGAAAGTGTATCGCCATGAGCTGGGCATATTGGCACGGAAATGAACCCCCACCTCGTTGTTGTTTCCAGGATACTGTGACCTCCTAAACTCTCCTCTGCTTTAATAGCATGTTGTTTTGTTGCTTACGACCATCTTTGGAACAAAATTCATCCCCTAACTGTGACAAAAACCCACAAAGGGGCCGGCAGCTCTATCACCTTTGTTTCCTCATTCATTTTGTGAGGATACCACTGTAGTTTCACGCAGCCATGCTCAGACAGTCCCACTTGCCTTAATAACACTGAAACCATCAATACTGGAGCAGGGGTCCAAACTATTCAGAGTCGAGCCGAGGTGAGTAGTTATCACAAATGTGGAAGCACCGTATAATGAAACAACAATATGAGGACAGACTTTCATGTGGCCACAGCTAAACTTCCAATTTTTTCAATGCTCTTACCTCTTCCATAAAATAATTATGTTTCTAGCAATTTTTTTAAAGACAATAAAATGATGGCATTTCATGTCCTGGACATAGTTTGTACTCCTGTTAGTAACTTGTCAGGAATTGTCCTTTAATGGATGTGAAATGCTTTAAAAATCTGAATTCGCCCTTTAAACAAAGGGCAAATTCAGATGTATTATATGTTGCCGGAAATAAAACAAAGCATGAAAATCTCTCTCGCTTGTGTTCTTCAAAAAATTTCTTTCAGGCATTCAAACAAAGGGTAATTATAAAATGTGATCAAGTTTGTATTAAGGGCAGCAGAGGAGCTAAAATGCTAATTAATTTCTGCATTGTAGGACTTCTTTCTGCACCACTCTGTTGTCAAACACATAACTCAATGTAAGCATCTCCCCTGTAAATATACATTGTGCTGTTATGTCACAACCTAGTCACAACACTGACAGGCTTTAAAAATATTCCAAAACTCCTCCATCACTCCGCAGCAGTGCCCTCTTGGATTTTTGTCACTGCTCCTCCAAGAGTCCACTCACTGCTTCACTTCACCTGGATGCACCCACAGACCTGGTGGCTGCTCATTTTACAAAACTTCACTGACATCAACACTCCATGCACTGAACCAGAGGACATAGTTGTGTGCTGTCATGTCTGCAGGGAACAGAGATGTCAGTGTTGTGATTATGACTAATTTCAGCCGCTCATCAGGGCTCTGAGTGTGAAAGGCAGGCTGACATGGTGACTTCAACATATTACCACTCAACTGAATAACATTGTGCTGTTCATCCACAAATGACAGGTCCAATCACTGATATTCAGAGGCTTAATATCAGGCAGTCTAAGTGTGTTGAGACAGATATCCTGACCAGAGGTCCATAGTTTCTCTCTTTGCTTTAACATTTAGAAGACACTGTCACATCTGCGCTTTCCTACACTCACCTTTTCTCTGTCTCTCACCCTTTCAATGCACGTACATGGATTATTAAATTACAGTTAGATGGCCCGGGACCTCGCTTTAATGTCATAAACAATTATAGTGTCATGAGCAAACACCCGCACACCCATAAACAAACATTTTACTGGACTCTCTGGACTGGATTCATTCCTGGGCAGAAATACAGTTGTGTCTTTATTTCAGATATTCCACTATGATTAAACATTTCTGCTGCTTTTGCCTCTGTGGTTGGAAATGCTGAACTGTATGTCCACTTGAACTCCGTCTGACTCCAGCTTGTTTATAGTTACATACCTATAAACTGTCCACACACAGTTGCCACATATAATGACTCAAGGGCTTAATACTAGATCACGCTTTGCTTCTATTCTTTTAAATTATTATTTTGGGGGGCTTTTTGTCTTCATTGATAATGGTGATATGGTGGACAGAGCCAGAAAGGGGGTGAGGGAGTAGACAAAGACATACAGAAAATGATCCACAGGCTAAAATAAAACCCGGGCCGCGTGCACAAGAAAAGAGTCTCAATGCATGGTAAATGCACAGACGCCACCACTTGGCCACTGGCATCCCAACATTTTGCTTCTGAGTTCAACTTATAGGACATCAAGCATTGACAAGAGGAGTTGGACCAATCTTATCATACAATCTCTTGGGCTTTGGAAGATACAACCATTTTCCTTGCATTTGTTTGCTTTCATAAGTCATTCCTTTAAAATTGAACACCATATCCAGCATTAATAGTTCTGCATGTTAAAGCCTTCTTTTGACATTGGGACATTTGAACATCTTTGCTTGACTAGTATTAGGGATATCGGCAGTAATCACAATGAGATCCAGGTCTTGAAAAAACCCATTAATTGAAAAATGCCATGAACTGTGTGAAATTTGTTTGTGAAAACAAGCAGGGCAACAGTTTGATGCCATTCATCACAACGTCTCTCACTGATTGATGAAAAGTAATGCCATTGCTTTACCTTTGGGCATCTTATCACTTTTAAAAGTCCTAGTAGACAAGTCAAAAGTAATCTGCACCAAGAGATACTAAACATTTATCTGTTTTATGGGTCCGTAAACCTGTTTTCATGTACTTTTCAATGTGTGGCAAGTTCCTTTTTCCTCTTGACTAAGCTAATGCTGTAACCTACAAGAGGTACCTTTTTAATTATTATTATTATGTTTTTGTCTAACAAGCACTTTTTGCATAATGTTGGGATCAGACTGCATGACTGATTATTTAACAGGTGTTAGCTATTGGTACCCGTTGGCAACAAAAATCAATCATTTCATCCCATCGTCTTACTGACCGTCAACTATAGACACGTCTGGTATGCCTCATGACTCTCTAACAGAGAGTCTGCTTGGGTTTGATTTTTGGCCTGCCTCCGATGATTTCTTCCTTGGCGTCAGAGACCTTGACCAAAATGAGCTTTGGGAGCTCTCCATGTTCAACAAATGTGGGTGTAAATGAGCTCTAAGTTTAGAGTTATGCAACAGTATTTTAAGCTCTGAAAACACAATCTCTGCATTTCTGATATGTTGCAGAGGAGCTAACCATCAAACTATAAAAGGAGAAATATAAAAGATAGGCAGCAGAGGAGCCTTAACACCTTAGTGAGTGTCTGTGTGCATTTATCATCTATAATCTGTAATTCATTTTAATCTTTATAAATACAACCACAATAATAGTAACCTTGCAGTGTAGATGATCAGCCTGATTTAAAGTCAGTAATCCAGCACATCCATCTTGCCAAGCTCCAATCTACAACAACTGGTAGCATCCTTTGGAGTAGGATGAGGTGGGAGCTAGTGTCTTTTTATACAGAGATTAGCAAAGATGCTAACAGCTTCAGTAGCAGTTTTATCATATGCTCCACTTTCAATTTTTTTTGGAGTGTCTCCTGTTCTGTCATTTACACCATAGTAGTAGCGCCCACCTACCACATTATCTGATTAGACTGTCCATTTGGTGTTGCAGGGTACAATAATAGTACTCCAAGTACAATATGTTTGTCTGCTGTCTTCAGTGTCACCCCTCAGTCCCTCACGTGTCATCACAGTCGTTCAGTTGACAGACATCATGTTGTCTGTCATGCTTGTTGGCCAAGTCGCAGCACGATTTTATGGCTCTGTAGTTGCCTAATCTGAAGTAGTGACCATCGTAGCTGACAAAACGATTCTGTAATCTAACCTTGACCTTAGGCAGTACAAATAAAAAAGTTAAGCGTAACAAAAAGCAGTTTCTTGAACAAGTCTTGTTTCTTAAGTATTCTAAAACAACTTCCTCACAGGGATCAATAAGGCATGTTATATCTCTCTTCATTGTTACTCTTTGCTGCATCACCTGTGCAGAGAGAGCAACTAAACTGGAATGCCTTGCCCATCCAGTCCTGGATATTTCTTAACATCTAGGAGTGTAAAAATGTATTTCCCTGAATAAGCACTGCAACGTGTAGTTATTTTCATCTATTGAATCACATTGATAGTGAAATAAGCTCTGATAAAATATTGCAAACTTGGCATTTTGCATGTTACTGAACTTCACATCCTTTACACAAAGTCATGCAGAAACTTGATTATGTATTTTCAGTACTCGCTTTAAGTTATTAAATGCTGTTCTGTGTGTTTGCTGACTTTGTTTATACTTCATGATTTTATGTTTTATTCTTTAGGCGTGTCAGAAAACTTGTCATTGAATACTGGTTTTTGAATAGTTAACTTTAAAAACAACTGGCATCTTCTCTGATTTCTTCTCTTACTATAGAGGATATTAGTTCAAATAAGCTTTGAGCAGCAGCCTCATCATTTTGATGAAGCAGCGAAAATTTGCAAATCAAATAGCTTCAACTTGTGTGAGCATGCAGGAAGCTTTAATGGGCTATGAGAACTAGAGTGTGGTGTGTGTGTTTCTGTATGTGACTGTGTGTGCTGAGAGATTTGGAGGGGCAAGCCAGACCAGGTCAGACTGACACACTGTCACAGATACCCCCGCTGCGTCCATCACTCAGCACATACACCCAAAGATCAGACAGTGACACACAAACACACACACACACATATCCTCACACTGTCTGATCAGTATCTAATGGTGAAAACACAAAAATCTTTCATTAAAAAAGTATTTGTGCTCTGGATTGTTTTCTTAGAGCAAGAAGTCAGAGGTTCAAATTGTGATTCCTTTACTTCATGTCATTTCCCACTCTCCCTTCCTGACTCCCCATGCTATCTACTGTCTTAATTACTCAATAAAATATGTAAAACACTAAAAATCAATACAACAAACACTGAGACCTTCAGACTCGGATCCCTTAGCACTATGGCTTTTAGTTACGTTGGTAATGATCACACTACAGGCAGTAAAACAGTAAGAAAGGTTTAACAGTAGATTAGCATTTGTCCAGTGGCGTGAAAGCCTCTCACTGTTATCCATGTACACTACGCAAGCCCTAAGCCTCGGTCTAATGATCCCCCATGGTCTGCAGATCAATAAGGTGTTAAGTAGCCCCTTAAAATAACATGGTAGTGTTAAGTTGGTCTGTCAGGCATGTAGTCCACAAGCTGAGCTGCAGCACTTTAACTTAAGAGCTGCCATCTTGTTAACATGGATTTACTCATCAGCAGGTTCAGATTGACAAAGAGCCTCATACAAGCTAACACACAGGGTTAGACAGTAATAACACACAAACACAAAAGATTCTGTTCATACACAAGAGTGTTTTTTTTCTCTGTTTGACTATAAAAAGATAACTAATGGCTCATTTATGCTTCACACAGGAAATGTGCACATATATGATGGATCTTTATATTCATACTCTTCGTTCACCTTGTTTGTCTTTTAGTCAGATCTCCGAAAGATAAAGGTACTGCTTGAACGCTAGACCAAACAGAGATATAAAAAAATTTTGATTTCCCTTTTTTGATTGACGAAGGCTGTGATGATTTTTATTTGGGAAAAAAAAAACGTATCTGAAGTCTATCTGTGTAGCTTGATAGCCAAGGCCATTTCACACTGGATACATTTTACTTGTGCAACGCTAGTGGTGTGTGTATGTTTTCATTTCAGCAAGCCTGTTATCAAGTCAGAGCTTGTACATCTCACGCATCAAAAACCTAGAAATAGGGAGACTATATTTGTGTATAAAAACATTTTTTTTTTTTTTACTTTATTTGCATATGGGCTCCTTATAACACTTTTTTTGTACATAGAAGGCACATAAATGAGCCTGAGAGCAATATTATTTAACTTTTCTACCTCCCAGCTGTTGTGCTGATAGCCTGGTGATTGTGTCTTTACGACTCGTATATGCTGAGGCTCTTGCCTCGTGCAGGAGGCCTGGGTCTGATTCCAGCCTGAGGCTGGTTTACTATGTGTCTTCCCATGCTCTCTTACCCCCCTTTCCAACTTTTTTCACCGTATCTCTACACTATCACTATAGGCAATAAAACCCCCCAAAATGAAATAATTTTTCAAAAGTAGTTTCCCTTGCTCATGTATTTACCCTACCTAGCCAAATACTGTATACCGTACCCATGATGGCATCAGTTTAATATACAATTAGACTTCATATGCCTACAGTTACCAAGACTGGGCTGTAGATACATGCAGAGTCATAAACTGTTGTTATCCCCTGTCAGACAACATGTTTTTTGACCTTTGTTTGACCCTCACATCAGTTTCAACCAATCCACACTGTTTAAGATGGTTTGACTTAAAAGCAATTAATATTCACACAGAGACTTTTGGTGAGTACCACGTACTCCAGACATATTTCCAGCATACTGTTGCCTTAAAGGGTTAGCTCAGATTTTTTTGATGTGGGGTTGCTAGAGGCCAATGGCACTAGTAAATGTAAGTGCCATTAAAGAAATTTGCAAGCTTTGTCCCTGGCGGGAGATATCCGGGGACTGATGGCTGCCATAGCAGTAGAAGGTGCCACTGAAAGTCACTAATAGGTCAAAACTACTCAAAAAACGGTGCTAGCTCATCAATATGAAGTGTAAGATTGTTTACAGTGTTTAACTTTTCCTTGATAAAGCCCGTGTTTAGGACCCCATGAAGCGTCAGTAGATATTTTCAAAAAACCATTACGTTTTTTAAATAAATTTTATAATGCCATATTTTACCTGTTATTTTAAGAATACATTAAATGAGTTTGATTTAAAACATGTCAAAATGATCCTTAAACATGTGTTTGCATATAACTACAATAAAGTATAGGCCTGTTCCTATTAAAAACTGCCTGCATTACTATTTTGGGGAAAGCAGGCTAGAAAGTTTGGGAACCTCTGCCTTAAGGAGTTAAAATGACCGAGACCACAACTGACTCATGTCAGCTGTTTGTTAAAATCCATTGATTAGCATGCCAAAATGTTAGGATAAAAGTAGGAAATAGTTTTTAAGCAAAGTGTTACATTTAGATGGATAAACTGTTCTAACACACACTCACACACAGCCCAACTTTGAGGGCGAGCTAGTGAATTCCTGAGGGCTATCGGGTTTCGGGTTGCCTTGGCGACCGAGCACGGAGGCAGATCCATTAATCATTGAGAGCAGTTCACTCCAGAGTGGAGGTCAGACTGATTGCCGTGGATAGGGTATCATCCCAAAACACACACACAGATCGAGGGCCGAGGACCTTGATTTGAATGAGAAGAGATTATTCCGCCTCCGCTTCCCCAACTTCAGTTCCTCTTCTCAAGCACAAACAGTATCCATGCACTCAAAACAGACAATTCAAAACCCAATTTATTCCAGTGATTTTCTTCTCGCTCTCTCTTTCTGTAGGCCTCTCTTTGCTTTACACATACACACACACACCCACACGCACACACACACACACACCATCAGACAAAACAATCTCTCCCTCCAGTGTTGACTGGGCATCAGGATGGCTGTGGCGGTGTCGTGTAACGTGGCTGCGTGGAGCCGAGTGGATTAAGAGATTGGAGCACACATTTATTTTTCAGGGACTCGGCTGAAACACTAAACCTGCACAGGTGTCTAGGAAAACTGAGAGAGGAAGGTTGGGGTGGGGAAAAGGAGCAAAAAGAGAAGGGGAAAAAGTTATATTCAAATCAGCATTTTAGTAATCTGCATCTTCCTATCCCCGTCCATTTCTGTAAGTAATATTGAATTCAGCATTTCCCCAGAGGAAAATACACAGTTAGATAAACAGAGTGGGCTGCAATTTGTAAAAACTGCAGAGAGATGGAATCAGAAGCCCTATTTAGAGTGCATTCATGCAAAATGCAACAACAAAGCTCTGTCATCAATGTACCTTGAGACATTTGCTTTAATTCTATGAGGATGTAACATCTGTGTTGATTCACAGTGTGATACGGCTTTGGATGTACATGAGAGGAAAGAACACAGCATGTGCTTTGCAAACACACAAAGACAAAGACACATTTTTACTCACACTGCTCCTGTCCTCCCGAAGTCTACATGCCCCTTCTCCAAAATTACACCTCTGAGACACCGCCTCTGAGACTGGGAAGGGAGGGCTCAACTTGTAAATAATGGCTTGAAAATTGGCCTGTAGTAGAATACTTTGCCAACTTTGCTTATAGGAGGAATAACATTTTGTTCATCAGATTTTCAGCATAATAAATAGCTGGTGTGGACACCTGTCTTGAGAATTTATGAAAATCAACACTCAATTTGAACTTCCTCCAGGATCAAAAAAGTATGTATGGACATACTATAATTATGTATTATGAATTTGGAAGATAAATAATACATTTATAAACTCCCTTTTTTAATTAGAAATGACTTTTGAGATCAACTGCTGCAAAACTGTCTTTTCATTGTAAATCAAAAGTTACATTTCAAAGGTCTCATCCTCCTATACTTGTGTTTTTCTTCCTCAGAAACAAAACTGACACTCTAAACTAGCAGCAGACTCTGCAAGATTAAATGATTATTGACTATTTCTGCACTGATACATCTTCATCATCTGCATCTGCATCACGATGCATAATTTGAAGGCTATTTTTGACACCCCTAGTATGTATAGATGTAATACATTAGGAGTGGAGTGACTTAAGAATGTTTAAAGTCAACCTTTATGGGATAAAAGTCAAGTTGACTTAGACTAGTTGCTTTTGATGCCACAAATAAAACGGGGGGACAAGCAACAGTATGTATCTCCAAAATATAGTGCATTTGCTGCTAGCAGCAGACATTTTATGCTAATTTTTCACCGCAAATACAAACTACAACAAAATTAAACTTAACTACAACAGTGTTTGCACCTCTAAGGTGTGTGCAGCAGCATATTGATTGACTCACTGTTTTAATTCTACTCAGGTCTCAGTTTTTGATGTCTGATCCTGGTTTGAATGTAAGAAGACAGGGACGTCAACATGAGCTAGTTGGAGGCTTGCGCAACCTCCTGTAAATGTTCCACATTCACAACAACATCCACAAGTCCATAGAAGGCTGTTCAGTGCCATTAACCACAAAACACACATCATCTTGCAAGCCCTCGCACACACATACACAGATATATATATGTGTGTGTGTCTATCTCTTAGTCAGTTTGTCCAGCGAGATTTACAGCATCCCGGGAAACTTGATGTAGACGACCACAAATCAGTTTGACAATGAAATAGAGAGGCACACGAACAAGCACACACTGACACACATGCACGTGCATACCAAATTTGAGCACTTTTGTGTCACACAGTAACACGGGCAGGACTCATGTGAGCACACACACACACACACACACTAACACACATGCAAACACAGGCACGTGTGCATGCATGCATGAAATATAGGTACCGCCACTGCACCGCTGAACCGACTCCCAAAGGTGCCCACTAAATTTACTGGCTCCTCCAGCCACTTCAAACACTGTCCATAACTTAGAGGCCAGACGATTTTATTGTTTCATAGAAGAAAGGATGGTAAAAAAAAAAAAGGGGACAGAGAGAGTGATGGAGGGGAAGATAGATGTACAGAGAAAAAAGTTAAATCCTCCTTTGTCCCAGATAATTAAAATTGCTCAGATTTAGAAGCACACACATTAACACTCTGAAAGAATACACTCAGTAAAATGAAAAAAACTATCTTCAATCTTTCTCTTCATTTTTTTTAAACTTTCTGTTTCTGAATTTAATCACTGCATGTTTCTATCTGAGCAGCCAGTTAAATATAATAACACAGTCACCTCTTTCCTTGAGGTAATGAGGTAGTGAGCTGGTAGCAGACCTTGTTAAAGCCAACTTCAATTGTAAAAGCAATGCAATTCCATGGAGCACACTGTTACTTTTACTGTTTTTTAAACATGAATTGAACCTTTTATCAATCAACAATAACTCATTTGATTGATTGTTGATTGAATAATGTAATACAATTTAATTTACTATGATATAATATGATATAATATACAGAAATGTTACCTCAAATCACTTTACAAAAGTGAAGGTCTAGACTGCACTATTTGTTATATCATCTACAAGGACCAAAAATTATTATACCTGGAGTACATCGTTGAGCAATATTAAGCAAAGTAAGGAACAAGAAAAAAATCTCCTCTTACTGACAGGGACCTCGGGCAGAACCAGATTCAAGTTGGGTTGAGGGTATGAAAAGAAACAGGAGAAGCAGAAAGAAAGAAAGTGGCAAAGCCAAGCAAACAAAGCGACAGCAATGAAGAAGATTAAATTATGTTAAAAATAATCTTATTTTCCTCTCTATGGTATCAAAATAAGTACTAATCTTAAAAGTTTGTGAAGTACAAATAGCTTTCACATGATGTCACACACTGATTGGGCCATAGTGGGCAAAAAATGCCTCTCTCTGCTATATGTCATGGAGCAGTTTTCCGATACAGCTGCCACAAACAGGTGTTAACTGTTTTTACCTGTTTCATTTCTATTTCCATAAACATTTTTTTTTCAATTAGATGCACTAATCAATGTGAAAACAAGCCTGCTCAGTCTCAGAAAGAAACCCAATAGAAAAGTTTGAAGTGTATCAGTGCTGTCAGACATGTCCATAGGATGCTCAGCTGTTGCAATAGGTCATGCTGGGGTCAGACTATATGAGATATGAATGATTGTTGCCCAACATGACAGTTGTAGGGTTTTGGGACTCGCCTGCCTCTAAGAGTTGTTGTTTCATCTTGTGTATTGTGTTATAGTGAACAACATCAAAATAACAGTCTGCAACACCTCATGACTCCACGACAGACAGTCTAGCATATTCTATTTTTATCCTACCTCCTATGATTTGTTCGGTCATGTCAGTAATGTTGATCAATGCAAGCACAGGGTGCTCTACTGCAGGACTTTATCTCTCTGTTATTGCCTAATCTGAACTGGTCACGTGACATAAAGCTATTAATTGGCAGTAACAACCTTATATGATGATAGACTATAATATTAATATTTACAGCTATAATTGTGCAGACTTTTGTAATTGAAGCAGTTAAAGCTGGCCAGATCTTTGACAGTTGTGGTGATTGTGAATGGATGGCTGAAATCAATATATTCATTTCAGCATTTATAATGATTACAAAAGATGTGAGACTGATATGATAATTGTGAACAGCAGACTGTTCACATAAGCAGTTCAGAACATTTTCACCTTCAAATAGAAAATTACTATATAAACCCTGAAAATGGTCCAGAATAATGTTCAGTCTTTCATTGTCTCATTTGTTCTGGTAGTGAACCAATGATGAGCAAAAGTGGCATGAGTAATGAGATAAATGAGTTAAAAAAAACGATATAGATTGTGTTTTTTAGTCAGTATATTAAACAAATTCATGTTTTAATTGACTTTAATCAAAGACAGGGGAATAAAAGCAGTCAAGACTATATTGTGCAATATATGTCTGGTTTTAATATGTGTTCATATGTCAGTATACCTGAAAACTTCGCCTTTGTCTTCTTGTAATTTTTTTGTTCCAATACATTATCAGTAATCAAATACTTTGGCACCTTTGATGTTCAGGTAAACCCCCAAGACATGAACACATGCACAAACACACACATAAGCACAGTGGTGGGTTAGTTGAGACTTTGTATTGAGCAAATTGAGCCTCCTGGCAGGTGGTCCTCCAAATGTTATCTTATTGACCTCTGTCCTCCCTTACACACATACACACATATACACATACACGCATGCACACAAACAACAGTCAATTCAATAGGTAAGCAGAGAGGATCATTATGTGACAAGGAGAGCCTTTGACAGAAAGGCAAGGATTTATTTGACAAAATCAACATTAAAGAACACAAAATACAGACAGATGCACATACACATGCTTTTTGTAAATTACACCAACACTCTGAATAATTTTCTTCCATGAAGGTGACCACACAATAGGCAACTTTCAAATCTTTACCAATTGAAGAGGTGAGAGTCCACAGACAGTAAGGGCCCTAATTTCCTGGTGCAACGCAGGGTGGCACAGGGTGGTGCAGCCTGGCGCACCCCTTGCAGTGGTAATTTTGACCGGCGCACTGCTGTGTGCAGCCAATTTGGCAATTTGGTAGACCTGCTGGGCTGAGATGGGTGTGACGGCGCACCAGGGGGAGATGTCATAAAATTCGGCTTGGCGCAGTGACAATTTCGGGCCAAAAAAACGCGCGGAAGGTGTGCTGAAAGCTCGCCAGCTCCAACCTGGTCTATTCTCGGCGCAGGTAAGGCGCACCCCGTGCAGTGGTAATTTGGCTGACAGTGTGTATACATCACCAAAACCTCACAGGCAGGTGTCCAGAGTGTCAGTGTAGCTTTATTTTATGGCACATAATAATCCCAAACTGCTTCAGGCTATACAATGTTAATACTCTTGGCAGGTTGTGCGTTTTCGGGTCATACTGCAACAATGTGCCAGATGGTAGGAATGAGGACCACGGCTACAGCCACAACAAATGGCATGTGGTTTTTTTACACAACATTTGACAGGCTTTCTTCTGCCTGATTAAGATCAGTGTGAAAGAAAACCATTACAAGTGAAAAATTAAACAACGTTGCAACTTCCCCTGAACTGAACTTGTTTGTACCATGAATTAGAAAGCCCATGTGTAGAAGTTTTTTCCCTCATATTAATTGTCAACAAAACAGAAATGTTGGTTTGCCACTGAGTTAATACACCATAAGTAAAGAAGATTTTAGTGAAACAGTCCTCTGTTTTGATAAAGAAGTGCACAGTGAAGGTGGTTGGAGGAGACAGTGGATCTCCTCTCAACTTGGACATGTCCAATTTGTCCATTTATTAACAAGAGTAAGGAGATGGAGTTTTATGTTACAGGGTAAATTTTGGAAACAAAATGGACAGCAGTCAAAGAACAGTCATGGTCCATCATAAGTAAGCAGAGTAAAAGATGAATAGGTTACAAGTCCAGAATGGCATAGTGTTGTTGCTGGTCCAGCTTGCCTGTGCAGCAGTCTGCGTCATATTATATGTTTTCATGGCAACAATAAAATAGGCTGTAGCTACCATGATGGACATGACATGTTACTAAAATAAAAATCAAGAATTTTTCTGTCTTTAAAAACATTTGGAGGTATCTAAGGAGATGTAGGTGCTCAAGTAAAAACCATATATGGAAGTAGGATTTGCCTTTTTTTTGTAATTAACTTGACAAAATTGCAGTTTCCAATTTTCTTAACATTCAAATTTCACTTGGCATAGTGCACAGTTGTGCTTATGTTCTCTGCCATGTTCGTCAGTAGTTTTATGTATCATCTGTTCGGTGACATTCCCGGGTCTGCTCACATTGGTTGGCTTTGCAGGTATTCCATTGCAGGCACCTTCATGTCATACCAAACAAGACATGTTTGCTATGTGTGATTCCAGATAGGTCTGCAATATTCTTTTAGCAAATAACTGACAATGACAAGACAATAATCAAGCTCAAATTCAGGCCTATAATCTTGTAATATGAGAAGGTGTGGGCTACCTTTCAGGTTCTCTCTACTAAATATACCTGCTGTGTATTTGTGTGAGCACTTTTGCATATGTGAGGGAGTGGGGAGTCAGAGTTGCTGCTCCCATGGTTGCTTATACATGAACAGGACCATATGCTGCTTGTGATGGCAGAGGTAAAACATACAGTAGGTGGTTTCAACCTTTGGCAACCCCACAGATTGTCTGTCCATGTTGCATGTGTGTGTCCATGCTTAAGTGTTACTTAGGATGCGTTGTTGTAATTAGCTGCAGGCCACCAAGTCAGGGACCCCAGATGGGATGAGGGATCATATTCTTGATTAAAAATGACAGAGGGAGAGCTGAATTCTTCTGTGTATCTGTATCTGTGTGTATGGCAAGTGTGAGTGAACACCACACACACTCCCATATGCTGCTTTTGTACCTGCTCACACACTCGAGAGTTAGGTTGGGCTTGGCTCTCATTTCCTGAACAAGTTGATAAATTCCAGATATCCAAAACCCAGCCAACACACAGACACATACTCCGCTCTGTGCAGATGGAGAGAAAAAAGAAAGTGCGTTCTTATTCTATGTAATTAACCTTTAATTAAGCAGGCGGAGGCAGAGGTGAGGCAGCAAAGAGGCACAGAGGAACAATATGCTGTCTGTTCATTTAGTGCAGTGATGGAGCTCGGGAGTCTGTAACTGAGTCTCAGACTGATGTTCAGTAGATACATCTGGTCTGGACTGGATCACAACATTTTACAGTCACAGAATAATTAATCTCATGAGGTTTTCTATTACTTGGTACAACTAAGAATCTTAAATACCAGAGGTTGTGACATTTGGTCACAGAAAACTCTTTGTGTATTAAAATCAAACAGACAACCATCCCTGTTTTCCATGCAGATAACATGATAATAATTTGATGCTTGTAATTACAAAGCCTGTGACTGCGTTAAAGGAGGTGCTTAAATCTAAACTATTTTCTGTTTTTCCTACTAGTGTCATGATGATGATAGAAGTCGTTTTGTGGGACAACCATTACACAACAATCTGTACAAATACCACAGCAAGTGCTTTGATATTATTCATTTATTTGTTTGGCAGGGGACAGCATGCAGTTACACTCATCATTTCTACAAATGAAAGCTTGAAAAATGAAAAATGAAAAGTCTTATTTTGACCCTTACATTTCAGCTGGCACCCTGATTAAGAACATCTTTATCAAATCTTTTTTGGGTTACATAGAGGGCTATTAAAAAAAAAAAAAACACTTTAAATAGACTCTAGCAGCAATGTCACATGTACAGGAAGAATAAAAAGTTCTCTGTTCAAAAACATACCCTCTCTCATGTCAGTCACGTTCCTTTTCTTTGGAGAGCAACACTTGGTTGTTAGGCCTTAGGTCAATAATACGTTAATGTGTCTGTGAATTGCCATTTGCACTGCATTGCAAAACATTTCTTAATGAATTTTTCTTAATTTTAGTCTTAAAGAAGTCTTAAAAAGTGGTGATTTAAATCTTTAAAAGTGTATAGGAATCCTGCCAGATTTTGTGAGTTGCTTATTTCCATCTTTAGTCCCCACATAAAGGTGATGCATGACATGAAAACTTAACAAAAATAAATGAACACACAAATGATGCTGTGTGCTGTACATAAAACATATTAAAAGTGAATTAACACAATTAAACACGATGGATATATCCATCTCAATGCAAAAATTAATACATTTTTAGATACATCAGTTATAGAACCAGAAGCCTTTCACATTTGATAATGATGGATCCATTTCTGCAAAATATAAGGTAGAGTTTAACAGACAATATAGAAACATCTTCAAGTGTTTAATGCAGGAGTTGACAGGATTCAATGTATACATTATAATAATCCAGATAAAAAGCGGCATAATAAAGAGACCTTGAAAGTTGCTAACATGTAAAAAGATGACTGAAGTATATTTGATTTATCATAAAGTGACCAAGGCCAAAAGCAGCCTGATAAAACTTTTCACAGCAAAGGTGAATTTCAGTGTGTCACACATAATTCACCGTGCAACTGATGCAAATTCAACAGCGCAAATTGAGTGATGCAAATTTTGTCTTTCTCATCCCTTCATCAAAGTTGAAATCATCCAACTTCTCAGAAAACTTGCCTGAAGCTGTGGTGCAACAGCCAATCTGCATCAGGAGGATGACATCACAGGCTGGAAGCAAACATCACTGCACATTGGCATCAGAGCTCCTCTACACAGTTATTTTAGTGGACTGAACTACAGAGAGGAGAAACAGGGAGAAAGACAGTGAGTTTTGAGGTTCCTGTAAGTTCAGCTCATATTTAACACTTTTCGTGGGCTGTTTTGTGGACAAAGTTCACCAGCAAGACTGCAGTTAGTACAACAGCAAGCTGGCTACTGGCGTGTCTTTCTGGCTTAATAGCAGTGATTTTACTTGTTTTCACCAGAGAAAATACGCCAAAACTCATGGGAGCACTACTGGAGCACCCACAAAAGAAAGAATAGACTGGGGATAGGTGGAGTGGGTCCCTGGCTGTACTAAGAAAGAAAGAATACACCATGGTCAAACTCTCCATGTGCAGCTGAGTGGATGTTATGCATCTTTAAATGGATGCTATTTCAAACTTTTCTGGGACATTAAGTGTCTCACTTTTTGAGAACAGAGATAGGACAGTGATTTTAGAAACATCCACTATGTTTGATCATGGATGGAAAAGGTGGAGACACGTTGTTGTGGCTACGAAAAAGGCCCACCCCTCCTCTCATTTGCCTCGATAAATATGGACCTTATGAACATGCAAATACATGCACAAATCTTCTTTTTACGTTTGGTGTGAACACAGCTCAAGGTAACCAAGAGCAGCGGCAGCATCATATGGTAACCAGAGCTAACAGTAGTGCCAGTAAACTAGTAGTGGCATCGTAAGGAAAACGTTTTTGTTTCTCATTAACAATGCCTTTTGTTCTCTTCACCTAAAGGGAAAAATTAGAAAGAAGTAAACACTTCCAGGCTGCACAGTGGTGCAGCAGTGTTGTTGCCTCACAGCAAAAAGGTCCCAGGATCGACTCCCTGGTCAGGTGGTGCCTATCTTTGTGGAATTTGCATGTTCTCCTCATGCATGCATTGGTTTTCACATGCTCAACAGGTTAATTGGTAACTCTTAATTTCCCTTTGGTGAGTGTGTGTGTGTGTGTGTGTGTGTGTGTCTGTGTCGGTGTCTGTGTGTGTGTATGAATAGTTGTCAGTTCTGTCATTGGCTGGAAACCAGTTTGGGGTGAACCTCACCTCTCATCTAATGACAGCTGAAACAGACTCCAGCCCTCGGTGAACACAAAAGTGATAAGCAGTAAAGGTGATGGACAGAAAAAAAATATCCCTTTTTCATTACATCTGAAGCATCCCATATTTGACAAATCCCATCTCACTGATACAGGTCAGACTTAAAAATATAATACACTTTTTTCAGCTCTCATTTACACATCCTGAAGTTCCCCAAACTTTTATAGATTAGAAACAGAACCTAGAATTCATGGTATTTGCTATCCCTTCCCCATGAAATAAACACACTCAATCCAAATGAAAGTCAGGGTGCCCTCTCCCAGGCTACCTTGAAATAGTAACTAAATTGAGGTTAGGATAACTGATGATGAAGTTAAAATTGATTTTTATTTATTCAAAGCAAACCAAAAACTGTTCCTGTTTAAACAAATTTCCACCCATAATGTTCAGTATCTCAACCTGTATTTACAGCTTAGTTGTGATGTCAATCCAGTATTTCCTTTCAATCAAAAGCCAAACAAGGGACAAAGAGGCAACCACTACAACCTGTACTTGAGTAAATATCACCTTAATATAAGGGTAAACTCAGAGATTATGCATTTCCTTTGGACTAATATTCTTTGTTTCCTCTGAAATTATTTTGGTAGTCTGGAAAAAATTACGTCAGTTGAGATGATGTAAACACAAAACACTAATGTTTCATTAACTTGTAAAACTGTAAAAGTGTTATATTTCCATGACTAATTGTTTATGCAATGCAGCAGGCACAAGACTCAACAGCCTTATTTGTCACTTAAATGTAGATGCTAACTATCACCCTTGAGTCATCTTCTTATTTTTGTGCATGTGTTAGTCTGAAAAAAAAGATTAGAGACTGTTTTAAAACCAAAACTGGCTTACATAGCCTTGGTTCTTTTTAGAAAGGTAAATTCCAGATAAATTAATGCATGTTAAAGAAACTACAAAGGTACTCTATCTATTCTTGGATATATTTGTAAACATATCAGGGTAATGTCTGAGAATGTTGCACGATTATTGCAGATTTGTCAATAGTAAACTTATTGTGCCAACTCTGCTTGGAGGTAAATTTCTTCATCTCCTCTAGTGGCTGCTAGAGTACTTCTAAAATACTATTAGATAAGAGTTTGTCAGACTGATATCACCTCAAGCCAAAGAGCATCAAAAGTTGAAGTATATGTCCTGGCTTCGTGTATTAAAACAAAATTTTGATCCTTCCACTCAGACTGTCTTTATGTCTGTCCATGTGCAATGTATTTCTGAGACAGTTGCTAATAAATCAGATTAAGTTTGCTGCAGACACCTCACATACTTTCACTGTATTTATTCCTTTATTTTTCATAGATCATCTCATCTCTGATCTGAGAGCTCTGAGCGCTGAAATGTGACTTTTTACAGCAGGTAGCATGGAGTGGAGATTTGCTTCTTTCCTGTCAGATATATCTTTGCCCCACGCTGCCTTACAGGCCGCTGCACACACTCCAACTATTTATGGCTGCCCTTAACTCCCAGAGCTCTGGTAAAGAGCTTCAGCAGCAGGTGAAGCCAGAGATGCAGCAGAGAAACCAGAATCCCAGACCTGATGCAACCTTACAACTCATAAACTAACAGGGATGGAAAATAGCAAGCTGCAGTCTCACCAGGGTTAGAAATTCAGACTGTTTGTGCGTGTTTTTTGCAGATTTATTCCAGGCTGATATGTATATATATATATTTTTTTTTTATTTATTTATTTTTTTTTTCTGTAGATTTTGGGAAGAGAATACACCCTGCCTTTTTTCACTGTAGCATTGCTGTTGTGGAGTCCATTATTTAGGTGATGGATGTCCCCAATGAGACTCACAAGTACACAGCAACCTGCAAGAAAAGAACATAGGACAAAAGAAAGGTGGACAAAGGAAGAATAGACAAGACATCTCAATGCTACACAATACATTGTCATTAAGATTGCACTGTCTGCCCACTGCCCATTGCTCTGCTCTACTTTTCTTTTCTCTCTAGCCTGTTTTCTCTTCTTCATTCCAGCATAGGGATCCATCTTTCAGGCCACAGACCATTTCAAAACAACCTTTATTGAAACGCAGTTTCTTTTGATTACAGGAAGGTCTCACATTACCGCACCACTCCACAGATGAAGATATTATATTACCTTCTGTCCCATGTGTGTGTTTGTGCGTGTGCAAGTATAAGTATGTATGCAGAAAAGTAAACTTTGCCTCGACATGCATTTTGTTTGTGTTTCTGATTGAGATGCAGATTTTCTTGTCGGACCTGTGCTGCATTAGTGGAAAATATCTCTTTTCATTTTATTTTGAAACGTTTGAGTGGTATTTATGTTGCACTTTCAGAGAAAGAAGCTTGTTTAATGCATCTTTTGTATTTGTTTGAGGCAAACATTCAGATTTATTTTCCAAAGAATCTGTACATAAGAGGAAATCCCCCTAAAGTCACCCCGTCTCGTATGGCATGTTGGTTTCATTGAGCTAAAAGAATCACAGCTGGTTGGAGCATGTATCTAAAAATGCTGAGGAAGCATGTTTTTACAGATGTGCACTAGCAGGAGTGGTCTTATTTATTCGAAAGTTCAACTTTGATGACCATCAGTCCATTAACAAAGATGTTAAAGAGGTCATACTTGTAGAGTTTTATTTGCCCATGTGTTTAACAACTCTTCTCTGCATTATAGAGAACTTCCATCCACAAGTCAACAAAGTCTGTGGTGTCTGGACTTCTCCATCTCCTCCTATGAACTGTGCCAGTAGCTTCATGAAATGACCCCCCCACCCCCCCATAGACCTACAAGTGTGACACCCTCCCATTGTTTTTATCATCAGTTCAAGCCCATTGGCTTATGGTATTAGGCCCATAGATATGGCTTTAATAATAGAATTAATGAAGAGTTGTTGACAATATGCTGAGCAGTGCTGAACTGACCAATCACCACAAAGTTGACCTGTCAGCCTTTCAGAGTGGACTGGGCCCACAGGGGTAAGTGGGCCTTAAAGGGGCAGGAGCTCTAATGGAGCGTCTCAGACAGAGAAAGAACAAAGCGCTATCAGGAGTGCTCAATACATGAAAAGTGGAGTGTTTTTTTAATAATAGCGATTGTAAACGTACCCTAACAGTCATGAATATATGGACCTGAGTTAAGGCTAAATATGGGCTCTTCAACAAAGAATCTCAGATAAACTGTGGATGGAGGTAGATTAGGGGTAATTAGTTTGTGAAAATGGCGTATTTTGTAAACATTATCAGTCATTAACATTCTCCTGCATCAAAACTGAATATATGAATCCAAGTTAAAGCAAATTAAAACCACTTAAACTTTGGGGTAATAATGGCAGTCAGGTAGGTTGGGTCCGATGTCTAGTGGCTGTTGTCTTTAAGGTGTGCAGCCCTGGTGAAAGCCCAACCTCTGGCTGGTTTCCTGCATGTCATCCCCTGCTTTCTTTCCCTGATATTTTTACTCTATCTACTGTCCTATCCAAAGGGCTGCCAAGAGGCCAAAAAAATCTATTATAAAAGAGATGTTGACTGACATTAACATTAACATGAATGGGTAGAATTTAAAACCAACCAAAACATCAGACTTTTGCAACTTTAATGGACCATAATTACTCAGAAAGCTCAAAATTACACATATCTGTTTAAAAATATATGTATTATAGAGGCTTTCACGATATATCCACTCAGCGGCACGTCAGAGATGTATAACTTCATTAGTTCAAGTAACACTGTATGATAAACTACTGCTGACAAGTTTGGCTTGTAATTCATTTAGATCTTTTAGGTACAGGACGCAGTATGCTCTTTCTCAGGTTGTCTTTGACAATGTTACGGCAGGGCCTAGGTTTATATTTTTATATTATGTACCTCAGTAGATAACAAGGGCTCTAATTTCCTGGCGTAACTCAGGGTGGCGCACCCCGCGCAGTGGTAATTTTGTCCGGCGCACCGTCGTGCGCAGCCAATTTGGCAATTTGGTAGATCGGCTGCGCCGTGATGGGTGTGACGGCGCACCAGGAGGAGGTGTCGACAGATTCAGCTTGGCGCAGTGGCAATTTCGTGTCAAAAAACCACGCGGAAGGTGCGCTGAAAGCTCGCCCGGTCCAACCTGGTCTATTCTCGGCGCAGGCGAGGCGCACCCCGTGCAGTGGTAATTTGGCGCAGGCGCGGGGCACCTGCCCTGCGCCGTGCCGCGCCAACGGGGTGTGTCCAGGGCATTTTGCAAGTTTCGTGCACGGGGCAGTCTGGCGCAGGGAGGCACACCCACGCTTCTGTCCCTCCCACCAGCGCAAGTAGCAGAGAGGGAGGAGAGGAGGCATGAGTGGGTTTAACACAGCCGAGTGTAATCTTCACCAATCAAATGAACGCCTCTACTCGCCTTTAAATGCACCGCGGGGGAGGCATGGTGACAATTTCACCTCGGTGGCGAAGAAGGTCAGAGCTGCTGTCACTTTTGAAGCAACTGGGAGAGCGCAGGGGCCACCGGGCCGCGCATCTGAGGCCACGATGTGCGTCACCGTGTGGACCACCTCGCGGGACAGATGTAATCTGTTTCTGTTTTATAAATAGGACAAAATTAAGAGATAATTACATTTAAACACAGCAGCAGGCTAATCCATTCATCATGCTTGTGATCCACCTGCATTCCTGGTCTGTCATCGCCTTAGGTGAAAACATATCTCCTCCTCATCCTCCTTGCAGTAATGTACTCCATCTTATAGATCACGTTAAAGTCCCTGTAAAGCAAATTCAGCCATTTTCTTCTAAACACATTAAATAGGTCATGAATGTATTTCCTTAAAACATGTGAAAGCCATTCAACCATTCAGAATTTAATTGTGGAGCTAGGCTTCACAAGCTGTTTTTCAAAATTTCTGTTCAGGATTTAATGGGCGGGTCAGAAATCATAGCCGCGTTACGTAACGGAGCCATCAGTAGCATAACCCCATCCCTGCTGCTTCAGTGGTATAAATACATTCAGCGCATTAGCTTCGGTGGTTTTCACGGTCGCTCTAGAGTCTCGGATAGCATCTCTTATGATAGTTTGCAGCTAGCTAACCAGTCATGTCTCCTCCACGTTGCTCGTGCATCTTTACTGGATGCCACAGCGTGCAGGGTAGCGGCTCCATTAGCTTATTTCCTTATTTCCTTACTTCATCACCTACTGGTGTAGGTGACGAAGTAAGGTGACGAAGCAAGGAAATGGTGGATCAATTTTGTCAAGAGGAGCTACTGTGGAGAGATCAAAATCACCACCAACACCCTCTCTGCAGTGCCCACTTTACCCCCGATAGTTACAAAAACTATCACCAGGCAAAGTCTGAATTTCTGAACAGTCCGTTAATGCTGTCAAAGCATGGACCGTTGGACACCTAAAATGAGCGCCATGAGCACATTTTTTCCCACGGACATTAGTTGCTTATATACAGAGAGAGACGAGAGCAGCGAGCTCAGACGGAGGCAATATGTGAGTTATCATTTTCTGTGCACATGCAGCATACATGTTCCAGTTATTTCAAAGTTAAAGCTACTCCACAGCTGGTATTATCTCTCACAACTGATAAAAATTGGACAGACGGAGTAATTGGGGAGCTTTTGGTAATAAAGAAACTATCAGAAAACTAACTGTATGAAGGAAGTATGATAAGTAAGAGTAATCATTGCTGTAAAATGTCAGCCTTTCAAAATTATATATATATATGGTTTTTTTGGATTACTGTCACTGTTGCATGAGTCAGTTTCTGGCTCTGATGGCTCAAACAGGTAGAGCTGGGTCCGTCCGATGAAGCTGTTAGCGCTAGCTTCTATTGTTACTGTAGGTTACGTCCTTGTACAGTAGACGGAGGCGGCTCCCTCCTGCATGTGGGTGTGGTTCCAGCGCCTCTAACTGACACGCCCCCAGCGTTTCACAGCAGAGAGAAGTGCTTGTTTTTGCATGATTTTGAGACCTAATTTTATATACTTTGCAATTTTTTTAATCTTTCAAATTTGGCTCAGTGGTCAATGACGCATGTTTCTGTGGTATGACAAACTTACAACACAAATTATTTTTCCTTTACAGGGACTTTAAGAATAAAGATTAAAACAGATAAATATGGGCAATCACAGGTAAATCCTTAAGACACCAAGTGACTTATTCAGCGAGCGTCTCTCTCTTTTTTTTTCTTTTGAATTTCATGAGATGAGAGAAGCTGGATACTCTGTATCGGATGATGTGGCTGTTTGTGGTTGGCTGAGAGATGTGAACTTGTTAGTTTGCGTCACTCTTCCAGCTGCCGTCAGGTTGAGTTTCCATTATGACAAACGTCTCTGGTCTGACATCAGATGTGACGGGACAATTAATATAGATACAAATGTATGTGCTGGTTCAGACGGTTACATTAAATAGTGGTTGCTGTGATTGTTAATTGCATTGAAATGTGCTTGACACTGTGGATGCCTGCCTGTGAGGTTTTGGTGATGTGTGTGCACTGTGCGCCTGTCAGCCAAATTACCACTGCACGGGGTACGCCTTGCCTGCGCCAAGAATAGACCAGGTTGGAGCTGGCGAGCTTTCAGCGCACCTTCCGTGCGTTTTTTTGGCACAAAATTGTCACTGCGCCAAGCTGAATCTTTCGACACTTCCCCCTGGTGCGCCGTCACACCCATCTCGGCGCAGCCCGTCTACCAAATTGCCAAATTGGCTGCGCACGGTGGTGACACCAACAGCCCAACTAGCAATATAGAAATGCCAGAAACACGCTGATACATTTGTCAACAGCAGCATTAAATATCAGCAGCACCATGTGTTCGATATTGAAGACCCAGAGGATCCGTGTAGAAGTGGTGTATACATTAATACACTGCAATATTTTGCAGCGCAATACTGTGTCAATTTTTTTAAAGTACAATATAAATGTTTAATTAGTTAACATTTTACAAAAAATCTGGACACTTCTGTGTTGTCCTTAAGCCTCCAGCTGCTTGTTGGCAGCAGGCATTTAGCCGCTCAGTTTCTCCATAATATTTACTGGTGTTATTTCTGTCACTAGGACAGACAATTAAGTTTGTCCATGCTGCAGGGACCATGCTTTATTAAAGGATAAGTTTGCAGCACAATACTGTATCAATTTTTTAAAGTACAATATAAATATTTAATTAGTTAACATTTTACAAAAAATCTGGACACTTCTGTGTTGTCCTTAACTTATCCTTTAAATAACACTGATCATAGACTGTGCTTTATGCTTGCAATATTGTGGATTTTCAATACTATGATAACGAATTAAAAATTAAGCCTTTCTATAACCCTCTGCTTATAGTACTACAACATGTCATATCATATTGTATTGTCACCCCTGTATCGGTATAGGTATAATAATAAATAATGATAAATTGTGTTTGTAATGCACTTGACATTTGAAACAAATTTGAATCAAAATTGAAACTTAGCCCACTTACAGATATTACTTTGTTTTGTCTTGGTGTTTGATTAATTTGCTTCTCTAGATTCCAGTATCTGCCATAAATTATTTGAAAACACAATGTCTTTATCTTTAATTTAAAAGAAAGAGAGTCCTCTGCACAGCCAGCACATGTATAGCAGCTGGTCCCACAGCCTTGTTTAGGTGTGACTGTGTGTGAAAACAGCATCTATCTATCATAGAGAGGGCTGAAACATATTTTATATGCATGTCCAAAGACATATCGCAGCCACATTTGGAAAGTCTAACTCGAACACGGAGAATAGAGTTGCATAGTGATTAATAAATTGAACCTGACTGGCCAATAAAACCCTGCCGTCTGCTTTGGAGGGGGCATCCAGGGGTCAAGGGCGCAGCCGCCTGATCCAGACAGACAGCCTAGATTCTGTGTTTTCCACAAAACACAACAGGGTGAAATTCATACTTCAGCAATGTCAACTTCCCTCTGCAGCGCTGTCACTTACAGCACGGGCTGAGAGAGAGAACGAGAGGATGTATCCTGTATCATTTCCTGTTCCTCCAAGCCGTGTCTTTCTGACCTTGTTCATGATACGCTTCTGCGCTTCTCACTATCCTCCTCCCAGGCGCTTTTAGACTTGATTCTGTCTCCTAGTCTGCCTGTCTCGCTCACCGTTCCCCCTATCTGTCTGCCTGTCTTCCCCTCTTTACCTGTTTACCTCTATCCTTTTATGCTGTAAACCCTCGGCCTGCAGCTTGCCGCAAAGAGGGGCACATCGTTGATTTGCCGGATTGGGTACACATGCCCCCCTGCTCTCTCTGGGCGAGCAGCCAGATGCCGCCTCTCCCTCTACACCCATTTTTGACCACATGGTCAAGAGGGAGTGTTTTCTGTTGCTTTTGGCCTGTGCTTTCAAAAAAGCCTTTACTTCACCGTGTCTGTCTGCGCCACGCGTCTGACGAAAATTCAGACCCCTTTTTTCCAACCAGAAGTGCAAGTTCTGGCATCGTGCGCAGCCCTTGGCCCCCCTCTCCACTCACACACCGAATACTTCATGTTCAAGGCAGGCCAGCGATGAGAAAAAAGCAAGAGAGTATATTTATGAAAACAAACTGGACGAGAGCAGTTAAGATGGCAGATATGCACCAACAGGGAAGGTGAGAGGCAGGTAAATGTAAACGTTCATTACATTAGCATCGACTGGCGGCCCTCTGATGTGTGTTCCCGGGTTTCTTAAAAGCTCTCCTCTGACCAAAGTCTCGCTTCTCCTAATTCCACACAGAGCTCTGGGAATTTATTCAATTACCTAAAATGATCACACAAGAAAAAGAGCTTTAGATTCTGCTGAGGTGCACAGGATAAGCTTTCACAGCCATCTACAGAATGACTTTAATTCACCCAAAGTGTGTGTTTTCAAACGTCAGAGAGCCTCAGAGGAGACTTTTTTTCTGCTGAGTCCATTAAAACCCTCCACATCAATCTTTTTTATAAACAGGAAAATGATTTGATACAGAGTGATCCAGTGTGTGGTGATATGAAGGAATTTTGGCTTTATCATCGACGTGTTTGGTATTCTTTGTAACAGCTCATCATATTAGTTTTTCGCCTTTTCAGTGATTACAGAGCATTTTTTTTTATAAATTATTTATAAACAATTTAAGGAAAGATTATTTCATGTTTTATTGTTTAACATTTGAGGATGTTGTCAAAAGCTGCTTTTGTGTTGTTGTGGCCTGCAAAACTTTTTTTGTGTTGTTTGTTTTTTGAAGTCATCAGCACAAACATGCTTACAGAACAGTAGACCAAAAATAACTCATATAGAACTGATTACTTACATGTTCAAAGGCTGCACTCTTCGTTTATGAGCTGCCACAGGCAGGAATAATTTCTTTTGAAGAATACATGATAACCTTGAAATTATTCATGATGCATGAATAGAAGCAGAAAGATCACAACTTTCAAAAACCATAAATGACTGAGGTACTCATGACATCTTCATATCACTACTTTTAACTAACCAACACTCCAAAACTATGTTTGTCAGTTGAGTTGGAAAAACCATTAGTGTTGTTGTGTTTTTATTTTATTTCAAACAAGTACTGGCAGCGGATTGCAGATACAAAATAATGTGGGAAGCATTGCATTAAAGACTGTTTGACTGATTACTTTGAAATATTGGTAGTTACTTAACAAACTGCCTGAGCAAGATTGTAATGCTTACCTTTAGTTCTCATATGTCTCTATATATTTCTTGGTATTAGTATTTATTTCATTTATTTATCTAAATTAATGCAACATTTTTGTTGCATTGCCAACCCTTATCATGTTCATTTTATATACAATAGTGCGAATTAAAGCAGTTATTTGTATTTATCTATTTTTTTTTTCTCAGCTGAAGCTCAATAACTTAGTTTTGTAAAATGACTATCGGCCAATAAGCCAATGAATCTTTCAGATGTTATAGATGTTATACAGTGTGATGAGGAGTAATTCTGTCTCTTTATGTTTTTTGCAGCACCTAAGGTTCTGCTGACATGTGAAGAATAATCTGTTGTGAAATGTTTTATGATGTCTCTACAGCCAAAAGATGTACTTACACATGAAATAATGTTTTACATGACTAACAAAATTTAGAAAATGTTTCTCTAATTTACTATAAAGAAACATGCAAAAAAAGTGAAGAATACATTGTAAGTTAGGATGTTAGGACCAGCTACATCACAAAAGAGATATTTTTTTAAATATCAAAATAAACAAGAGTTTTATTTTCTTTAAATGGGTCATTTGTTGCTATTGGTAAGACCCCCCCCCCACCACCACACCCCACACACCCCCACCCACACACACACACACACACACACCCACCCCCACACACACACACACACACTCACACACAGATCAGGCATAACTTGATGACCACTGACAGGTGAAGTGTATATCAATCATAATCTCTTCATCATGTTAATGTGGTTTTCCAGTCTGCAGTGGTCTGTTTTAGCAGTGGTCCAAGAAAGGAACAGAGGTGAACCGGTGGCAGGGTCATGGGCACCCAAGGCACATTAATGCATGTGAGGAACAAAGGCTGGATCGTGTCGTCTGATCCAACAGAGGAGCAACCGTTGCTCAAACTGCTGAAGAGGTTAATGCTGGTTCTGGTAGAGAGGACTCAGAATACACAGTGCATCACAATATGTTGCGTAGAAACATATCACAATATTAGGCAGGTGGTCATAATGGAAGTGGCCCCACTTTCTTATTTAAGTACCCCAGGGTAAAAACATGCAATCCTCCAAGTGACCCCTAGGGAATTTATACAGAGATTTTTTTTAAGCCAACAACAGGTGAAACCCAAATCAGTTTTATGGAAAATTAATGACACTAGCAGTGTTGTTTTAATCAACAGAAGATTTTTTTCTGTAAGTTTTTACACTTGAAATATATATATTTTTAGCAACATAATGTTCAAAAACGGGTATACTGGGTTAAAATTCCAAAATTAAATATCTCTTCTTTTTTTTTTATAAAGAAAATTGAAGTTAGTTAAAATGTTTGATCCACTGAAAGTAGTAAATTATATTAATATAGATTTTTTTTTTGCTGAAGCAGTAAAATACCATAAAGCAAAACCATTGTCACTGATAATCACTGAAACATGTTCAATTATGCTTATAAAAAAGCATATGGAAATTGGAAAACATTAATAGTTTGTTTTTGTTTTTAATAAAATGTCAGTGCACCGTTTATATAACCTGACAAATACAGTGTGTTTCTGCTGATATACATATATATGTATGTATATATATATATATATATATATATATATATATATATACGACAAAGACTTCACCAATAGCCATGCATGACCTAAATATTTCACTCATATGCAGATTTTGTCAAATGATTTGAGTCAAAGTTATGGTTTTATGTAATGGGGAAGGTTGTGTGTAAACTAATGTTACAGAGAATCCTCTCACCTTTTGTAGAGTCTTCTAGAGCACACAAACACCACCCAGACAGCAACACACACCCCAGGTGTACACACACACACAAACAAGGTAGTGTATTAATGAGTGTACTCCCTTTCTGTTTTGCCCTCTTTTTTCTCCCCATCAGGGACTATAAAGTTTAACAGGCGCTTTGCTATCAGTGACCCAGAGGAGGAAACACGCTTACCACCACTGAGGAAGAACACTAATTACCCAAGCTATGTGGGTCTCTGGGTGGCTGTGTGTGTGTGTTAGAGAAACAAAGTGAGGCAGTGAATTGGTAGGTGGGTTGGGGTTGCAGGCTATTTTATGTCAGCGCTATAGCGAGCTCGCAGATTTATTGATGGTAAGGCAATATGGAGAGATCTGCTTCTTCCAAAATGCTCCCCCTCTGCTTCACACTCACAGACACACAACCTAAGGCCCTGCACCTTCCACCTCCCACCTTCTATTATACAACACGTCTGTCTTTCACCCCGCGCCTGACTGTAACTGTAGAGGCTGAGCTGCTGCTGTGCTGACGCAGAGGACATATGGTCCCCAAAGAAACCATTAGAAGTTTTGCCAGGATGGATTCTCCACACACACACTTGCACTGTATGTGGCCCATATCCACTCCTTTATCCATCCCTATAAAATGACAGAATTCCTTAAATTTGTAGTGGGATTAGAGGAAAAAATGGTCCTTTAGAGGGAAAGTAAATTCACCGTGTGAGACGGGACAATAATTTGTAAATGGGGCGAAAGGGAGTATCAAGACAGGGAAGGAAATGCACTGTAAATTTTTGGTTGCAGTGTCTGTTTCTCTGCATCAAACCCCCAGACTCTATGTTGTACAGCCCATAGTTAAAGGTTATACAGTAATTTATAAGTACACAACAGTGTTTTAGAGTTTTGAAAGCCTACTAATTCTCTAATGCATGAAAAAATTCTAAAATATTCCAATTTTCTTATATTCTTATCAAGGGATGGCTGTTATAAAACAGCCTGCAGTACTAAGCCCTCCAATTGCTCCACTTCTTCAACTGTAAAAACTGGACAAAGTTCCTCAAAAACTTAATTAAAAATAGACTACCAACCAACCTAAGGAGTGCAAGAAAACTGTTTAGTAACTCTGAAAGGGCTATTCCTTTGAGCCCTTGCAGGCTCTGCAACATCCTCTTCCATTTACCTGTGGAATGCTTAAGTCCATTGTCATGGTATGCAACTTTGATTTGCTCATCAGCTAGACGAAATTCATTCAGCCCACAGGCCACTTACTTTTGATAAGTGGTACAACTGTAGTGTTTTAACCTTAAAAAACAATGTATTGAATTAACATATTTGATCAAAATTCATCTCTAAAGGTAAAATGATCACAATAACATTCTAATTGTGCAGCCAAGTTAATGTAAGTTAATGTTTTGTGCCGGCATCAGAAAAAAATGTACTGTGAAGATTCAGGTTGGGTCATGTTTACTTCTCTCTTTCCATTAGCGTTACTGTGGTTTCACTTTGTTTTGGAAGCTGATAACCTGACACACCAGATGGACCATTCAGTATGTACTTTAATGTATTTCACTGGTCCATCTGGGCAACAGCCTACAGAAAGTGTTTGGGGAGGGCAGAAAGGCAGATGACCGGACAATCCTTCTGTCAGTCACATTCATTAAAGGCCAATCAGGTAATGTACTTGGTGGGCGCTACCGCCACTGTGTTAAGTAGAAATATTGAGCCAATGTGTGGAGTAAACTCTTGCCAAACTTGTCGCAAGTGGAACAAAATTATCTTCCCTTTAATTATTATGTAATTATTATCACTGATAAATGTTTTCAGTGTTATTTGTTTTTCGGTCCAGATCTGACATAACTGCTCATGAAGCAGTTAGCTTCTAAGCTTATCTCTGTATGAGCAGTCACTTCCTGCTGTCGTCATGCTCATAGCTCCCACCTCTTCCTGCTTTAAAGGACACTGATTGGGCAGTGCCTCAGCAGACAGAGCACGATTGTCATATGTTGGAGCTTGGCAAGATGAGTCTTATGCCTTATTACACTGAATCAGGCTGATGCAGCTTCTGTGCAAGGTCAAGAAACTATCACACCTCCCTCCATTTGTCAGTTGATATGCAGTTAGTTAAATGTAATGCTGATTAATTTGGTGTTGACAAAAAAGAAGTTGGATGTGCAACATGGAAAAGGACACTGACCTCCCAGAGGATGCAAACTTGCAATGTGTAGCACCTCCAAAAAATGATGAGTATCCAAACTTTGTTTTACTTGCAGCTTTGCTTGAGGAGCTAATGGCAACAAGGAAGACTCAGCTGGTGAAAGTATTGTCAGCAGAGCAGCTATGTTGTTAATGCTGCCAGATTGTAGCCTTCTCATGCTAATATGTTTTAATATATAATTTTCTATTAACTGAATTGATTTGGCAGTACATGGGGTTTAAACAGTTTTTGCATGAAAAAAATGTTTCTCTTGATCATTTGGCCATGTGTTCTTAACTTGATAATTCTTGGACACTGAGCCACTGTATGCTTCTGTTTGTGAGGTTGATTTGAGGTTGTTGGTTCCATAATTGTTGGTGGGTTTTAAAGGCAGCATATTTCTGGAGGGACGTTCAAAAGTCATTGCCCAGGGGCATAGTGTTGTGTTAATCTCGCCCTGCCTGCACATTTGATGTATTCTGATGCTCTTATTTCAAGTCTGACATTTCTTTAATTATGTACAACAAACATGTCCTTTATACTCAACATTTTTAAGACATTTTTGGGCTCTATTGGCCTTGAGTGGTAGTGGAGAGACAAAAGATAGACTTGGAAAGGGGAAGAAAGAGTAGAGGTAGACATGAGGCAAATGGGCCTTTGGTCAGAATTGAACCTGCAAGCCCACACAAAGCAAGAGCCTCAATATCACTGCACAGTTGCTGTCCACTGAGCCATTAGCACCCTTTTGATGTTAAAGTGGTCATTTTTTTATTGGTTGGAGTTAGGTTATCTCTTTAGCTAAAGCAGCATTTGGGTCCAAAGATAAAACTAATGGAGTACTTAAAAAACTAAATCAGTTGACATCATATGCACACCCCATGATAAATGTCAGTTTTTACTGTAGGAACGAACATATTTATAGCCTGGTTAAAATAATTATTTTCCTTGAAATATTTTATGGGCATATTGTACAGAGGTTGATTGTCTCCAAAACTCCTCCTATATGGTTTGGAGAGGGATATGAGTTCTGCATAAGTATGGGCATGGCTAAAATGACTGCTAGCTGTTGCTGTTTGTCAAGGGACTTAAGCACCATCTGAAACTCCAAATCTTTATGTCTGAAAGTTTGTCTCAGAAAGAGTTTTTGATAAGAATGATTTGTCTGTTGGCAAGATGACTCAAGAATTTCACAGCAATGTTCATCATGGCACAAGGAAAAAATAAATCATAAAGGTTTTGGTAATATTATGAGAAAGGGCAGTTTTCCACATTTCTGATAATAACTCAAAAAGGCCTCATAATTTCATGAAATTTTCAGATATAGCCATGGCACAAGACTAAAGTAATTCGTTTTTTGTGGTGATTGAGAGGTGGATGCATGCATTTTTTAATTGTTTTTCAGCATTGTGAGAAGTTTTCCAGATATTTGGGTATGACTTTGTTGAGAATGTCTGAAGTGTCTTGGCAGATGTTTTGGCTTTTTAAGCACTTCTAGTTTGTTATTGAGATTTCCCTCAAGGACCTGAGCTTTGTTAACCTTGCAGTTCAGATGGATCACCCTGATGTAATGTCTTTGATCAGGCTGATCACTCTTGCCAAGCTCCAATATACGACGATTGTGGGCGGCCCAAAGTTGGACAGCCCAATCAGCATCCTTTAGAGCAGGAAGAGGTGGGAACTACAAGCAAAACTACAGCAGGAAGTGACGGCTCGGACAAAGATTAGTATAAAAGCTAAAAGCTTCAGTAGCAGTTTTATCAGATCTGGACCGCACTTCTTTATCAAATGAAAAGAAATAACAGCACTACAAACTTCTCAATAGAAAGGATATTTTAGCTCCACTTTCGACATGTTTTGCAGAGAGTTTGTTTTGTGAAGTGGCTCACGTTCTGTCCTTTACATTGCTGTAGTAGCGCCTGCCTGCTACATTATCTGATTGGCCCGTAATAAATGTGATTGACAGAACAATCGTCCTTTCACCTGCCAGGTATACTTTGAAAGATTATGCCCTCCCCAAACACTTTCTTCGGACTTTTTCCCAGATGAACGAGTGAAATATATTGAACAGTCCATCTAGCGTGTCAGGTTGGAGCCATAAGAGTTTTGTTTAACTCTTATGCTCTCACCTAATGCATGTCCCTGTGGAAAACTATTTGTACTCTTTTTGCATGGACTTGTGTATTTGCAGAGAGCCTTAGTGGTTGAGAGAAAAGTCGAGAAAATCTTCAAAGTCTTGCTGCAGTACATTCAGTATTTTTATATGCAGGCCTGTGTTCTCTCCCAGCCATCACTGTTTCAGAAGAGCTGAAGGCTAATAAAAGCCATGTTAGGGTTATTATGTACATCCTATCTGCTTCTGCCTTCAATGACCCTCCAACAAAGTGCATATCTGCACATGTGTGTCAACGTGTATAGGTGCGTGCTTGTGTGTGTGTGTGTGTGGTCATTAGGGCAGACCTACAGTGGAATCCGTTTACTTTCAATAATTTTGCTGTTCGGTTTTTGTGAGCCTAGGAGGAGGAATGAACATCCCGACTTTATTGGCCATTAGAGTGCTTTAGACATGCGTGTGTGCAAGTTTGTGTGTATGTGTGTGGTTTTGAGTGAGTGTGTACGGCAGGAGAGCCAGTTTGTTTGGCTAAGTGAGGCAATTTTGGTCTTTAAGTATCTCATGTCATTTCCCCTCAAAAAGGGGCAAGTAACACAAGCCCCCCGTTCTTAGCAACACACACAAACACAGTCATATGAATGCTACTCAGGCCACAATTTGACTGGAGGATTTGTATTTGAACAAAGAATCCAAACACAGGGTTTACGTTGAAATACTCTTAACAACAAGGACAATATATGGAGTTTCAAAATAAGACTTTGGCGCTCTACAGTTTAATTCTTTATGTCTGAACCTCTAATTGTTTCCTTCCCTCCCTTTGACTCACTGTTGTTTTGCACACACTCCCTTGTCCCTCAAAGCCCAAATTAAACAAATGACTAATGACTGATGTAATGAAATCAAAGTATTAAATCCCCTTTGACATGCTCAGAGAAAACACAAGAATGTCTGAATGGTAGATTTTCTGGTCAGGAGCAGTCTAATTCTTCTAAGTCGAGTAAGATGTTACCTGATTGGCTCTTCCGGGTGGTCCGCTGATTAACCTGAGCAGAGGGGAACCCGACCACTTTTGATCTATGATTGGTGGGGTCGCTCCATGAGGTCAGCCAGCGTCTGCAGTGAAACTGAGCGGGCTAGCGATGAAGCATTTGATGAGCATCGTTCCAGAATGAGATGTGACACCTAATTTAATCAAAGGAAAAAAAATCTTGATTACTGGCATCCAGTGATGTAGGACTGATTCAGATTAAATTCATCAACTAGAAACATCCCATGACTCACAGAATCATCAGGGTCATACAGTCAAAGGTAGGCTTGAAGGGGTTTTCAATTAGACACATGAATAAGGTTGGGCTGCTTCACTGAAATCAATACTGTGATATGGAATGGTTTTCTGAAGTAGACATTCACTGCATTGTGATGCAGAAAATTAATGCAAAATCAAATGAATATTAATTAGTGGGATTTTCAGTGAAACAACCTGGTCCTTTTACTGATGCAATATCAAATGGATGTTAAATATTTTTGGCTATTACTGAAATTCATTGACACTTTATTTTACAGTAGCAATTCTCATAATAAACTAGTTGCTGATAAGCATACTGATGAGTGTGTGGATTGCTCAATTAGACATTATTAGGCCCTTACGATTTGGACATCTGACTGACAGAATGTTGGTGCATTATGTCTTTTGTTTAGTTGTTGGAAAAAAAATGACTGCACAGAATTTTATCACATGACATTCATCACTAGAAAGCTAAAACCCTCAGGATTCAAGCCATGTAAGCTACTTTCAGACAATATCAACATGGAGGAGATGCATCTCAGCATTTGAAGCTCTGTGGTCATTTTTCAATCATAATATCACAACGGAAATTCATCTTGCATTGACAAGCATTCCCACAACCCATGACCACTAAAATGTTAGTCCAAACTCATGATAACATCCATGAAGACACATGGATTGCTGTTTCATCAACTTAACCTCATTAGACATATTTAAGAATTTGTAAACCACTGGTCTTGTTTCATGGATGCATTTTACATATTGAAGGAAAATTGTTTGAAAAGCAATGCCTCCCTGCACTACCAGAGTGCTCCTAGAGTAGGCTACTTCCAGAGTAGTGAGTGAGTGATATGCTGCAGGAAGGAAGGAAGGAAGGAATCGCCAATTTCAAACTGCTTTTCTCTTTTGTTATGTAAAGGTTATCTGTCACCTTAAATGATGCCTGTTTGTTGAAGTGTTTATCTGTGTCAGTCTTCTAATAGTAGATTGGTGACCATGGTCATCAAGTGTCCTTTAGAATCTCCAAAGACACAGTGACACACCTGTAAATACCTTGAGAAACACAGCTGTAAAATATAAATGTGCCATGCTTTTGCTTTCTTAATTAAATTGGATTTAGGTAAGAGTTCATGCTTTTATCTAATTGAGTTTTCTAGTTAATACCCCCCAGCTGTAGTCTTATTCAGGTCTATATGTCAAAAGACATTCAAGGGAAAAACAAGCTTCTTCCTTTGGTTGTTGTTTGTGCTTGCATTACCTATACTGGCAGCTGGTCCACTTGCATTGAGTTTCACAATTTCTGGAAAGAAAAATGTAAGTGTTACCTTTTAAAAGGGAAAGAGATCTCTTGTGTGGTTGAACTCCAAATGGTTAAAAAACTGCATTCAAATGACAACATGGTAGATAAATATACTTCTTCAACAAGAATTTGCCAGGAATGTAAAAAGATTAACAGCTTATTTGTACATAATTTCACATGATCATAATACTGTACATTGCTAGCATGGCCATAGATTGGTTGACTATAAATACACTCCTTATTACTGCTAATTGATGGTAAGTTAGAAAGTCATATATTAATGTTGATCTTCAATAGCTTAATTTAGTAATTCATGGATAGTAGTTCTTATCTTCTCATTCTTTCAAAAAAGTGGTCTACTCATGAAACAAAGCACAGAAGTCGTAATGTCTGAACAACGCATTGCTTTTCCCAATCTGACTGTAAGTTCTTGTTCATGACTAATTTGCACATAGTTTCACACTTTTACAATTTTGATAAATGAAAACACAAGATTTTGTCTCACATTCCACTTCATGTTTAAAAATGTCTGAAGTGGTCCATTTAAAAGTTTATATTTTTCATTATAAACTTAATCTGTGAGAGATCTTAAGCATTCAGAAGTGTCTGTAAGCATTTTCTCTGTCAATTTCATTAGTTGTTTGCTATGTTCACATTGAAAAGAGAAAAGGGCAACTTTTCAAAAGAGAACAAATATTAATGTAAACTACACATAAATGTGCTTTGAAAATGACCTGCCTTTAGATGGTTAACATGTTTTGAGTTAGAAGGACTTCACTTTAAGTTATTTAGACAGGACTAAGGCTATATGTTTCTGATTTGTTTCATAATAATAGATTATTTCAAATCAAGACAGAATAACTATTCATGTGATACTACTACCTTTTAAGGAACATACTAAACAAATTTAATAAATACCATAATTAATAAGTCTCTTACTTACAATCAATAAGCAGTAATTTGAGGGATATTGTGAAAAACCGTAAACTTAATGGTTCATTAGCTGCAAAATATTGTCATGTATAATGTGCTTCTAAGTTCTTAATTATTTATAACAAGCAGCCAGTAAGCTACTCATTAGCATTGTTTCCAAAATTTGTAACACTTGTTGGATGAAACTTGAGCAACATTTATACATTGATGTCAATCATACATTGATATGATTGATATCGATGACATTGATAATTTATTGATTTTGTAAAAAAGTTCATTCTCGAAAAAGTCAATTTACTGGTTGATTACTTCGTGGGAAATTGCAATATCTTGAACTTTTGTAATCTGTTTTGTGGTTGTAACTACTGCATCAAACTTACTTTCATAAAACAACAATAACAATGAAAAAAATAAAAATCTAGAAAATGCATGTTAAAGTAATCAAAGTTGTGGTGGCGTCTGTTTTTGAAAAAACTTTCTCTCATTATTTCTTGAAGTGCAGTGTAAACGTACATTATCTCTAAAGCAGACTTATCAACTCTCAGGGTCTTAATGTGGTTTATTGTCAAGGTTTGTTTACACAAAGGAATCTGAAGGAAGTTGGCTATAAACAGGAGTGCCCTTACTGTCAAGGAACTTATAAAGAATAAAACTGGAATCATACTGAATAAAACAGTGCTATGGAGGGGCTGTATAGCTATACAGTTATGGATATATTTATCTGGATGGATATACAGTGACAGTTTACAAGTCCATTTAACCATGCACAAGTCCCAGATGCACTGCTCTAAGTGCTCAATTCAAAGCCCTTATGTTTAATACCTGTCCACTGAGAACTTTAAGAAGTGAAAGTTAAAAATAAGTAAAAATTAAAACAAACAACAACAAAAGGCCAAGAGAATACAAAGCAGTTACAAACTTGTTGCAGTTATAAAAGCATGCCAGTTAAAAAGTCAAGAGAGATGTAACAACTGTGCCAGAAAAAGACCAAATAGATAGAGTTCAAATTTAAGCAAGTGTATGTTACATGATAGAAAGCAATGTTGTTCCTTCTTCAGCCATGGCCAGAAACCTTTGGTAAAAGCATTTAAATTGTGTTGCATTTTCAGGACAGTGGGACCACCTTTTGAAAATTTGCTTCTTTAACAGAGGACAGATTGTCCAGATGAGATTTTGACATAGACCGTTACTGTTTACTTAGATCTGTGTTTTGACTGTTCTTTGATTATATTGAGGTATAATTTGTTTATTTTATGCAGCCATAATGGTAAAATACTGATAAATATTAGTTTGTGAAAGATACTTGTCAGACCTATAAATCAGTAGTATCATCTTTTATGTCTTCATCTCTCTTTTCCTTCCCCTTTCCTTTTATCCACTCCCTGTTGTCCGTCTTTGTCCCTGCTCTAACATCTCTCTTTGTCTCCCCCGTGACTTCAGAGGAAGCTGAACTCTGAACAGCTGTGGTGCTTGCTGCTTGTCGTGAGTTATGGCAGGCTGCTGTCCTCTTGGCTTTTATTGATAATATTACACTGGCTGATGTAAATATGACTCTGGCCACTACAACCCTGTCTGTCCCCTCTGTCAACCTTAGACAAAGCTAGGACCTTCTACTTTGTGTGTGTGTGTGTAGTGTGTGAAGATTCACCGGGCGTGTTTCAGTGTGTCTGATATGAATTTCCTGACTCCTTCCCATGGTGGTAGCAGAGCATCAGGCTGCATGCAGTTTGCAGGAAGACACTGAGCACAGATCCAACATGATAACAACTCTGAGCTTTAAGTTGGCTAAAAGAAGACCCTGCCCTCATGTGTCTACATATGTTTATCTGTCTCTGCTGGTCTGTGACTTCATGCTGGGCTGTTAACAGGGATGCTGCTGAAAAATTTTGGGCTCCAAACCAGCTCTGCAAAGTTTCTCAAACCATGCATCTGTCAAGCAAATGAAGAAATAAGTATAATGTAATAAACTTAAAACATTTAAGGTAAAATCAGACCTGATCAACTTGATCTTTAAACACTGTCAAGACTTTATTTTCTTGCAGATTATACTTTTGTCTTACTCCATAACCTGTTATTATCAAGAGCCATATATTCTAATTTGTGGTTCAGATATTTGTGTAGACATTAAAAAGCATAAAAACAAATACCCTCCCATTAGTGCTCAAAAAGGCCTCTTTTTGTTTTTTAATTTAATTTCATTGGGAGTTTAGCAACACAAAATATGCCTGAATATTACTTGGGCAAAATTCTGTTGACACTATAATGTTTTAAGGGCCCATGACCACTGGAGGCCCTTAGAAACTTCCTAACATTTACCCTTTTTACGGCTCCCCCGGCTGCAAATAATACATTTCCTCATTGCTTCATATGTCTATGTGGTGCACTTAGGACATGTATGGATTTTAATGCAGCAAATGATTTTATACTGCCATTTGTCCTTCAATTCCTCTTTTTAACTGTACTTGAATAACAGACCTTCTGTAAAAGACTTTTATAATCATAACTGAAAAATACAATAAAAAAGGAAAACTAGAAGACACACAACACACACACATACGCGTACAAAGAAGACATTATTGAGTATCTACTACTATGAAGAACACTTTTCTGTCTCCCTGTATTTCTCAAAAGGGAAGCCAAATTACAATAGAGTAACATTTGATGATACAACCAGTGCTGTGCCTCAAGGCCCACAAGGCCCTAGGAACTCCAAAATGGTCAATTAAAGACCCCATATTATGTGATCCACACTTTTAATGGTTTTTATGTTTTGTGTAGAAATGTGTCCACACACACAAGATAAATCCCTCCTGTATTTTTTGACGTGCTCCACCTTACAGAAAATGTGGGCTCAAGCAGTGCCTTTTAAAAGTTCCCCTTATGAAGTGTAACCCTAACCCCAGATGGAAGCACCCCCTGAGTTTGGTGCTTGTTCAGCCCACAGCTGTCTCCAGGGTAAGAAACATGTCAAGCATGTCTGTGCAGCCACAGTAAACATTAGAGCACTGTGCTGGAAAGCCAAGCCCACGTCCTGTCTGTAGCTTCAAAACCCATGAGGATTTGAAGCTGTAACTGAGGGTTTTGTGGGCCTGAAAAAAATTCCAACATCTGAATGAATTTTTTTTGAAAAAGAAAAAAAAACTACCAAGAACACAGGTTCTTTGGGGACATGTGACTTCATTGTTTTGAAGAAGGAGCATATGAGAGACCTTCAACTATCTTGGGCTTTATCTTTTTCTCGGGAAAGTTTGATGTAACATGATTGTAATCTAATTTTTTTAATCCTTAGGTCAGGGCCCATGCCAAGTGCATTACAGTATTTCCTTCTATTGAATCTTCAGGACACACATAAAACACTACTGAACATGTTGACTGCAAATCTGACTGATGAAAACTTCAGTGCCAAACCTGAGCTGGAGCCTAGCCTAAGGTCTGCGTAGCTCTGAACTGATGTGAACATGTTGCAAACATAATTTGATGTCCACCACAACATATTTAACTTTGCATGGAAACAACACAGACAACAGGCCTAGTGTTTGGTCCCCTGGGTAGTATATGATGACTGCAAGCCTGTGTGTACATCCACAGGCATATTGGATGTAATCTCTTGTGACAGAATGGCTTCAGAAGAAAAATAGTTCAATTTGCTTTCCAAACATATGAAATGCTTTTCCTTATTAATATCTCATTGGCTAAACAAGTGCCTCTTTCCTGTATTTACAGTTGCACCAGCTGTTGTTCAGTCTTTACAAACATAATTGAAAATCTGATGCTCATTTACAGGCCCCATGGTTTTCTGATACATGCAATGAATACAACAGGATCACAATAAAAAGAAGCACTGCTGACCAGTGGTAAGTGTGACGTTGCAGAGCAACACAGACAAACCGACACAGATATGAGTGCTCAACACGCTGTGAGCTTAATAATGTTGCAGAGGTATAAACCACACTTATTTTGAAATAATCATATAACACCAGAATTAACCAGAGCCTTAAATATGGACACTGTGTACATTAATGGAGAACAGCTTCATTATATCTTGCAAGACAGTATCAGACAGATCCTGTCTTATCTAAGGTTGTACAAGACTAAGATCAGCTAAATGTATGTTATAATCGTTTTCCCTCTTTCTCTATGCTGCTGAATCAACTCTTTTTGTTCTGCATGCAGAAACCTCTGATCTGTTTGCTATTGTGCATCAGGTTGACACTCTGGATAGACAGCTTGGCTGGGGCAAATTCAAGAGTATTGCTCTCTTGCTGTAAATTTGGAGTAAAGACCTGCACTGAAGGATAAAACCAAAAAAGATCCATCGAGTTGACTTGTGGTTTATTTTTGTCAGGCCATTCTCTCTGGTCGAGTATCCTTTTTATGCTATACGCAGTGGGTAAAATTAGTGCAGAAAAAGTAGCTAGGCTATACACTAAGAAGCTGTCTAGCTTTCTTCCATCATTCTGTCAAAAAAAATGCAACAAGGTTATAACATTTAGCAAATAAAGCTGCACATGGTGTGAACAAAGAGCTGTTGGAAGGCTTGTAAGGCTGGCTCTTATTAACAAGCTGATCCAAATGATCCAGATATCTAAGGATTCCTTCCAATCAACCATTGCATTGCAGCCATAAGGCAACCATGCTGATAACAAAGTACTACTTAATAATAATGTTTTTGATTCCACAGAATCACTCTCTGTGCTCAGGCACAACACGCTATGAAAATAGCGACAGGTTAATGTTACCACAGCAAATCATCACATGACTCAACATCACTGACAGATGCAAAGACTTCTGTAGTTCCCAGAATATATACCAGCTCTTTCAAGTCGGAAAAGTTACCCTTTCTTAAGCTGCTCTCTACTTTTCCACATCATTTATATTCTCCCTGTAGACATTTCAAGTTACAATGCTGTAGATAACAGTGAGCATTAAAAGCCCCTCTTCTTCATGCACTGAGTTTGTTTACATTTGTAGCATAAGGTGTGCCAAGCATTGATAAGTACTGTATGTCCATCTGTTTCGTCTTTCATATGATATCTGACCACTTCTATAAAATGACGACTTGTTTTGTATATAGCTTAGCCTGCTAGCCCCTTTCCCCCAGTGTAGACCATGACTCGTAGTCATGGCAATGATGGCTGTGACGTGATGACATAAGGTCAGCCCTACCTTTTTGTGTGATCTGGTTCCCTTTTAAATACTGTCATGTGAACATGAAACGATCCAAAGGAATAATTTAAATTTGTGTTGTTTTTTTCACCTAATCAGAACTAAACAACCAAGCTGTTGGTATGAAAACCACCAAATATAAACATCTTTAGACTCCTGTTCAGTTGTTTGCCAGTGGTGGTGGTTCATGTTTGATTCCACTTTTGCTATGTATTGCCTCTAGCTAATGCCATGATACCACAACAAAATAGGTCTGAAAAATGTCCACACTGCAGCCATTTACCAGGGGGAGCTCTAAATTTGTTAAGCTTCACACTCGGGGGCTTGTGATACTCTCTCTCTTTCTTAGGCCAGCAGCTGCATTGTTATTGTTGATTAACTTTTTGGTGCCCTGACCTGAAGGTGCTAAATCTACATTAATGCCTCCTCTATTAGCTTGACCGAACTCTCACTACTGTAACAACACATACACATACACACAGGCACACACACGCCTAATCCAATATGTCCACACACTTGTATGCAAGGGCAAACATACATATACATATTCAGAAGAGTACATGCTGACTTTTGCAGCTGCTGTCAACCCACACACGCACACGTGTAGACACAAGCGCAGACACTCACACACACTGTACTGCATTCACTGCATTCTGCCATTCCTCGGTTGGAGACGGGCAGGAAGCAAATGTGTCATTTATTAGGCTCTGTTTCCAGTTTGTGCTGATGATGAATATCTGCCATCTCCCCCATGCTGCTCCTGAATATTTGCAGACAAAAGGCCTCTTATGAAATTATCCCATCATTAGAACGACGGCTCTGATTAGATGCTGAGACTGGATTAGCCATCTGCTCGGCTCTTGAGCAGAGGAATGATACGATCCGAAGTAATTGCCATGTTTTCTACTTGAGAACACTCTGGAGGGTTTAGTTTCAAAACATGATATTCTGTATTTTCTGAGTGGCTTGAAATCTTTACTTGTGTGGTGGAATTCTTTGATACAAAAGGGCTTCAGAATTTAAATTAACAGTCTGGTAGAAAACTTGTTTAAGTCTTTGGATCTATGTAAATCTGATGTTTTTCATGAAAACTCAATCAACAGTGAACATGTACTGGACATGTTATGAGGTCCATATCATACGAAGTTCAAGGCTGCTGTAACCACACTCATTACAAAAATATTGACATTAAACTGCAAAGAGGACCAAAGGCCTGCTCTGCCAAGTGAGACATAAGTCCTTTTCATTACAATATTGCTTTTCTTTTTCTGTTGGGAGTAAATTTTTCAGGGATTTGACTCCATCCAGAGTATAATTAACTCACAGAAATTTTACCAACACCAAAATTTAAACTCTTGCTCACTTCGACAAGCTTCTGGACAGCTAGAGATTTAAAAATCATACTAAGCTGAGAGAAACATTTAGCTTGATAGAAAACATCAAGCCAACAGGTCATCTTGACATTTTGAACCTCTGCTGCCAAGTTAACATTTCTGATTTGTGACACAATTCAGATTAAAACCCTTCCACTTGTCTCCACTTGTCAAAGAGTTCAGTATAATGGAGATGGTTATGGGCAGCGCGCTGCAGTCTGGAGTCGCCACTCTGGAATGGACACATGCAGCAATTTATCACTTGTCTCTCAGCACATGTGTGGGTGGCCCTGCAGTGGGCATTATTGCAATTTGGGAGCAATTGACAGTAATCCCCTCTTTCTGCTTGTGTGAGCGCTCATCATCCCCCTGCACACTGAGAGGCACGTCCTCTTTGCGGGAGGAGACCTCCGGAGCTGAGGCTCTGTACCAGTCGTCACTCAGACTGTATATCATTATCAGCTTGACTCCGACTTTTTCTTGGTGGTCTGAGGAGGCCTCATTGACTTGACCCCAAAGCTCAGTAACTCAGAGAAACTCAAACAAAATAAATGTATCCTCATAGACACAGTGATAGCAAATCTATGCAATGATTATTTTGTTTTGCAGCCATTAAACCTGTGCTCAATTTTGCAATTCAAGACCACAAAAGCTGTAAAAATCCAAAGACTGGCATATCTGTTTTTGGCAATTATAAGGTCTGCCTCAGAGAACAACAACAAATCAAGCAAACAGTAGCAGGAATGGGTAAACTTGTTCAGCAAGCCCCCAAATGTTATCCATCCAAACACCTGCATATTCATTCTCATGTCAGTCCCTCTCTGCCCTTTGGAAGAAAAATATTTACCACCCTGAAATGAATAAAAAACAATCTCCCCTGGCAACCATAGCATCTTTGAGCATTATTACAAAGGCTATGGTTGCCACATTTGTGATATTGCTGTTTGTTCTACAGTGCAGAATAAATATATGTTGATTTTTCCCAGTTCAGGTCTCATAAAGCTCTTAAAACCCAATAAAGTTTTAGTCCAAATTGATTTTGGTAGTTGTTATTTTCCATTTTATCTTTAATCAGTGACTTACTTCTGTAAAGGGTTTTAGTGATTTAAAGAGTGGATGAAATTCTGATGAATATAATCTGAACATGTGTGTGATAAAAGAGTATATCCCCCCCCCCCCCCCCGAAATATATATATATATCACTCTAAAATAGGCTTCAGATCACTTTTAGTCAAAAGTACCAACATTTACTACTTAGGAATGTATTCTTATCAGTGCAATATCAATATCTGTCGATAATAGCTTAAAATGTTCCGTATTGACAGATATTTAAATTGTTGCCAATATTTGTACCCAACGTGTCAGCCAGTTATGCATTTCATACATCAGCTGTAATATTGTACAGAGTGTATGAATGTACTGTAATGCTTCACTACATCATAACTGAAAGTCTACATTTTAAAAATCAACCGTTTCATTTATTATATGCTCATCCCTCATAACTACTTTCAGTCAAAATGTTTTTGCTTTTTCGCTCTTTTTATATATATGTATATATATATATATGTATGTATATATTTGTCTATAAATGTATATAAATAAAGTGTTCTATTATTCTAATTAAACCAACTAAATTGTAAAGTTACACTAACTATATTACACTTATGTTGATGCACTGTCAGCATTAAATTAATCCAATTTAAACTTGTGAAAATACAAACATACCATAAATGATGGACTTCTTCATGTAGTGGATTATTTTTTGGCGGGTAAGTTTTTATTGATATCAGTAAAGAATCAAAAATTAAACTGTAATAATATATTTTGAATATATTATAAACTGTTTTTACTGATAATACTATTTAATTTAGTTTAATACAATTCAGTTCTAATGGACTTTTATACCCATTTTATAGTGGTGAGAATACAAACATATCCTCAGTAAAAATACACAAAAATAACACAGACCTCTAATTTCCTTTCTTAACTTTTTTTGTTGTATCTTTTCTAGATGACTAAAAGTAAACATACTGTACATTTGGTCAGTTTTGAAATATTTTATGAATTTTTTTTATATTTATTTTATATATATTTTATGTTTTAAAGTAAATTGTCTATGTCTTGTTTGTTACCTCTGTTTTGTTATAGACAAACAGCCAACAGGTTAGTCAAAATTTTCATCAACAAAGCTAACACTGATGTACAGATAGCTAAAGTCATTGTGGGATCACAGTTAGTGGTCTTGAAGTGACAGTTACTGTAAAACACCTGTGCACTTATTGGAGGCATTAAGTGATTTACTCCTGAAGCAAGTTATGTTCATTCTGGTCTTATTTTATGTATGAAGTGACTTAGTAAAAAAGCAGTCCTGTATGAGTAAAACTAAACCCATGCAATATGTCATGATATATTCTAGAGCCCCATCTACTCTCTCCCATAGCTGTGGTTGCCATATGCTCAGATTGACTATAATTGTTGGCTTCCTGGACAGAGTGTTCAGAGGTTTGCTGGCGTTTAATATACCCTCCAGGCCGAGTTAAAAAGCAATCATGAAATCCAATTCTCCCATATAAAAACAAATGAGTGATACCCTGGGACACACGTCTATTTACAAAGCAAACACTTGCCTTCATCTTCACAATATGTTATTTAATGCCAAATAGAGTGTGGAGAACAGCAGAACATTTGATGGATGGTTTGCTTTAATGAGTGAGAAGTCATTTAGAAGATGAAAGGAGACACAATGTTAATGGGATTTTTGGAGACCTCAGAACTAAAGTGGGGTTTGCAGAGCTTGAAAAACCATTAGCTAAACAAGAATCTGTGAAAAGATAAAAGTAAGACGTGTAACATACAGACAAGCCAGCGCGACCATGTTTTTTTTTGCTTTTGGTTCATTGTAAATTTCCCTGTGGACAATAAAACTTTTACTCACTGATCAGAGGGTTAACCTCTTTTTGGTGGTCTGTTTGGTGATGAAAGCATCAGTCAGTTCTCTATTCTTTGACTCTCTATTTCACATCATTTATCTATTCTTAAAACTGTTTTCCCATTTTATATAACCAACTTTTGGTTGGTCCACCAAGCTGTTTCTGAGTGAAATGCTTTGAAAACTTTCTAATGCATCAAAATGAATTTGGTTGATACTCATGGTTCCAAAAGTGTATACATAGAATAATGGGATGGTGCAACTTTTTCTGGAGCAACATCAAGGTTGAAATTTGTACAATTTATTCAACAGTATTTACAAAATAAATTGCTCTGAAAAAATTTGCATGTTCATGGAGCACTGAGGGTGACCAGCTGCCTAAGTTATTGTTTTTCATTCTTTTTTGATAATGCATCAAATTTACCTCTCATAAGTGTCACTGAAGTTACCCTCAGAAAAAAAAAATCGTACTTTTTTACCTCTACATTAAGCTCCATCATCAGGTGTTATTTTTTAGTTTTCAACTTAAGACCTTTACATTACTCAAAACAAAATGCTTTGTTGAGTTTAAGTTAATGGTGCACTCAAGCATTATAGCATGCTAAACTTTGCATATGAACGTTTTTATAATCAAACCTGACAAATAAAAGTATATCAGCATGGTTATAAGGAAAGTTTTGCGATAGCATCTAAATGACCTACCATAACTTACAATGTATGATATGCTGTAGAAAGAGTACACAGAGTCAAAGGGAATTACTAAATACAAAATTTATTTCTAGTTGACAAAAATTGCTGGATCAAGAAACATTATTAAGAAATTCTTTGTCTTGAAAAACTTATGAAAATTATCAAGGTAGACTCAGATAAGGACACAACTGGAAAGTGTTTTGATGAAACCGAACAAAGGTGAAGAAACTCTTTTTGTTTGATATTTCTCCCCTTTGGTATATTTAAGTTAAGGTTTTTATGGTGGCCAATTACATTTCAAGGGGCCCTGGTCAGCCCTGGTTACCACTGGGTCCCCCACTCAGGATAAAACGATGGTCATCACAGCATTCAGACACAAACTACATGAAGCCGCCAAACTTTGTAGGAGTGTTAGTACTTAAAACATGCTTTTTAAACATTGACACTGTACAGGTTGTGCAGAAAGTGTGTGTGATTTGAGTTATTTTCTGCCACAATCAATCTGTACATTTTGGAGGCTGATCAAAAATGGACTTCAGGCTGCAGTTGGGGTCTGGACCACAGTTTGACACCTCTGATAAACAAACATGTTTAGCATTTTTAACCCACTCACACATTGAGGCATACAACAAAAGTTAAAGTCCCCATACCTTGTCACAAATAATTCATCAATCATCTATCAAAACTACTATCAGTGGTCTTAAAAGAAAACCCCACCATGTTGTATAATTTATAATGAGACGTTCTTCCTCGATGAAGTATCAGCACCACCGCTGACTTTATCATGGAACTATTTACTGGCCATATGGCCGCTGACACAGGGTCAGGCCCGTGTTTCAAGTGAAACCACCAAGTGTTGTAAAAGGCCTGCATACAGGACTGGGTACAAATTCAAGCATTAGCACATTGCTAATTACTGGGGGTCACTTATAATAAATTCTTTCCTGACATATGAGTTCCAGCTCTGTAAAAAGGAAGAACGATGCATAAGGGAGGAACTTAAAGCGATGCTGCAGACTTTTTCTATAAGTAGAAATACTTGATGAATGTAAAGGAATTCTTTCCTGTAAGATCTATATGGCTCACACAGGATACTGAACTTCCCTGATCTGGTTTTAAGAGAATACTGAGTTTAAGAAGTCACACATTCTCTTAAATGAAAAAAAAAACTGACCATCTGAGCCATGTGTACTCTGAGTTATGAATTTAACTAGTGGAATGGTGTAAAAGCTGCACAGAGTTCTCTGTTGGTATTTTAATATGTTGTTGTTTAGTGTATTCATGCCTTAGTGTTTCTGGAATAAGCTGTGATCCAAGTCTGCCTCAGTCGCACTAAAACAACATTGTGATTTAGTAGTGGAGTCTTCTTTTATTTGTTTTAGGGGTAGAGAAAACTACTGTCTTGCATTTGGGTCCAAAAAACAGCCATTTGTTTGCTTCTATAAATATTACAAGACCAGAAGAATTTGGTTATTATGATCCTCTTAAATGTCCCTGACTTGTGTCTACTTTAATACCAAGTAGGCTAGGTGGTGCAACACGTTGTGCCTGTGTCTCACAGCAAGACGGTTGCTGGTTCGAACCCCATGTCAGTCAAAGCCTTTCTGTGTAGCCGGCATGTTCTCCCCATGCAATTGCAAGCATGGGTTCTCTTCAGGCTCTCCGGCTTCCTCCCACAGACCGAAAACATGCTCATTAGGCCAGTTGGTGACTCTTAGGCTCTTTGCTCCTAGGTGGGGGTGAGTTTGTGAATGGTTTTCTGTGTCTCTATGTGGCTCTGTGATAGGCTGGTGAACGGTTCAGGGTGTACCCCGCCTCTTGCCCAATGTCAGCTGGGATAGGCTCCAGCTCCCTGTGACCCTGAAAGGGATAGATGGTGTAGATATTGGATGGATGGATGTGATGCTTGAAAATTTTCTGACTTCCAAGAGAAGCCCAGTGAGCGAACTCCAAATTTGTGTATCAAAAGGTGAATTTAATTTAAAATTCCTCATTCCCGTTCACGTAGGTATGAGGCCTTGGAGCTTGAGGGTCCTGCGCAGTATCTTAGCTGTTCCTAGGACTGCACTCTTCTGGAGTGAGATGTCTGATGTTTCTCCAGAGATCTGTTGGAGCCAGTTCTCCAGTGTGGGGGTCACTGCCCCGAGTGCCCCAATGACCACAGGCACTACTGTTGCCTTCACCTTCCAGGCTTTCTCTAGCTCTTCTTTGAGCCCTTGGTATTTCTCTAGTTTCTCATGTTCCTTTTTCTTGATGTTGCTATCGCTTGGGATGGCTACATCAATCACAACGGCTTTCCTCCGCTGCTTATCTTTGATTACAATGTCCGGTTGGTTGGCCATTACCATTTTGTCAGTCTGTATCTGGAAGTCCCACAGGATCTTGGCTCAGTCATTCTCAATCACCTTGGAAGGTGCTTCCCATTTTGACCTAGGGGTCTCCAGTTCATATTCTACACAGATGTTCCTGTACACTATACCGGCTACTTGGTTATGGCGTTCCATGTATGCTTTTCCTGCCAGCATCTTACACCCTGCTATTAGGTGCTGGACTGTTTCAGGGCCCTCTTTGCACAGCCTGCACCTGGGATCTTGCCTGGCGTGGTAGATCTGGGCTTCTATTGCTCTGGTGCTCAAGGCCTGTTTCTGTGCCGCCATGATTAGTGCCTCTGTGCTGTCCTTCAGTCCCTCCCTCTCTAGCCATTGGTAGGATTTGTTCATATCAGCCACTTCATCTATCAGTTGGTGGTACATCCCATGCAGGGGTTTCTCCTCCCATGATGGTTCCTCTGGTTCCTCCTTCCCTGTCAGTTTCCATTGTCTGAGACACTCACTAAGCGCTTCATCTCTTGAGGCCATCTTCCTGACGTAGTCATGAAGCTTTGATGTTTCACCTTGGATAGTGGCTCTGATGCTCACTAACCCTTTGCCTTCTTGTTTGCACTTCGTGTATAGCCTTTGGATACTGGACTTGGGGTGGAATCCCCCGTGCATGGTGAGCAACTTCTGAGTTTTAACATCTGTGGCTTGGATTTCCTCCTTTGGCCAGCTTATTATTCCAGCTGGGTATCTGATCACTGGCAGGGCATAGCTGTTAACTGCCCAAACCTTGTTTTTTCCATTGAGCTAACTCTTTAGGACTTGCCTTACTCGCTTCAGGTACTTGGCTGTTTCTGCTTTCCTAGTGGCCTCTTTGTGATTGCCATGTGCCTGGGGTATGCCCAGGTATTTGTAGCTCTCCTCCACTTCTGTTATTCTGCCTTCTGGGAGTGTAATGCCCTCTGTATGGACCACCTTCCCTCTTTTTGTCACCATTCGGCCACACTTCTCCAGTCCGAACAACATTCACTGCTGTAGGTCCTGGTGGTGTGGATCAGTGAGTCGATGTCTCGCTCACTCTTAGCGTACACCTTGATGTCATCCATGTAGTGGAGGTGACTGATGGTGGTCCCATTCCAGAGTCGGTATCCATAGCCAGTCTTGTTGATTATTTGGCTGAGGGGGTTCAGGCCTGTGCAGGACAGCAGTGGGGACAGAGCATCACCTTGATATATGCCACATTTGATGGAGACTTGTGCAATTGGCTCGAAGTTGGCCTCAAGGGTGGTGTTCCATTGACTCATTGAGTTTTCAATGAAGGCTCTTAGAGCCTTGTTGACCTTGCACAGCTTCAGGCATTCCAGGATCCATGCGTGTGGCATCGAGTTATAGCCTTTCTTGTAATCAATCCAGGCAGTGCACAGGTTGGTCTGTCTGGTTCTGCAGTCTCGAGCGACTGTTTTGTCTACCAGCAGCTCGTGTTTTGCTCCTCTGGTATTTTTACCAATGCCTTTCTGTGTCTCTGTCATGCATTGATCCATGTGCCCACTTATCTTAGCCGCGATGATGCCTGACAGGAGTTTCCATGTTGTGGAGAGGCATGTGGTTGGCTGATAGTTGGATGGGACTGTTCCCTTCTGGGGATCTTTCTGACTCAGGACTGTACGGCTCTTGGTCAGCCAGTCAGGATGGGTCCCAAATCTCAGCAGTGGGTTCATTTGTACTGCTAGGCGCTCATGGAGTGAGGTCAGCCTCTTTAGCCAGTAGGTAGGGATCATATCCAGGCCTGGTGCTGTCCAGTTCTTCATACCTGAGACTTTTTCTTGGATGTCTGCTACTGTGATGGTCACGGCATCTTGTTCAGGGAGATTTAGTGTGGTTTGCTCTTAGACTGGTTAGCCACTGTGCAACGTTGTTTTGTGATGCTTCTTTCTCCCATATGCCTTTCCAGTATTGTTCAGTCTCCAGCCTTAGTGGGTTAGCTCGTGTGTTATTACCTTGCCATTAAGAGTGGCTGGTTCAGTGGAGAACAGCCGGTTTATTCGCCTGGCCTCTATCTCTCTTGTGTACATCTTCAGTCAGGTGGCCAAGGCTTGGAGTCTTTGTTTAGCAGTTTCCAAGGCCTCAGGTATGGTCATCTGCCTGTACCTCTTGGGTATATCTATCTTGGTTGCACCATTCTGGAGTTCTGACAATTGGCTGACCTCTCTCCGTGTCACCTTGATTTTAGCCTCATATATATATATGCATATATATGTGTGTGTGTGTGTGTGTACTATTACATGGTCAGAAATTATCTGAGTGCCTATACTATATGAGTAAAATTAGATCAGAGCATTAACAAAAGTCAGAAGTTTCATTTGAAAAAAACTCTGCAGACAGAGGTTGTATTTCCACTGTTTCTTTTGCACAGCTCAAATACACAAACAAAAGCGCTCTTGCTATGTCACACAAGCAAAGCATTAACAAACCCAGTGTCAAAGTCATGAAAATACTACCTGTCAACCCTGTGTATATCTAATTGCCTTTTCATATATTTCATGATCCAAGGAGAGGACATACATGTTACCATGACATTTTTCTGACAAACAGAAAAAGAGTTGGAGAATCAGCTTGTAATTCTGCTCTCACTGTGTGATTAAGAGGAGTTGTGAGAACAGTATTTCAAACATGACAGAAAATCATCCTTACAGTTTGGAGCAGCTATGATACGATTTGCATTGTGTCACCCTGCCTACAACACAACAGCCAGCACAGTCAGGCTGAAATCCATATGACTTCAAATTTGAGTCAGAATTACCTTGAAGTTGCATCATGGATGCCTGACTCAAATAACATAGCAAAAAAATAATAATAATAATTAAAGTAAATAAAACAAAAGTTCACATTCGTTTATTTGATTTTTGAAGTTTGATAGAGTTCAAGGACGATATTTTCACAAGCTTTTATTAAATCTTGGGGGAAAAGGACTGTTATATGATTACAAATGAGTCCCCTTGACAGAAAGGTGCTCATAATGAGCCTACATTGCTATCATTATAGTAAAAATTTAACCAGAGAAGACCTGTGATCTTTTTCACCTCAGTTTGCACTGTTTTGCTGTCTTTTAACAGAAAAGCATGGCTGTTAAAATGAGCAGTCTCTATAGTGAGTAAGTTTACTTTAAAATACATGTTAAGATGATAATATATTGTGGTCTGTTAGTGGACTGTTGCTTTTTGAAAAATGAGGGTAAAGTTAAAGAAATTATGGTTAATTCAGTCTGTTGTGGTGGAGCTCAAAGTGGTGTTTTTTCACGGGACCCCTAATTTATGGCAACACCCTTGGGTGTTAAAATTGAAATATTGATACAGCAAGACGTGATCGGAAGATGCCACTGGTTCAGCCCTTTATTTTACTTATTTACACATAACAGATGCTGTGTCATATGTAGTAGAGAACAATTTTTACCTAAGATATTAGTATAGAAGAATAAAAATTTAACTCAAAGGTGTACTGAAGCTGCACAGTAACAGTGACAAGAGTTACTGTGTTTAATTCTTTACATCTCTGCCATCAAGTAAATTAAATGAAAAGATCATGCAGGTTTTTGTAGCTCCAGCCACATTAGAAGGAACGAAAATCACAGCCGAGGCATGCAGCCTGAAAAAAGTGCCTAGATGAAGAGCCTGCACACTTGCCCTCTGTGCAGCATTTGCTAAATTGTAGATGATAAGACATGATTGCACATAAGTGTGTTTGCGGTCATTAAAACAAGTCCAGAGCATTGGCATAAATCAGCATATGTGTGAAGCTCATATACCTGCACATCAGCTCACCACAGGTTTGACGAGGTACAGGTCTGAGAGGATTTCACCACGAAGGTTAGCAACCGTGAAATGTCTGAGGGTGCTGGAAGCCCTCTCCTCTCCAAATTATAGACGCATGCTATGCTATGCTATACGCTCTTAGCGTCTGAGGGGGAAACGCCTTGGCAGAGCATAAAGGGCTCAGTGTGCAGCTGAAATGACCGTGCGACTCCTGAAAATAAACAGGAATCAAATGGAGTGATTGATCGAATAAATTAACATCTGCAGCAGGCAGCACTCTCTCTCTCTCTCCTTCACTCTCACACACACACATATACACACCACTAATCATCAGCTTCAATGACCAGCCTTGCAAAGGAGCAGACACTTTTTGCTGTTTGACCAGCCATTCGTTATGTGTAAGTTTTGCTGTGCAGCAGTCTGGTTAGTCCAATCTTTTTCCGCTACTAAATAAACTGCATGAGGGCTCATATGGGACTTCGTTTAAGGGATTTCAATTTGTAATCTAAACCAGTTCAGCAAACTTTTTATTTCCTTTAAAAAGCTTTTTTGCTTGATATATTCTAATCAGTTTATTTTATGAAAGTGTCTGCTTGATTAACTTCATCAGCTTCATCATACAAAACTGTCTGCCACTGGAATAAAGTAACTCCTGCAAATCTGCCTGGAAAACTTAAGTATATCTTTAAGTATACGAATACTGTGTCTTTCTATCTGTGGGATAGTCTTTTGTGCAATATAATACATTCTATAGCATTAAATAATGTTTTCTTGTTGTATTGTGTAAATTTATATTACCAGACTGCACATGCATATATGCAAAATCGAACTAGATTTACTTTTACTTGAATAGAGTTATCAGGAAAATTGATAATGATACTTTGAGGGATTTGCAGAAATGTCATGTGTTGATCACAATATTTCACGAGTGCGTCAAAGCATTTTCTTCAAAATTTGCGCAAATGTCAACTGTGACCCACAGATGAACCAATTAGATTTGGTCAGATGCCTTTTAACCTTATGTTCATCACTTCTATGTGAATGTTATACATCAAGAACACTTTTGGGAAACTTTGCATGTATGCTGACTCTGACCCAGAAAGAACTGATTTGGTTATGTCAAAGTTCAAGTTCTTTGGGACCCATTTGTATCACTCACTTATAAAAACCTGTAAGAATCACCTCCACAAATGCCACCTGCCCCTCTTCTTAACCCATAACCTAACTTAAACTGTGTAGGGATGTAATTAAGATCAATATTGAACAGATTCTCAAATATTCTATGTGATTCTCTGTCAGCATCTCCAGCCTGAAAGAGAATACATGCTTGTGTGATCACTGGATGTTTTGATTATGTGTCATGCCCACTCACATTGACAGAGCTGGATCCTGACCAGACTTTTAATATCTAATGGGATTATTCTTATACGTTGAAAATGTTAAGAATAAACGATCTTTTTCTATGGGTTGTACTAACTGTAGATAGCAATTCAACGCAGGTCTATTCTATTAATATAATATATAAAACCACGTATAAAATACCTCCTTGTTCAACCACTCCCCATGTTGGTTTGATCCAAGTTATTGTTTTTGCACAAGTTAGCTTGTGGTCTCTCTCAGATCTTTAGTTCAACAAAGAAACAATACCCTTACCCACTGACATAAGTGTATGTTTTAAAATTCTGAAAAGAGGCCCTTGACTTGGACTTAACTTTATGCAGTCTGATTTTGTGTGTGTGTGATCTTTTAATAAAAAAAACAAAACACAAACACAAATGTGTGCCACTGAGCATGTGCAGACTTCATGTCAGTGCTCTAGCTTCTTTCCCTTTGTGGAGGAATTTAGAGTGTTGTAACTGCTCCCTGTTAAAATTGTCCCCAGTCTCCTCTTTTACTACAAGCTGGATTTCCCATAGTACACATTGTGTACAGTTCATGCAGCGTGTCTTTTTTAATCCTATTTTTAAACAAATGTTTGTCACTTTATTGTAAGTTCCAAGATGTGACAAACCCTTGTGGACTTTGTGTTTCTGATCCATCAAGTATCAAACCTGCAAGTTGAAGTTAGTAATTACTGAACTTGGTGTCAAAATCAAAATCAAAACTTTGGTACTGTAACCACACAAGTTAATGGAAGTCTTTGATTGGATTCCCGATGATATATTTTTACTCAGCTCTCGGATGCTATGACAAATGTAATCAAATGCAATGTATAATAAAAATCATGCTTAGGTAAAAGTACTTTTTAAAAACCATTCAAAAATGTACCAAAACACAGAAAGCTACTCTGGTACCTGGGTATCTCTGTTATTCTTCATAAATTGCTCTTTGTACAATTTTAATCTTTAAAAGCCTCCCATGGACTGGTGTTGAAAATTAGCACTGTGCTATAAACACTTACAGCAGTGCATTTGGGACCTGTGTATATTTAAATATCACAGCATCAATGTTACTGTGTGTCCATGTCAAATAAACAATAGATAAATAAGTAAAGTAACGTGAGTAAATTCAATCAGCTAACTAACCACTCTGACAGGCACACACTCTCAAGTGTGAGTCTTTTTAGTTTAGCTTAGCTTATTAGGATCCCATTAGCTGCAGCACTGTTGTAATTATTCTTCCAGGGGCCGACAACAACTGCTACTGTGTGACACTGGCATAAATTCTACAACATGAAATCAACTAAACACATTAGCTGTTTCCCTCTTTGAGAGTAACAATGTTCCTTAATATCATATTGTGGAACTAATATTTAGCAGTCAGACTTTTTACATTTTGGTGAAACAACATTCACACTCAATCAAATCAGCATTTGAGCAAAAAAAAAAAGGAGAAAAAAATCTTATACTTGTGTTGATTGATATTTGCTATGCACTGCAAATATTGTATACATTTCTCTCAGTTTGGATCTTGAAAAGTTCTTTGAAAGTCTTGAATATGATTTTAAAGTGTGTTTGAACCCTAATTATATCAGCATTTAAAATAATCTTTCTTATTTGACATGGATGTTTTGGCAATGTTTAAACTCCGAGTATCACATTTCCAAAAACTTTGTGGAATTCTTGTTGTTATGAGTAGTTTATAGCTCACCTTTATCCTGAAAAGCTAGAAATGACCATCTTCCCGATTTAGCTGCTGATGTGATGTGATGATGATACTCACTCTCCTTTAAACTTGTGTTTTTGAGTGGGCCTGAATATTTCAGAAGGGTCTGAAATATAAACCTCTCTATCTGATGAACCTGCCGACCTGTCAGAGCCCTCTGGAAATTAAGTAAAGACCCCCACCAACACCACCACACACACACACACTTTCCCCGCCCCTCCCTGCTGCTGGCCTGTGTGGGTTATTGAAATCTCCTCCTCTCTCTGTAGGACTGCCCCGGCCTCTGGGGTAACAAGATAGATGTAAACAACCAATTATTGGAGCAGCCCTCATTCACGTCTCTCTAACCAGTATAGACACACCGGTTCTGGCTTTAATAATTCCTTTGCATGTCTGTCTGAAAGAATGTTACTCATCAACCCGTTGTTGTGCCCGTCTCAGGTCACTGTGTGGAAAAAAATAAAAGCCATTTCCCAACATAAGTATATACTCCACAATCCTAACACACACATCGGCACTGCAACATACACCAAAACACACATCTTGTAGTAATCAGCTCAATTAGTGCAGGTCGAGAGGGAGAGCGGTGGGAGGTTGTGAAAATAGGAGGACGTGGTTATTAGGAGAAATGTGATCTTCATTCATCAGAGTCTGTAATATTGACTGCTTCTCTCTGATCAGACTGATGCGTGGAAACAAGCAGTTTACAAACACTGTCAAGGGCCTGACAATGGACAAAGGTCTGCCCTGTGACTGCCACGTCAAACCTAGCATGAAGAACTCATCTCTGTCAAAATGCTTTTCATTTGTACGGATGCTTTTCTCTTGAATCTGCTCTCATACCTGTGATTATAGACCCTCTTTAGGAGTGGCACACCACCCCAAAATTCCATCTCAGCTCCACTAAAATGCAGTTCATGACAGATGCAAGAATCCCACCAGATTGAAGTTCGGCCGACATTTTACAGATATGTTATGTTCTCATTACATATTAGAAAGCAAAACACAGTTCTGAGAAATGATTCCATGTCAGGATGTGGAGTGATGCTTCATCCCCTCCTCAATAAATATCAGAAGAAGAGGTTAATGATGCAAAAGGTGCTTTTGCTCAGATGCTATGAAGCCTATCTTTAGACATAATTTGATTAACAGACATGCCTTTTAATTGTTGAGAGGGGACTAGTATAATTCACTTACTATTCTTAAGTATTTAACAAGTAGTTGCACAGTAGCATAGAGTGTAGAGATACAGGATAAAAAGTCCTGCACTGATAACAGTATTAAGGTTTTAACGCTGGATTATGGCTCAGAATCTGCTAACTTATGGTGTGATTGAAGGAAATTAATTCTAGTTCTTCATAAAATGAGTGATTTAGCAGAAGGAGTGAACACATGCATGAAACTTTATATTTATACAGTTACATTTGGCAGAGCTAGGAGTGGCTCTTGGGGCTCAAAAGCCCCCAAACTGTCAGGATATTGATAAAATTATAACCCAGTGCCATTCCAAGAAGTATCTCACAGACTGAGCACCGGAAATTAATAGAAATTTCAAAATGAATGGAAATTTAATCTTGCAGCCAAAATATACAAAATTATTTTTTTTTATTTTAACTGTCACAGAACTTGTATGCACACACTGCAATATAAGATAATGTATTTAAATTTAAATCCCAAATACAAACATTGTAGAGTAAACTCTGCATCCTGACATGAGACCTCATATTGTTGCTGTTGCACCAAAAACTAAAATCTCCATATTTGTTGTGTTTCATATTTTTCATATAATATAGACACTGGTCACCTTTCAAGACTGATCACCTATTCTGATGCACTACCCACTACATGGTGGTTTAGTGGGTAGTTCTAATACTACACAGCAGGAAGGTTGCTGGTTCCACCCTCTTGTCGTTTAGGGGCCTTTCTGTGGAGTCTGCATGTTCTCCTCATTTTTCTGGATACTCCAGTTTTCTCCCACTGACCAAAACATGCATGTCAGGTAAATTGGTGAATTTCTGTCTATATATCAGCCCTGTAATTGGCTGGTGACAAAATCACGGCACACCCCAGTCCTGCCTAATGACAGCTGGGATAGGCTCCAGCAACCCCCCTCTAGCTCCACCCCTGCTAAGCACCCCCCTTGAAGGTCTGATTCCTGCATTATGTCCTATACATGGCCAGCAGGGGCTCTGAACTGATGAAATATGTCTAGTTCTTCATGACAAGTAATTAACTAAATGTCATAAGAGAGAACCTTCTTCTCACTATGCTAGAGAAATTACCAATTTCCTTGTCTTTTCTAGTTTTAATATTTATGAAACAAATTATTTTTTAAACCTCTGCATTTTTTAAAAAGCAGAGGTAAACAAAAAGGGAAATAATTAAAAATGTTAAAGTTGTGGAGTGGCAAATGAAAAACAAAGTGCAAGGGTTAGGGTGATATAATTACTTAAAAGCCGTCATTTCAGCCGTCATCTGTTAGGCTTGCTCATCTATTAACAAGTTGCAAACAGAGGAGAGAAAAGGACTGGGAGAGGAAGTTTCAAAGTTGACTATGAGATGTAAAAAAATTAGTCTGTGCAAAATATGTAGAAAGGTTTTTAAACATTGGGAATCAAAGATGTTGAGTACCTCATGAAATAAAAATGGTACCAAAATTTTATTAATCTTTCTTTGTTTTGGTCTTGAAAATGTCCTGAGAATGTCTTAAACATAAAACAAAAACACAGCCTTCTGGTTAAGTACATTATTTCGATTGTTCTTTCATTAATGCTAGACTTTATTATTTTTAAAAAATGTAAACAAATACTATTTAGTTTAAGACTGTAAACAAAATCTTATTGAAAATACCTTTTTAATGAGTGAAGGCCTTCTGGTGTGCATTCTATAAAAAAAAGTCAAAATTTCAACAAGCTTTAAATTAGAATGAATTTATGAACTATAAAATTTTTCAGTCTGTCAAAGGGTTAAAAGATTTGAGGTTGGGTAAAAATGTATTAATAGCATTTCAAATCAAACTACAGGCTATTAGTCATACTGATGTAACATAATTTAAGTCATAATGTAAACTGCAATCACTTGTGCATGTTTTCTCCACTCTTTAACCTTCCTTTATTCTGCCTTCAAACACAGTAAGGTAGCATTTATAAATTCATTTAAAGAGTTAAAGGGGTGTTTGAGTATATTTAAGGATATGATAGCAGAGCATAAAATGATTGGATAAAATATTGTACTAAGTTGGTTTTGGCTTGTGGTGGTGGGGCCAACAGTGGTTTCTTTTAATGGGGCCCACAGTTTTGGCTGCCACCCTGCTGATAAAACAAGACAAACTTATCTAGTGGCAACAGAGGCCGAGGACAGGTGCTGATCGGGACTTGACAACAGAGTAAGTGGGAGATCCTGCTCTCAGAGGGGTTATCTTAAAGTCTTTGCTCTGCCAGAGAAAATCTCAACCATTTGATTTAACTCTTGTAACTCAGTCTGAACTTTTTTTATTATAACATGCACTTGCAGCATTTTATCAGCAAATATTAAATGTGTAAAACCAGAATGTTTCTTATTATTTCCATTTATCAATATTTAGAAATAAGTCCAAAGTTTTAGGTCTGAGCTGCAGCTAGTTTATTACTTGTAGTTGTGACGAATGTAAGTGTTTGTGCTATTTTCATTACTTTGCCTAGATTGTCTAGATTGTTACTTTGCCTAGCTTGAAACTTTTTGCTTAATTGGAGAATAAATTACAATCCAAAATGAACAAGCTCTGTAACAGAGTCAGTTTATCACTGTTCATCAGCAGGTTGTGTTGACTGTAGCTCTCAAGGAGGTCGATTGATTATACTGTTGCAATTATGTTTTGCATATAATTTTTTTGTAATACAAAGATATTATGCTTAGGTCCAAATGTATTTATTTGAGATGATTATATCCGTAGTTTGTTAACTTTAAGGGTTGTTTTTCTTTTTTCAAGTCTCATTTTGACGGAAACAGACTGTCATGAGATGAGTAACAGGAAAATTTAACTACCAACTCCTCATTGGTTTATCTTACCATAAAAAGGTGTGTGTACATTGATATTGGTTAAAGTGTGTTTGTAAATATTTGCAAAAATTCAACATCATCCCTGCTCTCATATTACTATTGATCTCCAATGCTATTACGCGAACTACTGCATGCCTTACTATCTCTCTGGGATTAATATTTTCTGTCTCAGATTCTGGAGTCCATGCTTATAGAGTCATTGCATCATGAATATAATCTAATGAAGTCCTTTATAGCCCCTGGTGTCTACCTCAAATAGAAGGTCACACACTATTTTTGTTCCCTCTGTGCCCATCATCCCCTAAAATAACCTCAGTGACTAAGGATGGTGGCAGTTGGGACTTATGAGCTTACTCTCACTCTGTCTCCAGTAAATAAGGCTGAACTGCATGCATTTTAAGGCAAATCAAAATATTAAAAGAATAAGAAAAAAAAACACCCGTGCTGAAAGTGGGTGAATTGCGGTAATAAGGCCTTGTCATGTTTATTTTCACATGTGAGGTATATGATTGAGCAAATATCACCACTAAGCTCATCCTCAGAGGTTACCAGTTCAAATACAGAAAGTTTTGTGGTATTGACTTTATCATGGATGTGACACATCATGTTAGGAAATAGTAGTGACCCGCCATGGGAGGTAAACTTACATTGCAAATTAGGGTAAATTATGGTAAGGTTGGAAGACAAAAATTCAGGTAATTTTAACATATTTTGTGGGAGATGATTATTATTCAGAATTTAAGGGGAAAAAAGTTATTTTCATCATGATTTTGGGCATCTTGGACACAATTTGTAGAAAAACTTCCTTTTAAAAATAAATGGATGACCTCTTAGGAATTCATAAGATCTGACTTGATGTTTTTTTTTTGTTTGTTTTTGTTATTATCATTATTTATAAGCAAGAAATAATGCATATGCTCCTCTTCAATTTAAATTTACATGAATTCAAAATTGTGATAATGGTTATTGTATATATTATTGGGCCTTTTATGATATCAGCAGACATAAACGTTTTTGCTTATATTTATGCAGATGGTATCTTAGCCGTCCATTTTTGCCATAAATATCTCAAATACTGGCTGTACTACTGGAAGAATGTGGAAATGCACCATAATGGTTTACCTCATCATCACTAAATGTCCACTTTTATATCTCCAAAGTATAGTTTATTATTGTTTTTTTTTTTTGTTTTGTTTTGCTTCATACCTTGCCTCACATCTGACACAAATAAACTGTCACTAAAACAGGAACCGGTCAGTTTAAGTGAAGCTGATGCTTTGTGCTCTTGACAAAAAATATCTGTAAAAATATTGGTGATAATGCGTTTATCGACATATCTGAGATTGGCAAAAATCCAATATTGTGCATCCCTAGTTTTAAGTGTTTTAACTGGCCAATAAACTTGTCAAATTATGTCAGCATTTCCTGCAAAATGTAGTTTAGTTCAGCCTCTGTTTGAGGCTGAGTCATTTATCATGTTGAATGCTTGTCTTTTTTTCCTTCTCTGAAAAATATAGTAGGCTCGAGCTTTTTACCTTTATAGAATAATAGCACACCAGTAAAATCAAAACTAAAAGGTCCTGCTTCAACCCATATTCTACCATGTATGTATTTATTGACGCATAACAACTCTATGATGACGGTTTTCTGTCTGAATATTTAACTTAAGTGAAGGCTCTTCAGCGAGCCTCAGAATGAGACTTTAATAACCTGAGTGTAAAATAGTGACTCCTCTGTGAGAGTGGCCTGATTGCAGCACCTCTCTCACCCCGGGGGGAGTCTCCTGTATGTTTACGTGCACGCTTACGTGCGTGCGCGCTTGTGTGTTTGAGAGAGAGAGAGAGAGAGATGAAGCTGATAAGTTTCTTATCCAGAACCCGGTCTAAAATGACAGATCTGTCAAACAGTGAAGCTACAAGCGAACAGACGCTCTTACATTCACTCATCAACCTCGCGCTCCCTGCGTCTCTGCGCACGCACTTTCTTCAGCCCTGTCCAAATAAAGTCAACAATTTCAACTCAAACATACAACGACTTTATTGCTTTTTCAGCGCTTTTAATGGTTATTTATGACATGGTATTTGTTCTAATTGGTGCACGAATGAATTTTCAAAGGGCTTTACTGCTTTACCTTGTTTATTTGGACATTTCTAACTACCAACATGTATTTATTATTTTTTTTGTTTCGTTTTTCTTATTATCTTTTTTTTTTTTTTTAATTTTCCTTTGAGGTAAGCGGAGCCTGTGTGAGGGACAAATCGCCTCATCTTTTTTCCCAATATCCATTTCCTCTGACGACTCCCATCAGTCAGCTTAAAGCCCTAATAATGTGTGAACAGCTCTTCAGGCCAAACCTCAGTCAATTTATTTAAACACGGGGACACAACACGAAAGCAGAGACTGGGATCATCTTACCGGGCAGACTTCTCATTTCTGAGCTTTTCATTGATTTTAATTTCAATGATAGCAGAAAACAGTCCCTTTCGAATAGGCTCAATGCAATAAAAGGCCTAAAAAGATTTATGTGGTCTCAAATAACAACTAACAACTAATCTGAACCTCATAGTCTTGATGTTATAGTGAGATATCTGTCTTTGGCAGCAATAAAAACACAACATTCATCATGATACTCATTAAACATTTATGATCAATTCTCAGAGTGAGAAATACTTTAAAGCTAGATGACAATTACCTTTACCAGTCCCGCTCATTGTGCCATTTGCCTCAATTTTAGTGGTTTACAGACACGCAGGTGAACTACTGTGACTGTGTTTGCGTATCGTGATAATTAACATTTTTTTGTGACACGGACACATTAATCATTATTCTGAAAGCAATTCTGGTTAAGATTCCGGACTACCTTTCTTCTCTTTCATTTCCAAAAGATGATATACATAGCCCTCGATGCTTGGACGTAGTTCCTAAAGTCCGGACTGAGTTGGGACAGAAAGCTTTTAGGTTTTCAGCTCCTTTTGCTTGGGATAATAACCATCACTGATTTTGAAATGCATAGTTGCCCTGAATGCTTTAAAGTTTTTGGTTTTAAACATCTGGAATCCAAGTTTTCAGTGTGCAACTATGTTAACTGATAATTCATTATGGGTCTTACTATTTAATCTGTACTGATTAAGTTTGCTGAAAATGTGTTGCTGTCATTTTTGGTCAGGTCTCCCCTGGCTGGAAAATAAATCCCTGATCTCAGTGGGACTAACCTGGCTGAATAAAGGTTAAATAAGAAATACAAATAATAAAATAACATAAGAAATTTAAAAAAAATCTACTTTTGTGAACTTCCCTTTATTAAACAAGCGTCAACAATTCTATCATACGTGGAGTCTATTCAAACTTCTAGGTGGCGCACAGGTAATAAGACGTTATGAGAAAACTGTCAAAACAGGTCCGCAGTAGAAGACGGTGTGTGTGCGTGTGTGTGGTTTGAGGTAGATGTGCTCAGTGATGTGATCCTGCGCCTCTCCAATGAAGAGGTCCCATGGTGAGGCGATAGAAATCTTACTGGTCAAACTTTAGGCCAACAGTCAATAACACACGTGCGCGCCTGTCCGCGTGACACGAGTTGCAATACACCTTACAACACCACAAATTATGCTCAACACCCACCCCATGTTCTCTCTAAGCTTTGCTGCTGCAGCCTGAAGAAAATGAGGTTTGTCAAAGTGCAAATCAATTTTCAAAGTTTCCTTCCCCCCGGATCCAAATCAACATCTTTGTATAATTACTCATGGCATGTCCCCATTTCTTATCTTAATCCAGTTTGGGATTTTGATCTCTGACTTCCACCGCTCTCTGCTCTGCCTCCATGTCAACCTGACGAGTTAAATACAAACACTAAGTTTGGTCTCACCGGTGCGCTGCAGAGGCTGGATTCCGCTTCTCCTCTGTTTCCCGACAGCCTCTCCTCCACCTCCTCCTCTGCTCTCCGTTCAACATGCTCCACAGCTCTCACGAGCCCTTCAGACCGACAGAGCACCTTAACAATGTTTGTCATTCTGTGCGCTCGTGCCGTCACCGCCTCACACTTCATTTAGATTTAGAAATTCTTCATATTATATATCAGAGGCACCAAATGATAACCCATGGTCGCTTAGATATTACCTAGTATTCCAAAAAAACATTTTAACTTTATACAAAAATAGTTTGCTTACAAAAAACAAGATGGTATGCGCACTTTATGCACCATGGGGATTATGACATCAAAGCGTAAACACCCAAATCTATTTTTGTGATATCAATACTTACTTTTAATTAATACTTTTATATATTCTTTATTTCTGAAATTTTAAGCTCCATTTCCTTCTTCCTATTTCTTTGTCATGCTCAACACATTTAACATATGTGGCAATTTCTCACGTTGATTTGTGACAGCCATGAGTGAACGTGGCTATTTTCCATCTCCATCCATGTGTAAACCACCTCACTAGTTATGAAGTTCAGTTATGTTTACAATTTGTCGGATATGTAATTTAACAAAGACAAATTATTACAGTTCAGACATATTCTTATCGATTTCCATTGAGACGACATTCATTTGTGCGCTGGCCGGGGAAATAAAACAAGCTGGATTTGTTAGATTTTTTTAAATTATTATTATTATTTGCACATAACTTAAGCTTCAGGACCAAATGTATTTTTCCATCAAACAGCTTATCAAAGTTTACACTTTTGCTTGTCATTTCACTTGTATAAAATTACAAGCAGATTAACTCCAAAGCTCCTGGACATCTTGAGTGAGTAGTAAAGTCGCTGCATGAAGACATACAGTACTTGGGCAGGCTCTGAGCGCTCTGGCGCCATCCCTCCACCAGCTGCGGGACCAGCGTGCGCCCCTCCACCTCCTGCTCCATACTCTCACAGCTCTGCGCTCTTTGGCTGACCGAGGTGTCCGTCAAAGTGAGGGAGGAGAAAAAAAAACTGTTTTAGAAGAAAAATCTGAGCAACGTTATTGTTGGTAGGCGGGCTTCTCGTGTAAGGAACAATCGGGTTGACTTTGCCAGGGAGCCACCTCAAAGCGTATCACGTTACTCTGAGTGACAGCGTAACCATGGAGAATAATTTGACTAAGGCTATTGTCTTATCCTCACCATCCCCGGGTCAGATAACCGACCAATCAGAGTTCATATAATCGCTTGTCTTGCCAGCTTAGAATAATATTATTAAAACGAGCCAGCGAGCCCGGTCTCAGGGAGAAGGTTATGTTGAAACGGCAAAGAAAAGGTGGAGGAGGACGGTGAGGGAGCAGAAACTTTCTCTCTTTCTCAACTTCTATACGTGGATTTGTCGCCTGGGGTTCTGCATGGCTCAGTGGACTTGAGTTTACTCCACAGCGCACAGTTGGATATTACCCTTAACCTGGGGCTGTCTGAAGTTTTAGCCTCTTTTTGGAACTTATCTGTCGCTCGTGGACTTAATGCGTTTTGATTTAATGTGAAACTGAGCGAAACGACGTGGAAGTAAGGCACAATATAATCTGTATTGATTAACGTTGTCGCCATGTCCATGCTTCCGACGTTTGGTTTTACGCAGGAACAAGTGGCGTGTGTCTGCGAAGTCCTCCAACAGGGAGGAAACATCGAGCGGCTGGGGCGCTTCCTCTGGTCTCTGCCGGCGTGTGAGCACCTCCACAAGAATGAGAGTGTCCTCAAAGCAAAAGCCGTAGTTGCCTTTCATCGGGGGAACTTCCGAGAGCTCTACAAGATCCTGGAGAGCCACCAGTTCTCCCCTCACAACCACCCAAAGCTGCAGCAGCTGTGGCTCAAAGCGCACTACATCGAGGCGGAGAAGCTGAGAGGCCGCCCGCTCGGCGCCGTGGGGAAGTACCGCGTCCGGAGAAAGTTTCCCCTGCCCCGCTCCATCTGGGACGGAGAGGAGACGAGCTACTGCTTCAAGGAGAAGAGCAGGAGCGTCCTGCGGGAGTGGTACACCCACAATCCTTACCCGTCCCCGCGGGAGAAACGCGAGCTGGCCGAGGCCACGGGACTCACCACCACGCAGGTCAGCAACTGGTTCAAAAACCGACGGCAGCGAGACCGGGCAGCAGAGGCAAAGGAAAGGTGAGAGGAAATATGCACACTCTTACAGTCTAGATCTGATATGTAGCGTTATATTTAAGTGACTTTAGGCAACAATGAACAGAAAGCACTTTAAACCAGACAGTCACTGTAACTTCTACATGTGTTGACCCACATCTGGCAGTTTACTGGAACGGTTAAATATTTATATATTTTCCAACTCTTCAAGCAATGCCCCAGCTCACTCCACACACCTGTGTAACATTAATTACAATTTTAGAATAAGAATATATATATATCTATTTTTTCAAATGTTTAGATTTATTTTAGACTCATTTCTACTACTTATACGGTTGGAATAATACAGCAGGCCTTGCGTACAAGTTGAGAGACGGAAAATTAAAGGCTTGTTTTTAGATAAATTACAAGGTTATAAAAGCTGTAGTTACCTCACTTTTATGTTTTAATCACACTTATTATACCATGAAGATCTAACAGTACAGCATCAGAGACAAAACATTTGCTCATTTCGCCCCTACAGATACAGAACAGTGTACAAAAACATCAGAGAACTCGTAGTTTTGTGGCGTAATTGATGTGGCAGGCCGTGTAGCCTACATATCAGCCCGTCTGACGTTTCATCAGGAGTAGTTTGTTAATTTACAAGTTTGGAAATGACACAGGCGGGCGTGCAGAGAAGTTTGTGGAGACGCGTTTCAGTCAGGTGTTCGATGGTTTGGTGTCTTCTTTCAGCCTCTGGCCACTAATTCGGGCTGAAAGCTGCGCATAAATCATGTCTTCCCTCTCACCAGTGCACACGTACGGAGCAGGCCGTACGTAACGTACGTGCGTGTCCAGCAATAATTAGACTTGTCAATAATCTTGACTGATAATAAGCTATCTTTGATAGACTTCTTTACGCACGGGTCAAAATGATTAGTTGCAGTCTTTCACTCTTAATACCGAGTGCTGCAGTTAAGTAGAGTGATTGTCTTCAGTCACTGTTCACTGCTGCAGCCGTTTGACTTTGTTCTGCTGTGGCAAATAACTAAAAGCCTTAATTATGTCTACAATAGACATTAGAGCCCACTTACTGATTGGTTTATCTTAACTTGTGATTGATGCGTGAATAAATAATCAGAATTAATGTCTGATCCATCGTATTAAAGGTGTTTGTAATGGCTACCGTAAACATAGCATAGCTTAATTCATTTCCCACAGGACTACACAGATACACAGATTAGCATGGACAACACTAATGCGTGTGTGTTTGTGTGCGTGCGTGTGCATGTAGGCTCGATGGTAATTTTGTTGATTCACAGTTTAGAAACAAAAAGTTATAAATACTTTCTTACTATTAATTATTATTATTAATTTTCTTCTTCTTCTTCTTCTTCTTCTTCTTATTATTATTATTATTATTATTATTATTACTTTCGTGGTAGTGTTTTTATATTACTGTATATTAGTGTGTTCTACGCTCTATTAATAACCGTAAATACCTTATTAAAGACCTCCTTTTTTGGTCTCTTTTCACTTCTGTGTCGGCACTTTCAACACACGCTCACTGTTTTTTCCTCTCTTTTCACAGAGAGAACAACGAGAACTCCAACAGCAATAGTCACAACCCATTGACTTCCTCCATGAATGGAAATAAATCTCTTTTGGGGAGCTCTGACGACGACAAAACTCCCGCGGGAACACCGGATCACATGTCACCGAGCCCGGCTCTGCTCCTCGGCTCGAACAGCGCTCTCCCCTCCCTGCACGGCCTCGCGCCTCCGCCGGGACCCAGCGCCATCCCGGTACCGGGCGGTGCAGACTCGGTGCACCATCACCACTCCTTGCACCATGACACCATACTGAACCCTATGTCTTCTAACCTAGTGGACCTTGGCTCTTAAGAAGAACCGGCACGGAAAGGAGGACAGACTGTAGCATAATGTCGTTTTTCTTGAAAAAAAAAAAATTCAAGGTCGCGTGTGACAAGCTTCAAGCATAAGGGTAACACAATAAAAGGTTCGACGCAGACGGACTTCATTCTGCGAGGAAAACAGTCCTCAAAACAAATTATTTAGCCTCATTTTTAACCTTTTAAAGAAGTGGGGAATGTGAATGTGTGCGTTAAACCCTCCTGCCCCCACATTAAACTTGTTTCTGGAGTTTTCTGGAAATAAATTCAAAGAAGAGCACTTCAGTCATTTCCCAACCATGTGCCTACTTACAACAGAAACCATTTCCTCAGACGTTGGCATATGAGGGGAAAAAAAAGTCAGTCATAAAAAAAGACGGGACATTTTTGAAGAGGTGGTGCAGACACAAGGTGAGGCGGATATAGTTTTTTTTTTTAATCTAAAAACAAACTAAAAGTATAATAGCCTACCGGAATGTAAAATCGTAACTTGTTATATTGTTGAAAACAATACAAATAAAATGTCTTAATTCTTATTACTATTACAGTTTTTTATTTTAGGTGTTTAGATATTGTAAGGAGGCACCGATAGGGCACCACGTCGCCTTCTTGATTACAACGAGAGCCATAAGCGTTTTTTTTAAGAAGGGTTTCTTTTTGTGGGGGGTGGGGGATATGATATGCTCAAGTGTCTTATAAGAGCCGAGATAAATGGAAATATCTTAATCTCTTGATATAATTTGCATTTTCATCCGGAAAGAGACTGCATGTAAACTTTGCGAGAAATGATGAAACATAAAACAGTTAAACTATAGTTTCATATACCCTTTACAATAAAAGACAAAAAGAAATACATGGATTAAACCCGAGAATTTCTTTGAATATGAATCATTCTTTGCTTTCTTTATTGTTCCTCTGTTTAAACATATGCTCCTGTTTTTGGGGGATGTTTTGTCTGTGCTTGGTGACATAACACAATATACAATAGGAAAACAATTACCCCCTGGTCACTGGTTTATATTTAACTTACTTTCCATCCACTTTTGATACACTTTTATTTCAAGAAGTAAGTAAGGGAGACCGGGGTTGGTTGTAACACAGGCTGGTTGTCACACTGCTTATTACAGCCAAATCAGAGAGCTAATTTATTTTTAATTTTCTCGTGTTGTTGGGCCCAATGCCATACTCAATCATACCTACAAATTTTGTGAAGCAATCACAAAAGAATGATAGCTGGCATAAAATTCCAAATACCAGTCAGGGCTGGTTGTCATGCATTCAATCCATTCATCTTGAGCATTACTTCACCTAAACACTCACTCACAATGATAATTTTATAAATAATGTTTATGCGTCTATTTAAGCTGTTTTTTTTTTTTTTTTGTTGTTGTTGTTTTTTTTTTTTTGTGAAATGTAGTTATTGACACACACTGCTCCGTCTCTTACAGTTACTCAGCACACATATTTAAAAATATAAAATATTACTTAATGCCTCCCTTTAACTCACATAAAGATGGCATTCTAGCAAAAAGACAAAATCAACTAATGGTACTTTTATAAAGATGTTTTTGATTTTAGGACTTATTTTATTTTTCTTAGTTAAAGTCATATAGGTCATTGTGTGTTAGAGCAGTGATGGGCAACTGGCAGCCACCTGTGGTCCTCCTCATCACTCATTGCAGCACTCCTGTCAATGTCAAATTTCCCCCCCAAAAAATAAAAAGCACTCGTAAGATTAAAAAAAAAAAAAATCTGCCATGAGGTATTTTAGTATGATCTGCCATTATGACACTGTGTCCACAGGTAAAATGCATAACAAACATGACAAATTGAAATTATTTCCATAATAGTCTCTATGACTGGTTTTATTTTATTCCTTACAAGAAATGTAGACTCCATTTTCTATGATGATATTAAATGGAGCATTATTGCTGCATCTGGGAAGAAAAGTTGGGCAGATGAACTTTAATAACCAACAATAATGAATATTTTTTATTCTTGATAGCTTGCAGATTACATTTGTAAATGTTTTTTTTAATTCTCAATGGAACTTAATTGTAAATACTGGAGAATAATTCAATTTTAAAAAGAGATATACTAGTTCATTGAATTGAAAAAGTACCCCCTGTTCTGTTTTTGGCTCATGAAATTGAACTTTATAATTTGGATTTGAGCTGGAAATCATGAACATGAATTCTGATAAAAGCTAGATATTTATTGTTTTGTTGAATTACAAGTATTTTTTTATTATCTTTTGTATTGTATCCTTTAATTGTAACAATCTGGCCCTTTAATTCGGAGAATAAGTTTAATGCATGAACATAAAATTGAAATCAACTTCACCACAAGACCTTATATTCCTAATTAAAGAATGGTAACTTTAGGATGTATTGATTATTGATCGTGAGTCATTTGCATGAGAGCGAAGTGTGTCACAACCAACCCCGATCTCCCCTACTATTTATATTTGACACATTTTCTATCCACTTTTATTGCACCTTTCTTTAAATCATAAGTTTGTGTGTTGAAATCCATTTTTTACTTTTGTGCAGTGATTCATCTCCACACTGTTCGCCTCCATGGCCTTTTTCCTGAATCAGCTTTGCCGTAATAACGTTAAAGAAGTGTATGATCAGGAAACATTAGAGCTCTTATCCTATGACACCTGGGTCTGCTTTGACACAGGAGATGTTGTCCTTATGTGTCGACTATTCTGCACCTCTGCATATTTAATCATAACCGCTGCCGTGGAAGTCGGTAAATGAAGTAATTGTCAGTTGCAGTTACTGATTAAAAGGAAAACATAGAGTCTGCTTTGGAATCTAATAAATATATAGACTGGCTTTGGAGATATTTAAAATGATAAGCTGTTTTATAAATGTGTTGCATTAGGCATTTATGAGTCAAAGTAAATTGATAATCAATACATATTTTCAAAATGATGACCAAAGTTTACCGAAGTGATTAGAGACGGTTTTAAAATGAGAATCACAAAAGCAAAATTGCTAATTAACACACAATCAGTGTAAACACAACATCGATATAGAGTCTGAAGTATGCGGCACGCGACCATTATTCAGACATCATTTGCACGCGCTTCCCCTAACCTGGAATCTTGATTTCTAAGTGATGACACTTCACCTGTCCGCGCGTAGCACAGGATAACAAAGGTGCCGTATTGTTTGACTGAGAAAAGAAAAAAGAACAACGCAGAAGTGGAAACGGACGCTGAAAGAAGACACTTTGTTTGAACAGCTTCAGCCGAGCAACACCTCCGTCCACACGTCTATCTGTCCCCAAGTCTGCTGCCAACTCAACAACTTTTCTGCCGATCATACTCTGTGGAAGCTGCTTATGTGTGCTGTCACTCTTAGACTGTGGGTTCAGGTGGTCTAAGAGTGTAGTAATAAAATAATCGCCCCATGTATGGCATTAGTTTAGGTGCTATTATGCCTTATAATAGCTAAGATGTGCCATTATACACAGTTAAAGTGGTATTTCTCCTCGTTTAAAATATTTTTGAAGCAATATACAAGAACTGGTGTCAGCCTATTTTATAATACTTAAAATAAAAATAAAAATCATAGTTCTAAATGTAACTGAAGATCAAGGTGAAGAACTATTTTATTTTGTATGCGGAAGAACATTTAAAAGTACAGTGACCGGTTCATGTTGGCCCGGGAAGCTCTGAAGGAAGTTTCGAAAGAGTGCAAGAGCAATGTGTAAACGGTATTCCTTTCCGGCTACAGTACTACGAGTTGATGAAGTGTCCAGATGGTGCAAAAGTAAAATAATAATAATAATATAATTCATTATATTTAATAATAATAATAATAATAATAATAATAATAATAATAATAAAAGCTGCACTTGTGTTTTTGTGTATTAGACAATAGTAGCCTACAATGTGTAAACTGTATTCCTTTTCGGCTGCAGTACTACAAGTTGATGAAGTGTCCAGATGGTGCAAAAGTAAAATAATAATAATAATATAATTACTACTGCTACTACTACTACTACTACTACTACTACTACTAATAATAATAATAATAATAATAATGATAACAATAATAATAATAATAACAATAATAATAAAAGCTGCACTTGTGTTTTTGTGTATAACACAATAGTAGCCTACAATGTGTCCAGTTAATCAAAGTTGATTTAGAATCTTTCTTTTTTGTGTAAATGTATATATTTTTTAAAAATTTCACTAGCAGTATCTAAAAACCAATATCGATCATAAATTTGGTCTATAGTGCCATTGTGCACGGCAGTTGCCTTCACTGTACAGCAGCATAATGGTCTTTCTCCTTTACTTGTCTCTTCAGATTTTTCCTTCCTTCCAGAGTAATGTTGGCTCATTCAGATATATTTTTGAATATTCAATAAACCCCATTACAGCAATGTTCACACATGGATGCTATCAAAAAATATCATTATGCACAAAAATAGGCTTATCTGTGTGAAGTGTCACAGATGTCACAATGGCACCTTTCCCTGAGCCTTATTTTAGTTTAATAATTTTGGGCATTTTTTTTTCTTTTTGAGAAGAGAAGTTGGCTTTATCTGTTATTGTTTGTAATATTCATAACTTTGAACCTTTGTCCTTAAATATTGAAAATCAACGATCACATCACAGGTGCCATCACAGAAAATCATAGCCTTGTGAATGTTAAGTTATGAAAAGTCTTTGTAGCATTATTGTATCTTTTGTACCTTCAGATTTTTGAAAGTTATTTTAGAAGATATTTGCCTCTGGTGTTGTTTATTTCAAACATCTATTATTGGTAACTACCGTGCAAAAATAGTAACACTTTAAATCCTAGGTACTATTACGCATAACAATACTCTACAACGTGTTATTATACAAGATCATAGCATCTTTCTAATAGTCTACTTCAGGGGTGTCCAAACTTTTACATCGAGGGCCGCATAAAGAGGAATACATGGACGACTGAGCCACTTGCTGCACCTCACTATTAGTGTATTTAAATTAAAGTTTCAGGGTTTAGGGGTGGGTTATCACCTGTCAATAGGCCCTTGTAACCCCAAGCTACTACTGGATTCACACCTAGTGAGGACGAGAATGACCTTCTGAGCAGCAGCGATGGGAGACACTGAAGGCTTATCTTCACTGTCAGACACAAAACAAGAGTAAACTGCAAGAATGTTGGTGCTTGAAAATGAATATTGCAATATACTTACATGAAACCTTGTGACAAAATGTGGATGATTGATGGTATTTGCTGCTGTAATCAAAATGTCTTTATTCATTCAACTGTTTTAGGGGCCAATTCAAAATGGGCAGTGGGCCGCATTTGGCCCCTGAGCCATAGTTTGGACACCCCTGGTCTACTTGCTTCTTTGGGACGTTTTTTTTCTTTTTACCAGAGCAGATGTTGACCCTATCTGATATCGATTTATTTTTAATGCTCAAAAATGTTAACTGTTGGCCTTATATATAAATGCCTCATCGATTATATTATAAGTGCTATTATGTACAATTATGTACTATGCCTACTGCATAATCAATTAGACTATTGATAGCATAATGACACCTTTTCTTTCTGTATTTTCAAAATTTAGGAAGCTTTGTGCCAAGACAGATGCCTTTATAGTCATTTTTGCGCTATTGTATTTTTAAACATTCAAATATGAATTTAGAATTGTAGTATACGTGCCATTATTCACAATGGCAGTCTACTTTATGTGGTAATGCAAAGCTGGAGCATGATGGCAAGTTTTTTTTTAAATGCTTAAGAATCAAAGCAGATATAAGGTATTAAATAATCATTTTAATTACCAACATTGTTAACATTTGGGGAAAAATGTGTGCACATCAACGATTATATCACAAGTGCCATAATGCGCATGAACAGCTGTATAATCGCAACTCATAGACCCTTTACATTAGGCCGTTTTTACAGGGCAGATGTTGCCCTATGCTGATTATAGTCATAGCTGTAAGCAGTCCGAAAATACAAATATATCAACAATTATATAATTAGTGCATTTGTGCGCCTTATAGTCTATACTGTTTGCAGTTATAAGTAATGGCAACATAACTACTTCTTCCAAAGCTGTGATTGCATTTCTTTGAAATTTGAACCACAGCAGATACGGGCCTATTCTATTCGTATATAGCTCAGTATTTAAGAACAACGTGGTCCATTCATAAATGACCTTGTTGGCTCGGTTGGCTCTAATGGGAGCGTGAAAAGTGTACACAAACAACGTGTAAAATGTCGTTAAGCACAGAGGATCACTTGCACATTGTTTGGTACAACTTGTGGTGCTTAAAGGTCAATTACACATGCGGCCCCACAGAGCCCTGCGCACTTTCTATTTAACAGGGCTTCAGTGACAGTGGCTCCGCTCAAAACGAGCGTGTAACAGCAGCCGTGAGCAGACAAAACACGGGAGAGTTGGTCTCCCACCAAACCAACTCTGTAACCCCACCGCGAGCTGTGATTTTCGTCTCCTCCTGCTTTCCTTTTCTCACTCTCTTGTTTCCCATAACAAAAAACGTTAATTTGATCTGGCATTGTGAGCGCACCATGTGTGCCGAAGACAAGAAAAGCGAGACGGGAAAGGAGAGAGGCTGTAAAGCGATTTTTGGGCAGGAGACGTTAGGAAAATCCTCTGGCATTTTAGTGAAGTCCTAACAAGGCGCGCTGGTAATTAACGCAGAGAGGGGGCGTATGTGGGGGAACAATGAAAGAGGGACTGGAGACTCAGGTGTGAACGGTGTGAATCTTGATTTGTGTCACAGATTCGTCTAATGGTGGGGTTGAATCTCTGACACTTCCGAAGCTCATCAAACAGTCATGTGAGTAGGGAAAGAATCCTAAAACAACGAGGAGGAATGTTGAGTCCTGGCCTCATAAGCATCAAACCTACTCAATATTTACCGCGTTAAAGCAAGCTTTGCGTGAAGATGGTGTAGTCTGGTATTGTTTTTTACAAAATAGAACTCTAAATACTTAAACCCTGCAACAATACATAAAAAAGTGAAAAATCCCCAATCGCTGATATCGGTGCCACCAAAACCAAGGTGGGCCAACATCACCTCTAATGTTTATGCACGGGACTCATGTATAGAGCTTTTACACTTCACCCTTTTTAAGAAAATAAAAACTAAATCACTAAAGCTGTTTTAACGATAAAACCACATTATTACACAGCTGCATTGCCAGATCTCTGATTATCGCTTGCATTTTGACTCGAGCAGTTTTTTTTTTTTTAATTCAGCTCCTAGTTAACATTTTGAATATTTGTTTTGTCGGAGCCAATTGAAAACATGCCTGAGTATATTTCCCCAATTCTTGCACTGGATCAGGTGGATCATTTGGATTCGAATCTTTCACACATTAGTTGGCTTTACTAAAATACAAAGTTTGACTCTTAGTATTTTCATAATTCTGCTATTTTCTTGTCTTGTAAAAATCTCTCGATTCTTGTTGGATCTCGCTGTGGAAAACATAAAAACGAGGATTTCGTAGTTGCCCCACATTCGGTCTAAAATATTGTGTTTGTCATTGAAATCTACCCCAAATCATTGTTTACGATGAAAATTTTGGACACTCATGAGTAGGGCTGTAATGAACAACCAAAATGTGTCATTTATTATAGCTTTAATTAAACACATGCATCATTTAGACGAAAATGGCCCTCTTTAGGCTACTGTGTAATTCAGGGATGGGCAACCAAGAGGGCCACATGTATTTTTTTTTAGTTATATATATATATTTTGGTCAGAGGGCTAAGTAATTTAAAAGTTGGTGCAGGCACACAATGAGACTAAAATATCTGTAATCTAACAAAAACACAAGTATCACTGCTTTCAGGTGGAGACTTCAGACATTGCTCATGGGTCTAATTTGTTGAATAAATCAATGGTGGTTCACACCTGTGTGTAGGTTTTTGAAATCATAAAACAATTAAGAATGAAAAGGGAACCACCATTAACACAATTTAAAGTGTTTCCTTTTTTTGAAATTCCTTTTTTCAAATTTGCTGAAAATAAGTTATTTTGGGGATGTGAGGTTTCTTCCCACCAACACAGATATATATCTTGCATCAGAATTTATAATACCAACATTAATATTTTAAGCCAAAAAGAAAAAGTATTATAGCCAATTAAGTTCTTTTTCAATAAAATGAACCGCTTGTCTGATTTAAAGACCATTTTTAATAATGCATTGATCTGTGTTTCATAAAAGACCTTCACAGAAACCGTCACAGCAAATCACAATTGCTAACTTCCAATAGATATCAAAACATGAAACGGTTATTCAAAATTATAATACAGATATTGCTGTTGTTGATATTGTAATGCATTTTGCCTTTGTACATAGTACTGTAAAGGCAAATCAGCATGAAAAATTGGTCATTTGTAATCTCCATGATTACAACTTAAAAATATAAAATCAACTGGGAGCATCCTTTAGTGAGGAGGAGAGCTGTATGTGGTCTCCATGCCACAGTTGCCCATCCCTGGTTTAATCAGGTTAGTATTGAAGGACACAGCAAGTGCTCATAGTGATCACCATAATGATAAGTATACCAAAGTGAGATTACAATAATGTTTAAATAATTGTTAAAATATCACTATCACTAAAACGGAAATGTAAATGTATTTGTGCACTGAATGTTGTCAGTGAGCAACAAATCCAAAAATGTGAGCAACATTTGAGCTTCATTCTTCATTCTGATCTGTTGAGAACTGATATTCAGTATCTTTTCAGCTTTACTTTATGTCTCAGTATTGAGTATATAGTTACTAAACAATACTTCAGTAGTGAAATAAAATTGTTGGTATCACAACATTAAAGGGTTAGGGCTGGGCTTAATAAAATAATTAGTGGATAAGGAAATAGCTGATGATATATAAATATGATATGAATAGGTGATAGTAACATTGGCAAAGCTAAGCGGTGGCTATTGAAGCTGAAGCCATTATAAATTCCACCCATCCAGTCTTTCCACAACCGATCACTGACTGATATGGAAATGTTACAAATTAAAACAATTGTTTGTTTTGTGGCCAAATAGACAAAATCAAAACGTGTTTTAATTCCCCAAAGTTTGCACACACACCGCAGTATAAACAATATGACATACAACACACAAAGCACACACCGATCAGTCAGTCCCCACCTGAATCTGCAAATTATGCTTTTAGCTCCATCCTTATTAAAGAATTGTGTCTGATAGAACTTTTGCACTAGTTCAACACAAATGATGTATGTTGATGAAAAAATGGTTTCTTCATTATAAAAAAAATATTGATCCCTTGAAAGCTGTTTTTTTTAAGACATGAATGTAAAATAATTTTTTTTATATGAAAAAATTCAGTTTTAAGGATGGCTTTGGGTGGAAATTTATGTATTTTTTTAAATTATCTTAATATTTTTTTTACATTTAAATATTATTTTTGGGTTCAGAGTGGCTGTTCTAGTGCGTATAACAGCCTGTAGAATTCAAATTGACATAGAGGCATGCATGAGGACCTTCTGCAGTTTGTGCCAAGCTTTAGATATTTTCCAAACTGGGATTATTATAGTTAAGAATATTAAATGAGAAAATAATAATAAATGTATTTAATAATACAAATATGCCTTTGTTTATAAACATAAGGAAACTGTTGAGGTGAAGTCAATACTTCCTTATTTGTTGACCTAAACTGAGCAAAGTCATTTTAAATCCCAGCATTTTAAATATGACATAATAATTAATTATGTGTTTTTTTATTATCTCTTATACTGTATATTTTTAACCTACTCTAAGTACAGAAATGATTGTTCTAATGTGACACATTATTGGTCCCAGTGGGGAAATCCACTTTTCACTTAGCCCTCCTTCAGGGAGGTCAGGGGGTCAAATGTTTATAGCAGCCACCCCTGTGCCTGCAAATTATTTACTGAGATGCTTAAGGAAACTTCAGCAGGCCAGAACTGAAATCCACCTGCTAAAACTTAAACACTTTAAAGACTGAATTCATGTAGCTTATAAGAACGATTATTATTTTGCAGTGCAAATATGCAGCAAATGTCAGAGCTCTGATTCAAATGATGTCACAGCCATTTGTCACAAAATAAAGGATAACTACGAGGACGGTACTTATCAAAACAAAATAAAAAACAGCTATTTCTAACACACAGAAAGGCATTAAGTGCTTACACTTTATTATTCATGGCACTTGTTGGCTATAGACATTACTGGTTGTAGTAACAGGGGATTGAGACAGCCGGGATTTACATTACAGATATAATGTAGCTGCAGAGAGAAAATGTTTGACCACAGAGAGCACAGCCAGCCTGTGGCACCATCAGTATAGAAATGCTCATGTAGTATTATAGTATGTTCTCGTTGATATGACGGCATTCTAGAGAAAAACAATATTATTCAAACCTTTTTTATATTCTCACCCATGCCTTTATATGCCACAATTCACTGCTTTAGCTATTTACAACAATCAACAACAAACTGTACTACAGCAAGTGAGATGGACAAACTTCTTCCTCCCACCATTTGTAGGTAGTAGTAGATGTCAAAGCCAATCATAAAGGGGTTGGGGGTGTTCAGGTCATATTGACCTGGGTAACAAAATTGTACATTCATTTAAGGCTGTCTCAGTAAAATGTGGACTGTTCCAATAAGGAAACCCATTTTCTTAAAACGACACAAGTCTTTTGTTTTTGTAATGTTACCATTCTGAGGACGCCAATTCAACTGAGCTGCTGGACACTTACTGTTTTAGAGTCTATAGCCATTCCAGGACCTGCAGTGTCAGCAAGGCAGAAAGTAAAACTGAAAAAAGGAGGAGCAAATAAGAGCATCTGAGCCAAACAATGACCTGTTAACAAAGACTAAAAGCTGATCCCCTTCAAGGAGGCGAATTAAGCCCAAAGTTAGGTGCTATGATCCAAAGTGCATTGATTTTTATCATTTGTTCATGCCTAGGAGGCCCCCTACTGGATCCTTGAGGGGCCTAGCCACCTCTGTGGGTGGGCCTGGCAGTAGGGGTACTGGGAGCAGTAGTAGAATTTTTCATTGATATATCATACGGTTTCAGTGATTAGAGATATTAAAGACAGATCTAACAAAGTTTAATGGCATATATTAAGTTGAGAGCGAATAGAGATGGGGACTTAAACCTGGGGCAGCTGTGGTACCAGTAACAGCACACTGGATACCTACCAAACCAAACCAAACCACAACACAGATTTTGATGCTTCATTTTGGTTCCATCCACTTACTGTCAGAGCCAAGGATGCTGAGCCTCCTCTGCCCTCTCTACCCCATGAGCTGTCTCTCTGTGCAAAAGAAACAGACTGTACAGGTAACCTGAGCATTATCTCAGGGGCTGTGACAAGTTTGAACATTAGGAAGAGTTTTTTTTCTCTCTAAAAGTAATGGTTCATGTACCTAAACTGTTATAAATATCAAATCAGCAGCAGTATCAAAATAAAGATACTTAACCCTATGATTGAACAGGCATTGGCACAGGCAAATGCTTATTCAAGTATATCCTGCACTCTTTCAAAAATAAAACAAGGTTCCATCATGTAAAACAACAACAACAAAAAAAAATATACCTTAGTTATGAGAAAATATTGAGCTTTGTTTGACAAACTTACACACATTCTTCAAATAATTTTGGCTGCCATGAAGTTAAAAAAACTTTTAGACATAATAGTGACATTAATTTGATTTTGCTTGGAATTATTTGCAATATTTTGTAATAGAACAAGGGATTACATTTCCTACCATGGGAATTTAGATTTAGATAAGTGGGTTTGTGTAAGCCTGATAGTAAGTCTTAGGGTTAATATGCTAATTTATAGTAAAAGTTTTGAATTTAAAATCAATTTTAGGGTAGATTCCTGAAATTACCTGCAATGGGATATGAAAGGAACAATATGAGAGTAACAGATTTTAAACAATGCCTTATGACTTATTATGTTTCTAGATTTACATGGCTAATGATTTATATGGCTAATGACTTTGAGATTTGTCCTTTGATACAGTGATTATAATGTTTTTGTGTTTATTTTGTGATCAGTTATTTACAGCAATTTATCACTTCCATGTACTATTCTGTTAGTTGAGAACATGTTTAATCTTGAAATACATATTTTATTATCTATAATCCACAAATGCCCTAAATTAGATATATAATGTTACTTTTCAGGCTTTCAGATGCAGCACAGGAGACATATCTCTGCAGAGGGTCATAAAACGTGTTAAAATACAAAATTTACCTGCTACCAAAATAATGAAAAAGAACAACAAACATAAGCTACAGTTGTATGACATTTATTATTGTGTTTTTATTAACATTAATATTTGGATTACTGTCACTATCCTTAAATTTGCACATTACTATTGTGCTGTGTCTTTATGATTCTAATTTCAAAAATCCACATTGTATTGTGGAAAATGCCCTCTGTGCAGCTGAGAGGTTTGTGTTTGCTCCTTAACAGATTATGGATTCAGATGGTTTACAGACAGACCTTTGCTGGATGATACAGAAATGCTGACAGGCAGTACTAATTGCAGAGAAATCATGAAAATATAAATGCCAAGAGCTAAGAAGAGTGCTCAGACAGACAAAAAATATTACTGAAGGTCATCAGTTGTATATATTTGCCTTTTGTTCCACAAAAGTTTACTTTTAATTGCCTTGCTAAAAATAAAATATGTATGATCAGACACAAGCAATCCAAGGCATCTAATATAAAAACTTTTATCAGTCAAGAGCTGTGCTATTTTTAAAATTGAAAGAAAAAAACAAAAAAATAAAACACAGGTTTAGAATCAGGGGTGGATCCTGAATGTGCACAGGCCCACCAGCATTGCCCACCCAATCAGAGTCATGATCAATAACAATATATGAATAAATAAAAATACAAATGAAACATATTTATAATTTATTTTAGTTTGATTTCTTTTAAATAAAATAAAATACTAATTTTGAAAAATGCAGGGCAGTTACTTAAAGTGATTAAAATTCAGTTTATCATCTTTTAAGAAAACAAGGTTTTCTGTTATTTTACATATTTAAAGAAAAATATATCAGCTTTTGAAGGAACGTTGTTGAACTATTCTTGTGTCACTTCAGATGTGAATAAGTAGAAATGTTAATTTTACTGCAATAGATTGTTCAGGGAGGGGATAAGCTGTTTTATTACATTTCGATAAGAGTAAATGCAAGTCTAAGGAGCGACTTAATGAAAATGTGGTGATTCATGATATGAAAGAAGAAGTTAAAAAAAGAAAACAAAAAAGACTGAGGACCATCCAGATATTCTCAGACCCATCTATTAATAACATTATGTATCTGCCAATTTGGAATATGTTCATATCAATCCAAAAAAAAAGTTGCAAAACACCAAAAATGGGATTGCAAGATGCCTACCATAAAAGTAAGGATTTTTTTTGGCCTATTATTTTCAAAATATTACCAAAATTATATCTAATCGGGACTTACACCAAAACAGCCTGGTTTGAGCAGGGCTAAATCTGTGGGGTTTGTGGGCATGTGAAAATCCAGTATCTGAGAGGAAACTTTTAAAATATGTTCTGGGATCAGGGAACATTTGTTGAAAAGAAGCAAAGTACATTACCCCTTGATAAATGAGATTTAATGTGAAATTTAATGTGTAGATAGTCTTTGTATTTAGGGCTGGGAAAATGACCTTAAATGAAATCTGAGTCTCTTTTTCTCTTGAAACCTAAGTCAATCCAAGTTTTAACCAGTTTTCCATTCCATTAAAAATAAGCTGTGTGCAAATAAAATATTGATCAGTTTCCAATTAATGCTCTGTAAAACTAACACATAATCAAAAATACTGACAGTAGCTTTAATGTTGGCATACAGTAGCTGCAGTGGAGTTTAAACATATCTAAATTTTCATTTTTCATAACTTTGATTTGCCAAAAAAACACAGTCCATCAATTAATAAAAATGTAAGGATGTGAAATATGTGGAAGTGACTCTAATTCTTCCTCTAGCCTTTCATAAAATATGATACTGTAAAACATTGTGATGGCACTTAGGCAGCTGTATTCAATTATTTTGTTGTTTTGCCAGTGAGGAACAATGATCGACCCTGATCTGAAGACCTATATTAGATGTCCAAGGCTATGCATAGCATTATATGCTATAATCGTCAGAACAATCGGGGTCCTTATTCTCTAGCACTGTTGCAGGGGCTACAGGCTGAAAAGTTTGAACCCTTGTTTATTGGCACATCATAAACATGTCCTTAACCCATATGATATATATACTGATGAAAGGCTTTGCTATCATCAGCAAACAAATTACCTTACAGAGTATTTTAAGTGTGAGTTGATACTAATCTTCCAGATTTAAACAACAGGCCTTAAAAGTATCTGTTAAAGCATTAAGATCTTAAAATGACAAAAATATTACACAATCAACACCAATTTCTGACTTAAATTCATGCTTTCAGAAAAAAAGAATCCTAAAGTAAAGCATTTCTTTTTTTCTTAACAGTTTTATGACATGTTTTATGGCCTAGCAGAGAGTAATGATTATTGATGAGCACGTTGGTTTCAACTTCCCCTCAGCCATTATGCATTTTTGGTGGATCAGGTGTGTCCCATAAAACAGGATAAAACAGCGGGGGGTTTGGGCGGAGGAGGAGGGGTGGTGGAGGGGTGCATGGTGTAGGGTTACGGTCAAAAAAGAGAGACAGGGAAGGATGGCCAGGGGAGTACGAGCATTAATGCACTCCCTGTGTGCTGGACGCGTACAGTTACTAAACACACATGCACTCACACAGACGCATACGCACACTGCAGCTGACCTTTGCTCGAGTGAAAGGTCAGCTGGCTGGCTGAAGCCTAACTTCAACCACTGTAACAAACTGCTGAGACCTGATACAAAATAGAATACACTTACAGAAAGGGATACAATACCTCAGCTAAAAGAAATGCACTTTTAAACAACACAAGTTTTAAAATAGTAGAGTATTAAAATATTTAATTTAAAAGTCTGGTGAGGAATTTTTGCATTTTGTAACAACTTCAGTGCAACTCAAAATTACTTCTTAACTATTATTTCATTCATTAATTGATAAAAACTGAACTGAACTTGCAAATTTTATGTGTTTGTTTCCTTAAATAAAGGTATTCTCGACAGGGAACATTAAATGCATTTAGCAATATAAAAAAAACAAAACACTTTCAAATATTTTTTTTATTGTTGTAAATGAGAAACCAAAACTTAACCCTCAGATCCTATCAATACAGTTGGACCCTCTTGGGGTCATGCATGCTTTTGTTTTGAGGTTATCCCACCATAAAAAGTCCATATAACTTGTACATTAAGCAGGGTTTTTTTTCTTTTTTTTTTTCTTTCCAAATTTTAACATTTAACTGCATTCATTACGATAAACCTATAGTGGTCTTTGTAATCAAAACAATCACACTTTGACAATAACAACCAAAAATGGCATTATTTGAGCCTGTTATGTCAAAGATTTTTTATCATGTGCCCCCCCCACTACACATTTGTACAAATAGCCTTACTTTATCATTTTAGTGCCCAAAGGCAAAATTATGTACATATCTTTCTTTAACCTGACACAGCACAAGAAATAAAAATGTACCAAATTAATTTTTTTTGATAATCAGTGCCATGTCCCAGTCTGTGCTTATTTAGAGAAAGATTCCCTTTCTAGCAGTTTTATACAGGAAAATCATTCTTTTTCTTTGTTTCCTTCTATATTAAGCATATCAGTGATGTAATGTAAACAAACTGGCATAGTATAGGGTTAACGTTTCAAAAAATGAAATATTTTCCATATCCATGAAGGGACTGAAGCTGGTGAAAAATTTTGATGCAGTAAAAGTGAAAACAACACTTAGCTTTAAGTTTTGTGGAGCATTTTTGATGTGTCCACTTTTTGGACGCAGAAGGCTAAGTGTTTTTTTTTGTTTGTTTGTTTTTGTTTTGTTTTGGTTGATGCAAAGTTTAAAAATACACCAAATTAGATTTTTCCTTTAATCACTTGCATGCCTCAGACTGTATAGATCTGAAAATAGATCATCCTACATTTAATATGAAAAAAAAATCTTTTATTTATTTATTTATTTATTTTGTTTTCAAAAAGATGTTGGTGCACCGTGAATTCTAACTGGCATATGAAGATTAACTTTCTCCTTTTTTTTCTTTTTTGTGAGCAGGACTGAAGTTGATAAGAGAATCTGATGCTGTTAAAGTTGGAATCAAATGTATATAAATAACTTATATTGTGTCAACTTTTGGGACACAGTGCTCTATATGACTTTTTGAAATGGGACATGAGGGTTAAATTGTTTATATCTGCCCAATAATGCATTTTAAAGAAGCTGTATGTATTTTTTTTTTATTTTCTGCAGGGATCTTTTTTTTTTCAAGGTTAAAAGAGACTGAAATAAATCTGATGTCTCTTTATCAGCCACAAAAGCAGACAAGACTGTCAGAATAAGATCAGCTTTATACATTTATTTTAATTGCTGCTTAAAACCACTGCAGTGGAGCAGGCATTTGATGAACAATAAAATGGACAATAAAAGATTTTTTTACTCAGATTTTTCTGAGCAAAGATTCTCAGTGACTGAAACATTTGATGAAAATGTTGATCCTGCAAAAACAAAAAAAGAGACTTCAACATGTGAGGAAAAAAAAAAAGACTAGAGGTGCGTCTTAGTCCTCAAGGGGCACAAAATCCCCACTACCAGCAGTCCCTTACAGGAGCTTTAGTAGTGTAGTGTTTGTCAAAAGTTATAGGGTCTTAGTCATTTGAATTTGTGGAAATGCAAGTATTTCATATTTAAAGTAAAATTTACATCAGTCCACAGCTACGTTACAGCATTTTATAAATCATTCATTAAATGTTTTACACAGTTTGTAAATGTGTGACTCACAGTGAAGCGTTTCCAAGAAAACTTTTAACAATTTTTTAAGTGGTCATGTCTGACTGTGACAAGTTTGGATCTCAGAAGAGAAGCTTCTGAGCTTCTTGGGAGTGTATTTTACTTTGTTGTGTTTTGTGTGTGTGTGTGTGTTGGGTGTGTGTGTGTGTGTGTGTGTGTGTGTCTCATCCGTGCACGCACACTTGGGGGTCAAGAAAGGCTCACCTGGGCTTCTCCCTCTACTGTAAATTTCTGGATGGGAGACAGACACGGGCTGTTCTGATCGCATTAGGTTCACTCCGATGGCTTTTCCAGCTATTGTCACCTGACACCGCTCCATTAAATCTGTCCAGCATGAAGATTAACTACACCTTTCTTTATGCTTTCACTGGGTGTTCACGCTGAACTCAGAGGGCAGGTTAAATCATGCACAAGATTTTCATAGTGAGCTGTATTTTATGTTCAGCGTCTTCAGTCTTTTACTTGATGTTATATCAGTTAGCAGCACAGAGTGTCACCAAGAAAAATAGCTTTTAAGCTCATCTATTCATCAGTTCAGCCCCCCTTTTCATTATTGTCAGCAGTCGACACCTGATATTACTATAGCATAGAAAAAAGGAAAATGTTCATGTTTAACGCAAAAATATTTCAGTTGCTTTTTTTGGTTGGTGATGGTGTTATTTATATTGCTTTATTTAGTATTAACTAGAGCATATATTAAACACTGTTTAAATAAACAAAAACACAAAAGGGGACTATATTATAGATAGGCTGCATAAAAACGAAAAATACATTTCTGTTTCAACCCACTGAAATTCAAAATGAGAGGGAACCCTCATAATTTGTGGTTAACTGTTATAGCTTTAATACAAACTTAATCAGTCTGAAGTCATCTACCACAAGACTGTGCACTCTTAAACTCCAAGGACTATGGCCATGTTTTTCTAAAGTTCATATGTTTTTCTTCATGAAAACAGATTAATAACAACAAGGCAAATATACAAATTGATTTTTTCCAAACAATTACCAACATTTCTTTTTAAGCAGCCTATTGTGTATTTGTACAACTTTGAAATGAGTTGTTTAAGAGTTTGCATAATTAAGCATTTTAAAAAGTGAGCAAGATAAGCTTTAACTTATTGTACACCCTTTTAATTTGTTGTAAATTACTGTCAGAATTCATTGTAGGTTGATGTACTCTCTTCATCCCAAACTGGAACATTTTGGCATTACAGCATGTAATCAGATCAAATGAAGCAGATGTACACATACAAACTAAGGAAATATAAAAGAGCCCATATTTTGCATTAACTCTGGCTCACATATTTATTTTTTTTATGCCTCCCAAAGTACATTGACATTGGCTAATGTTCAAAAAACGTTATTACTTTCAGAAGCAGAGTACCTTTGATCCAGCTGTGTTCTCTCCCTGTCTTAGATGCTCTGTTAGAGCTCCTGCCACTTTAAGGCTCCCTTCCCCATGTGGGCCCAGTCCATTCTGATTGGTTGACCTGTCTGCTTCATGGTATTTGGTTAGTTCAGTGTGCCTGGTGCTTTGTTGTCAACAGCTCTGCATTCATTTTGCCATCTCTGCTCTCCACTGGGCTTGCTACTCAGAGCTAATGGGTTTTAACCACTGATGGAACAATGGTGGGACATCACACTAGTAGGTATATTCAGGGGGGCCAGGGGTACAAGCAGTGTCAAGCAGCTACTACCACTGTTGACAGGGGGACAGGGAGAAGTCCTGATGCTGCAGACTTTGGGTCAATCCCAATTGTACCCTTTAGCCCTTGTCTTACCCCTTAGCCCTTGGTTTTGTGCGTTCACATCTTGTGAAAGGGTATCCCAATTCTCCGTAAGGTTAAGGGGAAGGGCTACACAGCCCTTGAAATGAAGACAGACTGGGACCTCACTTGAAAGGAAGGGGTATGAGAAATTTCCCATAATGCACCGCACCTGCTGACAAGATGGTAGAGCGGAGACCGAAGGAAGCGCTAATTAGAAGTAATTATTAAATCATTAAGTAAATATTAATCATGTTTTTAATTGTTGGTTGTATGTTAAAATTGCTTGTTATAATGAGCTAGCTTTCGCAGCTATAGCTAAAGCTATTGTCGCATCTGCCACCGACACAGCCAGCGAGTGGCTCTAGGTGATGACGTACCAGGAATCGAGTGGCGTCTCGTTTCTTAGGGGTGTGTTTTCACCCTTTAGGGCCAAGGGAAAGGGGTAGTCAAAGGGGTAAGACGAAGTAAAATGTAGCTCAAGCTTAGAGCTTAAATAAAGTAAATTTAGAAAATTATGCTAAAGCCAGTATGCTAAACGTAGTTAAGGTAATGTGAACATACTTTTGCTGGAAAGTATATGTATATGAAAATGCAGTACAGTGATGAGCATCAGTGCATTACAGAGAAGTTAATGTGTAAATGAGGAGAACATTTTTAAAAATGCAGAGGTATAGTATGCAAAGCTCTTAATGAGCAAATACAGTGAATGCATGTATTTGAGTGCATAAACAACGTACAGTGATACTACAGGCAAATACCATTAACAGGTGATATGATATAGATAAAGTGATATTAAAACTGAAAAGACCACACCTACAAATTTATCAGCTACAGAACTCAGAATACAACAATGTGGAACTGAGTTTTCAGTGAGAGCTATTGTAAATGTAGACCCAAATAAACAAACATACTCTCAACTCTTCCTCAAATCTCTACATGAAAAGGGTTCATACGATTATCAATTGCCATTGCAAGTTTTGTTTAGCATCACAAAACTATTAATGTTTTAACACAGGTGTGATACATTATTATATCACAATCCTCAAAAAGACTTGGAAGAGTTGTCCTGAAACAACTATAAGAGTTTTGTATTGCTTGTGAAACATATTGATATTGTTGAATCGTTATGACCTAAAAATGCAAATAAGGCCATAAAAGTTTAGTTTAAATGCCTGACAGTGCTGTTGTTGGGCAATGTAAGCATGTTAAAAAAAACGGAGAGAAAAAACACCCCACTCATGGAAAGGGACAAATCAGCAAAGACAACCTTGTTGTTTGCTGAAGTAGGGCCCTAATTGGAAGTGATTTTAAACAAACCTAATTCAAAACAGGAGTACATATTCAAGTATTATATTGTTATAAACTTATTTATTTAGTTTTGCAACTCAAGCGGGTATGTTGTTAAGGTAGCTGCTTTAACTATGACAGAGCTGCAGGAAACACTGTTATGGTTAGTAATAAAATTTGTCCTACTACAACAAGTCCCTAGATATTAAACAGTTGTCTGATTGAAGCTCACGAGATGATGTTCAGCTAAAAAAAATATAACTTTTTCCCCCTCTATAGGCCTTTGAAAACAGGGATAATTACAACATAGTCTATTCCTAATTTTTCGTTCATCACCTCTGCCAAGGAGGCTATGTTTTTGCCAGTGTATGTTTGTTACTTTGTCTATTTGCTTATCTGTTTGTTTGTTAGCAAGATTATGCAAAACTACTGGACGGATTTTAAAGAAATTTTCAGGAGATATTGGCAATAGCCCAACTTAAAAATAATACATTTTGGTGGTGATCCAGATAACCGCCATTAGCAAACAATCATGTTTGCTTAATAACTAATTATGATATCAACATGATTCGAAATTATTGATGATTATGATTACAAATATTTGTTGCTTTTATTAGATGCCCAACTTGACCCACATCCTCCTCTGTTCTCTTGGAACTTCCCTCTAATTTGGATCAGTTGTTATTGTTGTTGATTGTTCACAATGGGTCTGTCTGTCTCTGTCTGAGTGTCTTCCCTGCATGTCTGACTGTTTCCAGCTAAACACAGCAACGGGTCCAACCTGACAGACGGTTGACTCAGCAGACTTTTTGTGTCTGTCTGTGTGTGCACGTACTTCCATGTTGGCATCAGACTGAAAATGAAAGAGGCCTTTGTTATTATAAACTCCTGTAAACTTTCATTTGCCATCAGTGGATTAGATTTATTATTCCACATTTAGTCAGATGAGTTCAAAAGTGTTGAGCATTAAAAGTATTTTTTTAAATCACAAAATTAAATCAGGTTGAATATGAAATGAGTAAAATCAGAAAGATGCCATATATAAAAATGATAAATATGCTTTTTGTGCCTCCCTAGCAACAACATCCACCGTGACCTAAGACTTTCAGTATACATGCAAATCAAACTCCAATGTTTTGCCTCTCACACTGCACAGACACACACTGCTGCACTGTGTTCACTCCACTTAGTCCTGTGTAAGATTGTTTAAAGAGTAACAAAACCTCAGCACAGGAGTGATGAAAGCTAACTATTTGGTTTTCGCCATAATTTAGAGAACAGCAGCAGTTTAGAGGGGAGCACTGAGGGGGCAGTTTGAACTGGATATTGCTCCCACCTAGTGATCCAAGAGTGTAACTGCATGTGGATAAAAATGATATGATTAAACAGTGTAGCTTTGATACTTCAGCATGGGGACTAGATTGGAATAACAGTTAAGCACATAAAAACAAAATTATTCCTTTTACAATCTAAAAATATAAGATGTTTGGTATCAAGAATGAAAAAGTCCTTTAAATGGGTGGGTGGGGGGGTGGGGGGGGGGGGGGGGGGGGGGGGCACTTAAGTTTGTGAACCCACGCTGCAGAATCTGCATTGACAAACTCACACAAAGTTAATAACAACATTTCAAAAGTGACTATATGGGTCCACAACACAAAGTGCTGTTTTTACTCTTTTTAAAGAGTTGGTACCTTAACTCTCAAAAACAATTGTCGACTCTCTGAAGTTAAGATTTAATTCTCTATTACACATAACAGTGTGACTTTCTATCAACACTTATGTAATACACTCACTAAGAACATTAACATAGTTTTTGCTCTTGTTCCAGCACCAACTCTTTTTAAACTGAGATTTGACTCCATCAAGAGTTATTACCTCCACCAAGGAGGTTATGTTTTCGCCAGTGTGTTAGTTTGTTAGCAAGATTACGCAAAACTGCTGGATTGATTATGATGAAATTTTCAGGAGACGTTGGTAATGGCCCAACTTAAAAATGATTAGATTTTGGTGGTGATCCAGATAACTGTCATTAGCAAACAATCATTTTTGCTTAATAACTGTCTAACTAATAATGATATTAACATGATTCCAAGTGCTAGATTTGAGTTTAACGGGTCAAGGAATCATTTTATGATGGTAACTTTATCATGGAACTATTGCTTATAGATGTAACAGCAATATGTGAGCTACCACGTCTCCGAGTGTGTTCTAGTTAACTCTGCACTAATGGCCATTTTGCCAACACCCAAAATTTAGTGATTAAAAGTTTTAAATTGTTATGACAGCATGTTATGGAACATGAGTCTATTCGAAAACATCAGCTGCTGTCAAATTATTAAATCTGTCTTCATCTCCCCAAAAGTCAATCCATTGTTTCTGTAAGATCACAGCAACCTGCCTCTATTTCAGTCACCACCAGTCATCAGTCTTTTTGGAAGTCTACTCCTCATCTCATCATTGATCCTTTCATTACCACCACCATTAACCAGATCCCAAAGGAGGGGCATCCTGCTGTTGGCCCCACTACCCATGTAAGTACATGAACTCACTACAATGAAGTCTAATCACCAAAGAAACTCTAATCACCAAAGACGCTGCACATTTATCTTTAATTTAGGTAAATGTTAGTAAGTACAGTGCTCAGCATAAATGAGTACACCCCTTCAGATTTGTCAGAAAACCTTAAGTTTCCTTTCAAAATCAACATTTTCTATGGCAAACTATACCACAAAGTACTCCCCCAAATGTGGGCTATTGATTGCAAACAAGATGTTTTTTAAGTTGCACACAAAAAAGTATTTTTCTCAATTTAAGATCAGGATGCAAAAATGAGTGCACCCCAATCAAAGGGTTGGGAGCAAAGCTAAATTATAGTTATCATATTATCCTTATTTTCATCTGATGGTAAAACATTTTTTTATGTTAAACTCAGCTTTGTCAAAACTTTGGAAATTGTTCTTTTGTTCGTTTAGATATTGATTGTTACATTACTTTGATTAGGAGGTGTACTCATTTATGCTGGGCACTGTAAATTTGAAAGGTAAATATTTGTTTAGCTGTCATAGTGCTTGATTAGTCTGTCTGGATGCCTAAAGCACTTTTACTTTACAGGTCACATCTACCCATTTACATTAATTTGCTCTCACATTCTATCACTAATGGTTGACGTTTCTGTGTAAGTTGTTGATCAGTATTATGCAATATATTCAGGAACACCTTGGGGTTAAGTACCTTGCCCAAGGACACATTGACAGTCAGACATGGGCTTTATCCTGTAACCTTCCAGTTGAAGGTAGAGTCTACTACCAGACTGAGCAACCAGTGCCCAAGGCCTGTGTATGATCCCCACTCTAGCATGAGAAAAATCCCTGCCCTCACTCTGTTGCTTGCTCCACCTTTAGAAAATGTGTGCATGGCAGTCCACTTAAAAAAAAAAAAAAAAAGTCCTCTAATGATGTCACCAGTATGTGCCACCTTCTGAGCAAAGTATTTGTTCCACATCCACTACTTGAGAGAGCCGTTGTCAGCCACAGCTCATGAGCTTAGTAAAAAGCATGTTTTGTTCAGGGGTGAAACAGGAGGGTTTATGTGGATGCCAAAGTACAATATCTGACTGCCTGATATAACCTGAGATGCTGAAATGTACAAAAAAAGTACAAAAATTTGACTTTTTAATAAAAATCTTTAATAAATAAGTAGATGAATAATGGTCTGTATCATTGCTTTTTTGTTAATAGAGCCGTTAATGCAACAGTTGGTCTCAACCTTGGTTTCTTAAAAGATGGAAATAGCATATCTACAAGCTCACAACACATTTTTGAATATTCACCTATGTCATAATTATAATCAAGTACGGGGTTCCCCTAAAACATGTCCCTGTAAAGTGGGGTCTTTGTATAAAAAGGTTTAGAACCACTGCTGTATAGTATACTTAATGGACCATTTCAACATTTTAACCTTGGTCTGTATGTTTTTTATATGCTTCATTTAAAAAATAATCATTTTAATCTATTTGGTGTTTTCAAGTTATGCAGGAGTTGCTCCAAACCTGTCTATTAGTGATATCACTGACTAGTAGACTACTTTGGCATTCTCCTTGTTGAACTATCCCATAAATAGAGTAAAATTGGGATGAGGCATATTTAAAAACATACAGAGGAAGGTTGAAAAGTGTTGAAATGGCCCTTTTAATAATAACATTGTTTTAATGTCTAATGCAATGCATATATAGAGTCGAATCAATGTTGATACAATTAAACATTCTTTCAGTGTTGATCATATCATAGTTGAATCAAGTTTGATTCATTGTTACAGCTGGTTGGAAATTGAACATTTCAATGTTGATCATAGCAAGCACTTTCAGTGTTTTTTTTTTTTTCAATATCTGACATCAATGTTGATTGCAATCTTCAGCCTGATAATATTTCAACATTGACTCAATCAGTTTTTGCTATCTGGGTCTTTTCTCCTGATAACTCGCACTAGACTTGTTTAGCTGTAGTCCCCACTTTCTTGTTGTTGTGTTTGTTGTTTTTTCTCACCCACAGCAGTGGCAGCTGCTTGAAGTCTCTCTCTTGCTTTGTTGCCGCTCTCTTGCTGCTTCATTAGCTCCTCCGCTGCACTTCAAACGCTGCTGGGTTTCAGCCAGAGCAATTTGGGAGTGAGAAATGCAGTAAACATGCCACGGGTATAATTTCACAGACACAATGGGGTGTGTGTCAGTGACCTTAAAGCTTCTGTATACACCATTTGTAAATTATGGTACACTAGACTTGACACACAAACATGTAACTACTGGAATGAATCTGGAAGTCATGAATAGCATTTGCTGCCTTTGCAGACAGCAGAATAGAGCAAATTAGAATGAAATGTTGAGATCTATATGTAATGTACTCTATGTGAATGTACTCAGTATGCCACCCACATCAGCTTGCTCCTTGTTTATGGATCACTTTTGAGTTGATGATGACCCCTGGTGGTTAAAGTGAGACGCTTACATATGGTATTAACACAAGAGCTATAGCTACAATCTCACAAAGAACAAGACATGCAGTGCGATTTGCTTCATCACAAATGCAGGGCAAACACTTTTTATTCTTTTTCCAACCCACTTGACAAGGTTTTTCATCTTCTTGTCAGTTCAAGAGCCTAAAACACAAGAACTTACAAAAAGTTAGGACAGCAACAATCATACAGGATGACGTGTACTGACAATGAAAGAAAAATAATTTAATATTACTGAAACTAAGACACTGAGATATTGAAAGTGATGTAGGTATTGGGTTTAGCTTACCAGATTGCCCCAAAATATTTGGGCCTGTGCATACTTCCATGCATGGATCTCCTCATTTTCAGTGGCTCATTCAAACATAAGCCTAAACTGTTAAAAATATCAATGTAAATTCATAGAAAATTACTGGTTAATAATTGCAGTGATTTTTAGTATAGTTCAAAGTTACATAAATGAAAATAAGAGCAAGTTTTTGTGTTTCAAAGCAGCCCTGACACATAAATACTGTAAAGTTACAGTGTAAAATCACAGTAAATTGTTGTGAATCCACAAATATATGAAAGCGTTTTACAGTACATTACTGTGATTTTACCACACTTTACTGTAATTTTACAATAAGCCAGATGTAATGTTACTGTGAAATTACAGTAAAGTGTACTGAAATCACAACAATATTATACCGTTTAAAAAAATTATGTTAGACAACCGTCACAGCCACAAGCACTAACTTGATTGGGTAACAGCAAAGGTCATGTTATGCATTTACACATTTTCATTTTTTTTTTTGGCTCCAGTCATGAAGATGCCCACATTTCTAAATACTGAAAAGTAGTTCACAATTTTATCACATTTCATGTCTGTAAAAGAGAAATAAGAAAAACTAATCTTATTTGCCCGCCCCTGTCTCCCTTTTAAGTTTTACATAAAAATATGGGTCCATAGTCTGTTTACAACCCCACCTCTGTGATAAAATCCCCCCCTCTCCTACTGTTGCTTTCTCCACCTTTCAGTAGATGTCCTTAAATAGTCTGTTTGAAATGTAAACAGATATTTTTATGCTAAAAAAGGTCTTAATAAATGCTCTGATTCTTACTGTTTTCGGTATAAAGAATGATGTAATTTAAATTCAGGAAAACTTTGTTGAGAGGTGCATGTGAGTGAATCAATATCACTAGATGGCAGTGTAACTTAATGGGACTGCTGTATATTGCACAGGCTGGGGGAGCCAGTGTGAATGCAGACAGAGAATCACACATATAGTTTGTGTTTGACATTTGAATGAAGAAAGTAAAAGAGGCGATATCTTAATCCCAGAACAAACAGCACCCTGCTCCCACTCATGTCTACTCCCTGGGGCCTTATGAAGACCAGTGTGTTTCAGAGGATTACATCAGGACATCAAAAGAGAGCGCATTTGCACATTGCCCACTGACATGATCACACTAAGAACAGAGACCACAGAGTTAAGCCAATTGACCGTTTACACAGCTCTTAACCACTCCCTTTGCCCAAACATTAGCCTCTGATTTTGTGTATTTGTGCATGTGGTGTTTGAGCATGTATTTAAGTATGTAAAGAGAAGAGGAGGAAGGAAATATATTTAAACAGCCAATTGTTAAAATGTTGGTTTGATTTCATAAAACATTCTTTGTGCACTGAATTTGTTGTGTTTTGTAATTGTAAGACTGTACAATATGCCTCAAATGGGTTTGGTTTCAGTTTTAACAACTTATTCATGCCACAAAGGCGTTTCTTTTTAAGGAAGGTGTACATAAAAGTATCATAAGAAAAACATTAAAGAAAAAACTGTGGAACTAGTCCAATGTCTAAATTACACAGTCCATATACAACACTTCAAAACGATCTGACCAAAAGTGTCAATGTTTTTAAACCACAAAGGTTATTATTCTGAAATTCTTATATAAATACTTGGAAAAAATGTTTATATCTTTATATTTATTATTTAAACATTGTTCCACAGTCAATTCTCTTGAGTAATGCAAGTGGTTTTCAGAGATCTCTCGTGCCTACCCTGTAATTTCCCTGATTTGCTTGTTCACATTAGTCTTTCACAGCAGGAAGTTTTCCCACAGTTTGCCTGTCAGGCAGAGGAGGGGTGGGAGAGAAGAAATCGGGATGATTTTAGGACAAGGCCTTGAGGAGTCCTCAGCCCATACTGAATAGAGTATCTTGCAAGGCATCACCCCTTCCCTCAAATTACCTGCATTACACAAGATTTCTTTTTAGAAAAATACAAGTAATCTATTAATTTGTCTATTGTTCTTAGGTTTTTACAACAAAATGCTTCATAAGAAAATTAAGGATGTGTTTTTTTCAAAAGTGTTTACTGCACTCGACTCAACAAAACCACAAACTCTTTTAATTGAAAATAGTGATGCAACATGAAGGAAAGGGACTCAACTTTCACCAAGGTAAACACTATAAGTGCGTTATGCAAAAGCGCCTCAATGGATCTTTATTGGTGTTACACCTTGAGACAATCTCATCAATTCCATTTGTTTCAGAATGTGATTCTTACCTGCTGAGGCTGCATGCTCCCCTCTCATCAATATTATGGCTCTGACACTACCTCTGGAGACAACAAATTGAGGGCCAACTCATCCCCCATTCTGTTTTTGCAATGTGCAGTGGAGGTAAAACTTAACAGGGGTATAAATATTACTGCTTAAAACAACAGGATTAATGGGGTCTATCTGTCCTTCGTGGATGAGACAGGTTCTTTTTGGTAGCACCCTTTGCCCCTCTATCTCATTAAAGTCAATGCAGATCTCTCATCCTCAACATATTCTCCTCCCACCTCTGCTACAAATGTGGCTTGGACCAATACATGGAGGGGTTAAATCATCTATATGGGCAAATACTTTAGGGCTTGCTGGAAAAAAAATAGGGTTAAGTCAAAGAGAAACTACCCACTCAAAGGTTATTTACTTGACTTTGAAACTACATGTTACTTTCGCTCTTTAGAAAACGAGTTTCATGTTCTAGACCAAAGAATATGACAGTTGACAATTTTCTTAACATCCCTGACATTCACAAACTCTGATGGTCATTTGAACTGATGAAGTTCTGCTCATTTTTTCACTTTTATTATATGTGTTATGTTCAGCTTATTGATTTTTTTAGTTGATGCACATAAATGTGATCCTGATAACAGCCCACCAAGACCAAAAAGTCACTCAGTAACTAAGCAATATCAATCAATCAATCTTTATTTGTGTAGCACCAATTCATAACAAGTGTTATCTCAAGACACTTTACAATTCAGCAGGTTGGAGCCAAACTCTTTATTTTGTAGATACACATATACATATATACATACATAAAAATAATATTATATAGATTATACAAACATCCAAACCCAACATGAATCCACAATGAACACAGCACTGTGCCAACAATGCAGTGCAAGGCTTACATGAGAAAAAAAAATATTTTTATTAGTAACTGTAAGATCAAGATTGTAATTCCTTACATTACTGGTTCCAATGGTATTAATATTACAGTTATATATTACAAGTTACTAAGCTATTGCCTGAAACTGCACACAGATCTCCCAGGAATTTAAGGAAAATTTTAAAGGTTTTAGTGCGTGTGTTGGTATGGTTTTATTGTGATATTTTTAAAACTTGTATTTTGTTATTTTTCGTTCTCTTCTTAAGTAATTGAGTGCATAAGTGTCTGAGTATTTGAATGTAATTTATGATCTTTCTTTCTCCTATACTGATATGTAGTTATGTTTGGGTAAAAATGTGAACTTGTGATGGATATTGAGCTTTTTGACCTGTATCCTCTCATCTTTTGTCCTACATCAGTTCTCAGAGCTCTGAACACTCGGCTTGTTCTCCTCTTCGCCCAGCTCTTCTGGGAGCTCCAAAGCTGTTCCCTCTTCTTCTGCTGTGTGTTGAACTGGACTGAGTGAAGGCAGAGCGAAGGACAGGGCCAGTGTGTGCTTCAATAATGCATGTGCTGTTCGAGGCTACCTCGGGACAGAGGCTGTTTTTAAAGATTCCTCCACAAGCCGACTCATGTACAGGAACTTATTAAAAATAGAAAAAGTGGTCGGACAAAACAGCACGCTTCAGCTGAGGGCCTCCAGAGCCCCTTGCCTGGCTATTAACCAGCAAGGTACATCCACCATGCACCTCTTGATATGATTCTCTCATAGACAATGAATTTGAAACATGAATTTCATTCAACTTTCTCCCCTTGCTTTTTCCAGATGGTTAATCCCCTTGAAGGAGAAGCCGTGACAAGCAAAACCTTTCAGATGGATTCAGGGACATAAATATGTGAGGAAGGAGCTGGACAATGAAAGTCAAGACAAGGAGACTGAAATTTGGCTTCTTAAACAGGACGGTAGCTTCACCATTGAGCTAATAGTACACTTGCTGAACTTAAACAGAGAGAACAGCACCTATCTTATTCTTTGGCCTGGCATTTTCTTTGCCAGACAGCCATGGTTGATCAGTCTTTTTCACTCCATCACTATCCTCTCCCATCTTTTAGTCAATGCAGTTTTACCAAAAAGTACTGAAAGAGGTTGACTGAGTTTTTTTTTTTTTTTTTTATGAACGCAGTCTCCCACTACCAGAAATTATGCAGTCGAGATTCCCACTTCTGGGGAATTCACAGGGGTCAGCACAACCAGAGTGCAATGGCTGAGCCTTACCCTGGGTGAACCAGCTTCATGATCATGGTATCTCCCCTGCCAGGTAAGTATTTTCCTTTTTTTTCCAAACTTAGGGCAGGTGTGTGAACTAGTGCTGTAGGGACTTGATATTTTACTCAAAAGAAGTGCAGCCTATAACTGCCATAGTTACACAGTGCTGAAATCAGGGCCACTCTTACTAATGAAAGTTATTTCACACTTCAACTTTTACCTTTCTATTTTGAGTTGGAAAACTTAAAAATTGTCTCTGTCAGTGAGTGGTTTTCAGATAGTTGCCTTTTAGCACCTGCCACCACCTTCAACTTTATGAAAGATTCAACTCAGACTTCTGAAATTTTTGATCTCTCAAATTTGGACCAGTTTAGAGCTTAGTAAGAACAAAAAACAGCTAAACAAAAGAACATGTTTCAAACACAAATAAGAAGTCACAGGGGGATTTGGGAGCATATACTTTCTTTGTGTTGGAAGCACACTTTTAGATACTTCAATGTCACACATTTTACTCCTTTTCAGAAAGTTTACTCTCGTTCAAGATGTATGAGTTATATTTAGAAGTTTTTAGCCTGAAATCCTCTCAGATAATGGATATTGTGTTGCTTATAAACCCTCTCTTTCATCCCTGCTCAAAACAGTAAATTTAAGCCTAAATCAGCACGAGTTAGTCAGACCCCACCCCTCTCAAGAAATGGGTGTGGCTATGGCTTTCTAGCACTAAACTGGTACATTTCAGGATAATTTCATGGTGAAAACCAGTGCTGTTTGCAGTCTGCAACTTACCAGGGAAATTCAGCATATATTCAGAGCTTTCCTGCAAACCCCATTCAAAACCCTGAAATTATCCGGAATAGACCTTGGTGAGCTGCCTTTGCGAACACAAACACCAGGGTTTTGCACCCTGAAATTATACAGAAATGTACCTGTTTCCCCCTTGTGTTTTTCTATGAAATATCACAGATGTATGTTTGAAGAAGGCTTGAACTGGGTTTGAAATGTAAAGATTTATGTCCACTGTTTTTAGTGGATCACATTTGTAATCCACTAAAAACAGCTCCAAGACCTATAGCTTAATGTGTGCACCATTCTGTCAGTTTACCTGTCTTCATGCACAGGTTTTTTGAGGTGAACTTGCACGGATCCAGTCTTTTCTCCCGGAGTACATTCATTTACCTCCAGGCTAATTTAGCTGACAAATCTGCAGACATTGGACGCACCTCCATCCAACCACCGAGCTGCTTTATGTGTAAACCGACCTTAGCGACCCCACATAAAGGTTTCTTATCCTCTCATGTGAACTTGAAATCAGGCTGGAACCGTTTGAGACATGCGAGCGGGGTAAAAGCTGAGGAAATGAAAGACTTATTGCCCATGGTGTGTAACATGCCGGCTTTTCCTCCCTGCAATGATTTAATGGTAGATCGCCGTAAGCGTTTTACTGTCCATTTACAGTGAAACCTTCTCTGTTGCCGTCTCCCCTCCCCCACCCTGCTCGCCATAATAGGCAAGTTAAACTCTAAAAGGCCGCGCTCCAACGGACACCATTATGCCCCCTCCCACTCCTCGCCACCATCTTCCTCTCATACACACACAGCAGTCAGTCACTTGTCTCCTTAGCGGCCTCAGTAAAAGTCTGGGTATCAGTTTTTAAAAATTTACCAGGGATCGGGGGTTCCATTTCACTCTCTGGCGTCTGAATCCTTCATCTAAGCTCTAAATGGAGAAGCTGCTTCAGTGTTCCAACATCATTTGACTTTCATGCAATGAAACTTTAATGGCTGGGCCCTGTACTGTGTGTGTATATATACAGTTTGTGTGTGAAGGGGCTGTGTGAACTCACTGGCTTTCACTTGTCCCTGTAGTGCAAGCCTGTATGTATTTTCATGCTCGCTCTAACAGTAACTGAAGTAGGATTTAAAAAAGAGAAGTAGCCCCAGCTATAACAAGTGTGTGTTTTCTTAGCTTAACAGTGATGACACAATCAAATAAAACATCATTAAATGTGCAATTTTGCAAACACTGGTGGATCTTTAGTTATGAGTTGTTTAGAAAAATCCAGAAAACACAGACATGTCAGGCAGAGATTTGGTGACATTTTTGAATCTGTAAATAGCAGCTCAAAAAATTAGATCTGGTGTTAGTTGGCCAAATGCCTCCATGATACAGTTACTGACAGTACAGTGGTGAGACTGGTGGTGGCTTTGTGATAGATTCATGAGTATCTTATTTCTGTAATGGTGCATGTCAATGTTTTTAAACATACTTTAACTTCAAAACCAGATTAGGGTCACATACTTTACTTCTTTTCAAGTATGCACATTTTGACAAGTTTACACTGGTCCCAAGTGTTCTCAGAACCTACTTGGTAAAGCTTCTTGCCTGAGAATTCACTCAAATACTGGATTTTGACATGCCTTTGGACCACTCTATTTGAGCCCTGCTCAGAACAGGCGATTTCATTGTAAGTCCTCATGTGCTGTGTCTGACAACGCCTTCCACCAAACGACAACATTAGGGGATTTTTTTCCTTAGACTGTTGGGGTCCACACTTTCTGAAAGGTGGATCAAGCAAGGAAACAGGGTAGGGCCTTTTTAATGGTGGTGGTTATGGTAGGGGTGGGATTTTAGACACGCTACGGACACATCATTGTGTGTAAAACCAAAAAAACATTTAAAATTGTATTTAGCATATAATGGGGTCTTTAATTGAATAGAAATCAAAGTAATGTACAGATTTAATATCAGTCATTTGTGTTGCTCTGTGACCTTTGGGGTCCAAAAATCTACCAGTTCACAATCAAGTCCATTTGTAGTGTTGCCTAATTTGACAGAAAATACCTCAGTGCATTCATGTAATGTAACCTTGTAAAGCAGTTGAACTCATCATATTTAATGCCTCTTAACAGGTAGATCCATTTGGCAAAGCTTCAAGCTGTTTGTTTTCTGGTCAGGAAATGACTGGAGCTATCCTGATCTTTTAAAGAGGACAAAGCAGTGCTTCAAGTGTTACATTTTGCCTAAAATGAGACACAACTTCAAGACTTAAATTCTGAAAGTTTGTCGCTTTCTAGTTTTTGATTTATTTATATATTTAATAATTTTTACATTTTTAAATGCTCTGCCATCTCAAAACACTGTCTCCGCCCTCCAAAACACTGTCTATCTGGGTCATCTCTTGATGGACCAACGAAACATATACCAGAGGTATGTGAAATAGTCCATTTAGTGTGTAAGGTTACTTGTAATATGGAGCTCACAAGATTTAAAGTCCCAAGGTCCTTTTACATTGTACGTTAAAATACAGGCATTTATGTCAAATTTGACAACAGTCTGTCAAAGCATTCTTGAGATATTTCAGTCGTAGGCAGTGGATGAGCATGAGATCCACTGACCGTGAACTCTGACTTTAATCTTAAAAGTCTGATAAGTTTATCCTTGAGCCAGAGCCAACATTAGAGCAAAGATGAAAACAATTCCTAAAGTCTATAGGAATATCAATTTTTAGGCTTCTAATAGAAGATCGAAGTTCAACATGCCATCAAGCATCCTTGCAAATTTGAGAGAGAAAAAAACATCTCCGAGTATTAGAAAATCTTGCTCTAAAACAGCTTTTTTACAGTTATGATGATTTCTCAGGACTTTGTGGGCATGAGTATGGCTTTGAGTGAGGAGGCCCATTGGGTGAGAGTACAGAAATTTGTTTCCTCTGAGTGGGTGGGGCCTGTAGCTTATTATTTTTATTGGCTGAGTTATTTATTACATCACAAATGATTGTCTAAAGCTCACTCACTTTACATCCACTTCCTGAGCCCCCTTAACTGCTGATTTGTAAAAAAAAAAAAAAAAAACTGTGCAAAAATCAGTAAAAAAGATTTTACATAGTTGATACTATGTACCAACTATCTAAAATCTGAAAACTTATTTTTTTTTAGTTCAAAAGCTCATCTGTGTGAAGTTTGAAAAAACAGAAAAACTTACGGTGTTCTTTGAAAAGTACAATCACAAGACTGTAAAGGGCTACACGATCTGAATTTTGCCCCTTTTCCCCTTCCATAGTACTCCCGAACTAGAGAGAAAACGTCTGGAGATGATCTGCGGAGTCCTGCTGTTCCCGAAATGTCCGCTAGATGACAGTATAAGCACACGTTTCCGTCTGTCCCCTCTATGCACCTGCATGTCCGCCTGCTGTCCCCTCACAGTTCCCTGTGTTCGGGCTCGTCTGTGAGGCATCCCGGGTAAATCTGTGCCATTGCTCTGAAAATGGAGGTTAAATTGATAAGGACAGCCGGGCCCCAGTCAATGCGCGTGCGACCTTTTGTGAAGCGCATGGGCACAAACAAGAGGCGCAGACTGAGAGTGAGGCTTATAAATGGTGCTGGAAGAAAAAAAAAACAGGGATGTTGCATGTGATTGTGCAATACATGATCTAGAATAACAACTTAGTTTCCTCCAAAAAAGATTCGTACGACTGCGTTTTTTTCCCTGAAAACAAAGAAGTAAGTAGTTTTTACTCACCCACACAGACACATTAAACTGAGTTGTTGACAGGTTGTTCTCTTCTCCATTTCCTCTAAACAGCTCACCTTGGTCCATGGCCAAATATGGATGCAAAATCATGAACTTAAAAAGTCCATTTATTCTTTAAAATTGTAACGTTCTGTTCATTTTTCATAAATGTGATTATTTGTCAATTGTTTTTATTGATAAATCCAGGAGACTAAAAAATCCATTTAGGAACATGTAAAATATTTACTTTATAAATGGCCTTTTCCAAAAAAAAGAAAAAAATGGGGGGTGTAAGTTACCTAAAAATGCTTACTTCACCCTTTTTTCAGGAAGAACAGTCCATTCACCGTTAAATAATTACTGCAAAAAGTGTAAATTCTTAGATGCCAAATGAGGGGGGCCACGGAATATGAATTATTGCATAATTTCCTGCTGAAAAATGTTTTCTCCTGTTTGAAGCTTATGTCGTTAAATACAATACTTGGCCATAGTGATCATTTCTAGTCCACATTTTGTATCTTATCCCAGCACATTTAAATCTTTGTTTGCTTGATAGATATGGTTTGAGAAACTTTGCAGCAGGTTTGGAATAGGGCCCTATGATTTCACGGGCCCCAACATTTCATCCGGTGCTTTCAGAACCAGAGCAGTCAGGAGCTCCTGCTGACGGACAAAAAGCCTTCAGCAGCGTCAGACCAGGAAACAAACAATCACCAATTCATGGAAGGAAGAAGAGGGGGAGGAGAGAGGGCGAGAGGGGGGACGAGTCACCAAACCGCACCAAGTCCAAGAGGAGGACGGAGTCCGCTTTAGCACCTAGCTTCCATGTCAATGAAGGGAGATCAAATATGTGCGTTCAACCAGGAGGCAGACTTGTAAGAGATCTGTCATATCATCAGATATTTAATATTTAAATTCCGTTTAAAGTTTAAGATGCGTACCAGAAATACCCCACTTTATGTTTAAAATCCAGATGGTATCATGATAATATGGTATCCTCATATGGTATCAAACTAAATGATGTGGGACTGCAGTTACTCTAAAGTGGCACATCAGTAATAATAATCCTTAACCGAAACATACAGGAAGAAAGCAGCTCGTGACTCTATATTATGGGGTTAAGGATTAATTATTCCATATGGCTTTACTCTCAATATTCTGAGAGGCTATTTTTAGACTTAAAACACTTTTGACATCACAGCTCATGTTATATAAAGAAACTGGAAAGACATGGAATTAGAGGGTTATTATAATGGTTTAAATACATTTTGATGACATATCAATATATACATTTAAATAAAGGTTAGCGGCAGGGGCAAAGCAAGGAACTGTTGTGCCCAAGGGAAAAAATCACACTGGACCCCTTCACAGCCATATCTGACCCTACACAATTTCTAACTAAATCTTTATGACTAGAAGACAAACAAACAAAATAAAAAAAACAAGAATGCTGACAGTCCAGCCAAAGCAATCTCCCCAACTTATTTTAAAATGCTCACTAAACATGTAAGAGGGGTACCACATCCAAAGTGACAGTTTTAGCAGCTGGAGGGGTGGAGAAAACCTTACACTACAGGCTGTGTTGTTGAAATTATTTAGAAATACTTATAAAAATTAAACAAGGCACTATCAGAACCTTTCAGATTTTGGGCCATTAAGCATATAGCAATTCTTCAATATGAATCATTTGATTTTATCAGCGCAGGGGCTGCCTAAATGTTTTTCCCCACCAAAAGTAATAAAGTACAAGAACAATAGACTAAGCCTTAATTACAACTAATACTTTTTTTTTTAATTATATATATATTTTTTATTTCTAGGCTTTTATTTTGAATGATGGTGCTGACATCAGTGCCGTTTCGTTCCGTGCCGTGCCATGCTGAGAAGAAGAAGGCCTGAGAACGGTGGTAGAAAACACAGGTGCTGGGGCTCTATTTAAGCTGCTCAGCCCTCTGTCCACTCGGTGTGCACAAGGCGAGAGATCACAGCCTACACCCAGCCAGAGCCCCCACCCCAACACACACACAAACACACAACCTCCATATGTGCTGCCTGTGTAGTGCTATACGCGTGCGTGTGTGTGCGAGAGATTGGGGGGGGTGGGGGGGCATGTCCGCTTGAGTAAGCCAGAGTTGGGTTGCTTTCATGTTATGCTTGTTTTAAAAAGATGAGGCTTGTGCAATGGCAGTCCACACTAATCAGCATTAGACTGAAGTATTTCTACAAGCCCCCCACCACTACACACACACACACCTCCCACCCAACCTTCCTATGAAAGAGAGAGAGAATGATCCCATCTGTGTATACACGGTAGCCTACGTATAATGAAAGCTTCACACACTCTGATCCTGTATCACTGCCTCGTGCCTCGTGTGACCTCCAAATTACGATTTAATAGATGTACACTTTCAGGAAGAGAGTGTGTGTGATTGAAAGACTGAGGCTGTGTATGTGTGTTTATGGTGTGGCTTTTGGGGGTGGACAACAAGCAGCAGGTGTGTGGCAGCTTGCAGTGGTGGAAAAAACGCGCACATTTTACGCACGATGGGCACAGGGACACACAATCGAAATTTCACAAAATAGCGTCCAAATGTCGCACGTCTCGTGATGCTGACCTGCTTGTAACCCCGCCAAGTGACCTTATATTCGCACAATGCATCACAGTTTTCTCTCTTTATCAGTGATTGTGTATCAGTGCACCCCTTTTCCACTACTGTACCTACAATGCAATATCTGCTGAAATGAATCCAGGGGTGAATTTACCAACACCATCTTCTTTCTAATGGTATCTAACTTAAATTTGAATGCTCTGACACATTTTGAAGCTTTTCAGAGTCCTTTGAAAATAATATTGATGATGTTCAATATTGATGATGTTCAATATTGGTCTTTAGCCCAGTGATTCCTGGCAGCGCCAGTGCACAGTTTTTTTATTCAGCATATTGCAGCCAAAGTCTGTATATTCACTAGTTACACCAATAGGTTGGCAACTTTGGACAATGGTGGTCTGGATTCCCCTCATTTTTGACACTTTTCAAATTAATGTCAAAATAGGCACTTTTACAATTAATTAAAGCAGATAAAAAAAAACCCAAACAAACCCCTGGCACAAGAAATGGGGCTTCTTTCCATTTCCACACACTTTTAGGTTTACACTGTAATATTAGGTTTATCAAAATCATTACTAATTCTGCTCATTGATCCAATTATTAATTGAGTTCCTCATCAATTCCTTTGTAAAAAGTCAACCTACGCAGGCTTACATGTCAGCAACGTCAGCAACGTCTTTTGGTCTTTAAACCAAAAGAGAGTGCCCTCTGAAATCCTAAAATAAGCTGGCAATGTTTGGACAAGTGGGAGCGGGTGGGAATCAAGAACTGGCCTTGGTTGGGAATGTTTTTCTATCATTTCTAATAATTCTCTTATCAGTGCGTTCCACTTTCTTTTGCGTGCCTTGCAAAATGATAATGTAACACTTTTGAGAGGCAGTCAGCACAAACAACAGTAAAAGAGTCTAAGTGTAATCATGGAGGATGGGAGACAGAACTGGTTCAAGGTAATTTTACACAAAATGTTGCCAAAAACACAACACACAATATCTTAAGGCGGTTAGATTTAAAAAAAAGAGTTACTTGTTTGAAACTGAAATTCTACGGATGTTATAAGACCATGTTGCAGCATAGAAATAAATGGATATAAATATGTGGAGTGGCATGTGTTTGACGTTGCTGCCATGTAAGCCTGCGTAGGTTGACTTTTTACAAAGGAACTGATGAGGAATTCAATTAATAATTGGATCAATGAGCAGAATTAGTAATGATTTTGATAAACCTAATATTACAGTGTAAACCTAAAAGTGTGTGGAAATGGAAAGAAGCCCCATTTCTTGTGCCAGGGGTTTGTTTGGGTTTTTTTTTTATTTGCTTTAATTAATTGTAAAAGTGCCTATTTTGACATTAATTTGAATAGTGTCAAAAATGAGGGGAATCCAGATCACCATTGTCCAAAGTTGCCAACCTATTGGTGTAACTAGTGAATATACAGACTTTGGCTGCAATATGCTGAATAAAAAAACTGTGCACTGGTGCTGCCAGGAATTATTGGGCTAAAACGACTCAATGATTTATTTATGCTCATCTCCATTAAGATAAATTAAAAAACACCAACAGACCGCTTTGAAAAATCTGTTAAGTGTATTTTAAGTCACTTGATCACTGTTATATGCTCTTTAGCATTTCATGAAATTATCACAATCAAGTTGTGTTTAAAGAAAAGAAAAACAGCTTTAAAAGAGGCCATAACATGCTTCATTTTTAATTTCAAAACAGATGATTAGTACCTTAAACAATTTTCTGTTAACACTGTTTTTTTTATCATAAAACTGACAATTTAAGACTCCAACAGACCATATTATTTCTCGTAAAGTGTTCAGATGTAATCCTATATTTCAAAATCTTGTGAAAATAGTGGGATATATATATTTGCAAGAATAACGTTCTTTAAAGTATGTTCTGAAGGGCGTCTTTTTCAGCCCAAATTTGGTTTTATTAGAGATAAGCCCCATTGTGGCTGTTTCTTTTTCTATAATAAGAATTTTAAAAAATACATAGAGAGCATTATATTTATTAAGTAAGATCGGTGATATCTTATTCTTACAGGTTTATAAATGATTATGAGGAACTTCTATAATTTTGAGCCATGTCATGGGCCCCTCTCTGTCATGGGCCCATGGAACGCCCCCAACATTTCTCCCTCATACGGCACCACTGAGTTCACGATCTTCATTCCGCAAATTATATGACATTAGATTAAAGCTAAATAATCGAAGGGAAAAAATACAAAATAATTAGGAACACTTAATTGAATAACTAGAAAAGTACTAGTAATTCTTCAAACACTTTCTAAATTGCAGTATTACAGCAAGCTGGTAATGTGTGGATAATGTGGAGCACATTAGATATATACATAACCACTGACGAGTGTTTGCCTAAAGTTTAATCCGCATCAATAATGTCTGCATATAAAGGGGTCCCTTAGAGCACGATACTCCATAGCATTGCAGCTGTGAGTTAAGGATAACTCTTAAATGGAAATAAGTGTAATTAATATAGATTTGGCCGCTTTTGCCTTTTCCAAGTGTGTAACTCATAACAAGCCAAAATATGTGGTCTTTTTCCATAGGACACAAATTTGAAAGTCATGTTTTGATAACTTAATACAAAGCTGCAGCCCTGCCTCTTACCTATTGCAGACAGCAGAGCAGTAAAGTTCAGTCCACAGGGCCCCGCTCATTCCTGCACTGACAGCCGCGCTGCGGAGGCTACAGGGAAACTGGTGCTCTTTGGCTGCTGCATGAATACACACCAATAGAAAAGTTGTGTTCAGTTAACCGGTGAAATCCGAGAAAAAACAGGGCAGGGCAAGTATTTCTCACCGCCAGACTTCGGCTTAATAGCCCCCCTTGTCCTCCTCCTCCTTCCTCCTGTTCCCTATAGTTGGGCTGACAGTGCCTACTTTAACTTTGGTGTACAAGAAGCTGTCCAAACTATAATCCCGAGCGCGTAAAACATGAATAGCACAAAACAACAGCCCATTTCCCCACACTGAGAATTCCCTCGTGCCTCTCTTCACTTTTAAACCCAATCTGACTTCAAATCTGGGAGCCATATATGAAAAACTAATCGTCTTTATGTTGTTGACGTTCAGGCTTGATGTTCATGCAAATCTCGTTTGACAGATGCAGCGGGTCGGAGAAACGCAAAACAACTCTAAAGGGGAGCGAGAGGAGCGAGAAAAACATGCGGGGTTTGCTATTGTCAGCCGCACTTGTCTCACATTCTCGTTTACTCTCATGTAAGTATCACACACACAGATTACTCCTCGCTAAGTTCCTTTGTCTGGTGATCCATATTTGAGTTGACAGATCACGAACAAGAGCTCCCCCACTGTTAATGACCCCAGCCAGCAACAGATAGACTCACACTTGCAGCACTTTATTTTTATTTTTTTTTTTACTGCTGCTGCCGCTCTGGCCCACATGTGTTAACAACCAGGACAGTCATGTTCCTGTTTACATGTGGCTTGTTTACATGTTTAAACTTGCACTAATGACTAATCACTTAGATATATAATTAATATTGACTTTGGTGTGTCTCTTGTATCATATCCAAGCGTGGAATACAGTGCCATTTTACGCACAAGCCTGGCAGGAGCATTTAAATCAAAATCTATTGGAAATATTACATTAATGTTCATAAACATGCACGTGAGAGTTTTAAAAGCCATCGTGGAGTTTCTTAAGCACATTGGGGTTTTTTGTTTGTTTTTTCTAAGAACTTGTTTTTTCATTTCCGCATAAGTAAAGTTATATCTACATATTAAAGCTGCAAGGTGTTTAAAGCCTTGGCATAGTGAACGTAACGCAGCGCAAATGAAGCCTATTCATTCATCGCTCGTTCAGTATTCATGAGTCTCTATCAGTGGCTCCATCTCGCAGATACACAGCCCTAATCCTCGTGTCCTCCTTTGCCGATAAAAACGCTCTTCAGTTTACGATTAATTTAATCTCAATCATAGCCGGGACTTGTCGCAGCCAATAAAACTTGTGGAGTGCGTAAAATGGAGAGAGGTGGGTGGGTGAGTGAGGGGTGTGTGTGATAAGGGTCTGCTGGTGCGGCAGTGCCATGGCCCCTCGGTGCTCTTGATAGGGCCTATCTGACTCTGACAGACCGGTTTGAGACCCGGGAAAGGGTCTAAAAAATATGATACAGGTTGACTTCATCTGCGATCGGCAGCCAATGAGCGCGAGGAGGGATGGTTTGTTTCAGGCAGGCAGCTGAGCTCTACGTTTGTCTGCGTTCTGGCCTCATTTATTTCAGGATCACAGGGCCTTTGAGTCGACTGGCTGACGCTTTTGACACACTTGTTATTGTGTTTTGATTGCTATCCATCTAAGGGAGACTTATGGTTAATGTGCACATTTCATCCAGTGGACATTGAGAACATTTCTGTAAAAAAACGGGCGTGTTGTCTGATTTGACAAAAATATGTGTGAACTTTTAAAAAAGTTTCCTCTTTTCAAAGTGTAGCTCGAATGTAAAAAAAATAACAATAAAACACATCATGGCGACTGTTTAGTAAGTTATGATTATTGTTACGTTTGCTTTACGTTTGCCCACTGCCAACAGCATAAACATTTTTTTCAATTAGAAAAACATATAAAACTAGTCAAATTAGGCATCCTTCTCTCTGAGAATTGCTTCCTATGCTCCTTTAACTGTTAAATCCCCCTCTTAAGTTCTATTCTGTGCGTATGCATATGAGCACAGACACATACAAAACGCCCGAAGAATTTCAGGTCCAAGCTTTCAGACTTTCCTCAGAATTGCCAAACATCCTGAAAAAGTAACCAAACATCCTGTCTCCAAACCCCCGGCGGTCTCGTGGTGTTCTTTTTAAGAGACTAAAAGGTTTAAATTTTCTTGCAAAAATAAAAGCCAAGGGAGAAAGTGTTGCTTTAAACCCTGGAGTCCACTATAAAAAAACTCCAGCGCCCACCCTGCACCAAACAGCAGCATCTGTCCTACTTTCTGTTACCTAACTCGGTACTGTAAAACTGAGACCAAATTAACACCAGAGTTAGAGAGTTATGTCCAGTTAAAAAAAATCTTTGGCGTTAGAAACTATACCTCCCGCAACAGTGTCCTATAGCAGAAATTTTGTCCAGTTCGCAGCATAATTGGTTGGGGATTTAGATGGAAGGGAGTGCAGTAGAGAAAGCCCTTTTTTGGAGGGGGAAATGGTTCTCGTCCGAGGAAGAAAAGCTCTTTTCAGCGGGCCACAATGGGAGATTGGGACAGGGGAGGAGTCCCATCGTGATTAGCCCATTTAATGGCGCGTTTACTTAATTTCTGTATTCACTGGCAACGGTAAACAAAAGAGGAAATAGCACTCACGTTTTAAGTGCTGCATGGCGTTGACGTTTGCCAGAATTTATGGAGCATACAGGAGCACTCTTATAGCAGAATATACCAACATGTTTGAACTGAGAAAGGAGTATAACACCCCCCACAAGAAGCTACAATAGTCAACTTTGGAAAAACTAAAAATCAGTCGACTTTCCTTGCTGACTTTTTAACCTGACCCATTTTTTTCGCACAAGCATTATTGTTTATTGATACCAACAAAAGTACCCTTATAGGGCAATTGATCAAGATAATTAAGGTGTTAAAAACAGTAAGCCATTCCCTCTAGTAGCCACATTTGTCAGATTTGAAAACTGAAAAATAAGCCGGATCCCTCCTGCTGACTTCTTAACCTAGCCCGGGGTTTTACGCACAAGTTCTTGCGCGTAATTATACATTCAAAGATAGTCAAACCTAACAACATGATTCAGCTGGGGAGAAAGTGGAAATATTATTCAATCGTACTCAAGTGGAAATATTTACCATCTTTCGAAAACGTTAAATTATACTGGCTTCCTGGTTCTGACTTTTAACCATGCCTGGGTTTATACGCATACGCCCGAATGCATGTTAATCCTTACAAAGGGACTCTTATGGGCTAATTTAGTAACATAATTCGGCTTGGATAACGGTAAGATATCCCTCTATAAGTAACATTTGCCAACTGTAGAAAAAACACTTGGCCTCTTCTTGCTGACACTTGACCTGGCCCGGTTTTACGCATAAACCCAGATGCGCATTAATGCGCTCTCATTTGTGATTTCAACAACTTACTTTGGCTGGGAAAGAATTGACATCGTCTTTAAAGGCTACATTTGTCAGCTTTTAAAACCTGAAAAAAGGAAGGCCTCCTCTCAATGACTTTACTACCTGGCCCGGTTTTAAGCATAAGCCCCGATGCGCATTAATGCCTCCACAATCCAATAACGAACCATTATGAACATGTGTTTAGCCACTTATTAATGTCCTTATGCGTAATCGGATGGAGACACACACATATATGATGGAATGAGTGTAACAAATTGACTAGTGTATTTGATTTCGAGATACATTAACATAATAACCACGCAAGAAAAAGAAACACTGAATAATGTAAATAAGAGCTCTGGGCGACCCTGGGGCGTCACAGTGAAGAAGAGGGAGGGGGTGGCAGCCTGCACTCGAATAAATCTTGTAGATAATAACAAGCCCTTCTTATATTTGGCTTTTAAATGGCAACATATGTCATTTTAAAAACCCCTTAAAGCTTCCCCAAAACAAAAACGCCCAGAGCAGTTGAGTTGTAAGTTTTGACAAATATTTTATGTAGGAACACCAAGTCAAGAAAAGTGAGGGAGAGGGATAGAAAAGAGGATGAAGACGGGAGGGAGGAAGAGGAGGGGAGGGGGAGAGCAATAATTATGTACAGGCAATATTTCTACACGTATATTACAAGACCGGGAGAATGATCGCATTATTTGAGATATACATAATTCAATATAAAATTTTGAAAATAAAAATAAAAATCTGATACAGTCATAAACGACATTTTTTTCTTGTTTTGACCATGAACCCCACACAGGCAGTGACCGAAGTGTATTTAAAAAAAGGTGCTTACGACTTAAAATGATTGTCTGATGAACACAAAAGTCAAAAAAAAAAAAAAAAAAAAAAAAAAAAGATTGCATCTTGTCTGCGTGGCATCATCATCACTTGGACTAAAAGCGGAAAAAAAGTGTTGAGAGAAAAGGCGACGAAGACACCAAGACGATCTGTTTTATTCCCTCTGATCGATGTTCCTTGATGGAGAATCTTGAATTCAGGTTATTTTCCCTGATTACAAAATAATAAAAAAGACATCATGCAAGTAGTCTAGTAGAAGAAGTGGTGGTGTTGTTGTGGGGGTATGAAGAGGGGGGGAGGCGTGGGTCCTTTGAAAGCGCTTTAATAAAAAAAAAACGACGTGCTTTATCTCTTTTTATTTTAATATTTATATCAATCGGTCCTTTTTTCATCCGCGATATTTCATAAGTCTTTTTTTTTCTTCCTCTCAGGTCCATTTTCCCTGTAAATAATTCTCATTTTGTTTTTGTTTTTGTGTGTTTTTTATTCTTTCCTCATTTATTTTGTCCTCATACATCGCACTCCGAGTCACTGGATGTCACGGACAGGATGGACGTCCCGGTGTCGACGCGCTCTGTCATACTGGAAACGCTGGTGGTGGGACTGGCTGCAGTCGAGGGCGACTCCGCCGAGCTGTGAGGGGTGAGCCCGGCCTCCGAGAGCGACCTCATACCGCTCGGTCCTATTGCTTGGTGCTGGAGCCTGGTGAGAGAAGAAAAGGGAGCGAGGAGGAGAAGGAGGAGGGCATAGAGAGAGGAGAAGGGAAAAAAATGAGAGAAATGGCAATTAGACCTGAGAATGTCCCCCCACCACCACCCTTCCTCACCCGCCTCCTCGTGCAAAATAGGGGTTCAAACTCGCCTTTTCTTTCCCCCTGCCGGCCCCAGCCATGCATGCATGCTTTTATCAAACAGCCAGCTTTCAGGGGGGACAAAAGGCAGCACTATTTGGGCTGCTAAATGTTGGAAGAAATGCAATGAGGTTCTGTCATTTTCTTGCAAAAGTAGATTTGACAAATGACAAGTATTCCCCTCATCCTTCTTCGATGGTGCGTTTTAGTTCGGTTTGGGATGGTGCAATTATTCTAGTTCACAGTCAAAATTAGGGAATATATACGTGCCATTCCACTTTTCTGGCACCATTCTGTTTGGAACCAAGCTTCCTTTTACGACCCCAAAGGATGGAGATGGACACACCATTGTCTCAAAAGTAAGGGTATGGCTGGTCGTTATACAGGAAGGGTCAGGGATTACAGTGCCAAATCGTACCAAAGTGTGCGTAAATTGACCGCTTAGTGGAAATACGCACCAAATAGGCTACCATTACTACTCAAGTACACTGATTTTGGCTCCGTTTACTTCAAGTATTTAATTTACAATTTTCTTTTGCTATTGTTTGTATATTTTAGTATTTTCTGACTTTCATGCTAGCAAATAGTTTTTCTTACTTTTGTTTTATTTTATTTAATGTTAATTTACTTGCAAATGTCCACCATGCCTTATTTCACATTTCTTGTCTCACATGTGTAAATGGAACAGTTAAAACTTGTTCAGTCAATAAAGTATTTATCTATCTATTATTATTGTTACGTAAAGTGCACCATCTATATTAGAAAAAGGAACAATATGCACGCCTAAAATTAAATTTTATTTTATTCTTCAAAGCAATAGCATGGTCATTTTTAAAGATAACTACTTTACTTTTAATCAGCTTTCTGGTACAATTGCTCTAATTTTATTATTATGTACTCTATTATTATTATTATTATTATTATTATTATTATTATTATTATTATTATTATTATTATTGTTATTATTGCTGTTGTTATTATTCCCTGCTGCTCTTGTTTTATCCCCCTTTTTAGAAAAAAAAAAATCCCAGTGACCCCTGCAGCTCCATAACCAAAATTATGATTATGCGTTTAAATAGAAATATAAGGCCCACAATGTCACGAGGCTTTGGCACACACACATGTCAGATGAAAATAGAGGAAGAAGTGTATGAATGAGTGACGTGGATCCTCGGGGTTTTTACTCCAATCATCCTAAATGTTGATCTCAAATCTACTCACGATAATAACTCCATCACGGCGGGATAATGTCAGCCTGGAAATCTATCTCTTCATTTAGCAAAAAGATTAGAATAGTGTTCATATGGCTTAGTCCTCTCCCTTTATATTTTCTAATCAATTATGGCATTTCTATGAAATGATACCACACTTAATTCAGCCTAGGTCCTGCTTTTTCATAATAGGGATGCTCGTTTTATTCAAGTAATATCATTAATATCTGTATTATCCTTTGTGATAATCTTTTACAACAATGCTAAGTAACGTGTAGTAAAAAAATATATATTTTATGTACATATATATATGTATTTATACATATGCACTGAACTGCATGGTGAGTTCAGTTTGTATGCGTTTGGTGTCGCTGAAATAAATCATAATATTGCTTAGGAGACACAATAATATTTCTATATATTTTTGCATAACATTACAATTCAGATAGACATAAAAGGCGCATAATAAAAGATTAATTTTGGCTGAATTAAAAGCAAAAAAATTGAACATTTTATGCCATTAGAAATGATTAAGAAATTGCAACATATATATATTTACTAGAAATTATAACAGCGTTAAAACTCTCGTTATCTGAAAGAATGTTATTGTAAAAATAGAAAAAGCTTTAAAGTATATAGATGTGTGTGTGCGTGTGTGTGCGTGGTTATGTGTGGGTGTGTGTCTGTGTGTGTGTGTTTTAAGCTCTTTTAACAAATTTATTGACACTTTCTCTCCCACGGAAGAGGTAAACAAGCTGCTTCGTCATAGGCTGCATATAATCTTTGACCGGTTTAACTTCCCTCTACTCTCTGATTTTTATATTCTTAATTAATAATTTAATGGGAGTTTTTCTTTTACGGATATTAGTCTTTGAATTCTAGTATGTGTCATGCTGTTTAATATCCTATAGTTTTATCAATGTATATAAAGTAATTGCAAATAAAGCCATATCAAGCGAATTGTTTTAACGGCAATTATAAATAGCAAAATAATGATGAAAACTTTTTTTAAAAGGCAGTTTTGTTTGGTTCAGCGTTGGCAGTGTTTTTGTCCTCATCTTGTTCTCACTTCATAACAAAAATGTCGGCTGTGTCTGCTCCCTCCCCCTGCACACACACTCCTCTCTACTCTGTCGGTCCGTAAACACAATCACAGACAAAAATAAAAGAATCACTTTTGCTCTAGTTTGTGCATTTTTCTCAAACTTTCCAACATTCATGCGCCTCCACAGGAGGTTTAGAATAAAAAACACCAACCTGTTTTTGGCCGCCGCGGCTCTGTCTCGTTGCCTCCGGTTTTTAAACCAGTTTCCGACCTGTGTGGGAGTGAGTCCAGTGGCTTGAGCCAGTTCCCTTTTCTTACTGGGGTTTGGGTAGGGGTCCTGTAGGTACCACTCCCTCAGCAGGCTCCGTGTCCGCTCTTTAAAACAGTGCGTCTTCTGCTCGCCGTCCCAGATGGTCCGAGGCAGCGGAAACTTCTTCCGCACTCGGTACTTATCGACCGGTCCGAGAGGACGACCGCGGAGCTTCTCGGCCTCCTGATAGTGCGCTTCCAGCCACATGGCCTGCAGTTTGCCGTGCGAGTCCTTGGTGAACTTGTGGTTCTCTAAGATGTGGTACAGGTCTCTGAAATTCCCCGTGTGGAAAGCCACCACGGCCCGGGCGCGCAGGATGGACTCGTGCTTGTTGATCGCCTCGCAGGCTCCCGGAGCCACCGGCAGGGACCAGAGAAAGCGGCCCAGCCGCTCGATGTCCCCGGTCTCCTCCAGCGTCTCGCAGACGCTCGCCACCTGCTCCGGGGAGAAGTTGAGGGTCGGTAGCTGAAACATGGACAAGTCTTCTGGAGACCTGGTGGTGGGAGCGCTGTTCGCCAGGAGCAGAGGGCGATCAGCGAAGTTTGGCAGGAAGAAATGGGAGGGATAAAGCTCTAAAGGCGATCTGAAAACCATGGAAATGACCTGAGAGAAAAGAAAATTATCGAGAAAAAGGAAAAACCGAAAAAACCCGGCCAGTAAAAAAGGTTGAATGATTCAATGGCTATCGCCTAATGACACCAGCCTCATAATATCTCCCCCCTAAATCCGCCGTTGAGTGTAGCATTGAAACATTTTGTTTCCCTTTTCTATTGGTCTTCTTGGTGTCGTTGTAGCGTTGTCATGGCAGCCCTGCCAATCACTGTCAAGCGTGCCAATCATTAGCCAGTACGTAGCGCGAGGCTTTCACCACTTGTGCAGCACGCACGGGGGGTTATCAGAGTCTCCGATCTCCACAGCAACCCTCCCACCGCAGCGCGCGCATCAGGCACAAGCCAATGCTCGCCTATCTGCTGAATGGAATGAGCAATTAGAGGGAGGAATATTATTGCGATCTTAACGAGGCTCGTTAAAGCTAAAGAAGATATGTAGACTGGAGATGCTTAGCAGAGCCGGGGAGGAGGGAGGGCGGGAGGCAGAGGGAGCTTTAAAAGGGTGGCAAATGGACATCCAATGACTGCAAGTCCGGAATACACGCTCCGAGCAGGAGCGAGTCAATTTGCACAACATTTTCGTCCACACCTCTCCTGTATCTGCTACTTTTTATCGTCTCCATCACTTTGTTCATTTTTGTGCGAGGAAAAGGGAGGCGTCACGTTTTTTCCTTTCATTTATATCACCACTTTCTGTTTTCTTTTTTTCTTCTAAAACGAACAGGTTACAACATAATTCTAAAATCTTTGGGCTTTCCCTGGATTCATCGATGTTTTTCTGTGTGTCCGCAGCTTCCTGATTTTGTTACTCTGAGTTTGTGGGTGCTGGCTGCAGTGTGGTTTCGCTCCCCCTCCTGCTGTCCCCGGCCTCGCCTCTGGGACGCTGGGCTCAGCCCTGGCCCCCTGCCCGCTTGCCTCCTCTCCAACCAGCACAATTTATTGTTCCAAATGAATATCGATGCGCAGCTTTCTGTTGATCAAACAAAGGTCATGGTGTTTTAGTTGGAAAACTAATTTGCCAAAGGCATCACCCTAATAATACCACCCGTTTATCACGGGGTCCTGTGTTAGTCCAGCCATCTAATTAATACCATTAGTATAGGAATTACAATCAAATGGCGACATGAAAGCTTCTTTGGGACATAAAAGCTGTTTTCATGTATTTGATCTAGTGGTAAGGACACGATCCATGTCCACATCCAGTCACAGGACTCGGCTTATAGCAGTAGCCGCGGCGGTGTGATTTTCATGTTTATGGCTAAAACGGCTTCATATTTAGACAGGGCTTATAGGGTGTTAAAATAGTGTGAGTTCACTCTAACACGAACAGTGCTCACATTGTGAAAGGGCCGTGTACAAGGCGTAGCATCTAGACTCCACTTAATCCGTCCTCAATAAAGCTGACATAATGATCCTAAGCCGCCTTTCTACAAAATCATTCAGGAATTCAAAACTTTTCCTTCCCTCTCTCTCAGATTTGCACATTCTCCGGGGCTGGCCCAAAGACCACCGACTTCAAGCCTGCGTGGACAGTGAGTCGTGCAGATCCAAAGTCAGGGCAACCCATATGTTCTGCGTTTCACCTCTCAGTATGAAGTGCAGGTGCAGTGACGCACCTTTGCGCACTTCAACGCATTACTGTTTTGGAGGGAAAGAAGATGAGTCGGACATCTGGATGAATTCGCGTGCTTGAATGTTGTGCACGCGCGTGATACAAAGCAGGGGTGCTGATCTTGTTGCAGGATCAGGCGCTTGGTTTGCGCGTATCTTTTGAGAGTGTGTGTGTGTGTGTGTGTGTGTGTGTGTGTGTGTGTGTGTGTGTGTGTGTGTGTGTGTGGGGGGGGGGGGGGGGGGTGTTCTGGATTCAACCTGTCCACTGTGCTGCTCCAACCTCAGGAAAACTAATTCCAAGTGGCACTTGAATTGGTCCCGTTGGAAAGCGCTGTGGACTGGAAGTAAAGCCTGATATTTTCATGCTGGTGTTAAAACTAACCTCCGCAGCATCTTGTTCCTCTCCAACGCTCACGCACATACGCACGCACGCACGGCCTCAAAATTAAGTAGAGTGCAGGCTTAAGCAGCACTACTCCGAATAGGCAAAGCCTCCTACCTGCCCCGGTTCCACGATGCACCAATTTAGGTGATCACCATTCAGGTCGGGCTGCAAGTATTATCCAGCATTATGTTTTGTAGGGAGAAGCCCTCGCAGGCAATTCGGAAATCACTCCGAGAAGAGACTAAAGGTGAAATGTAAAACCTGAATGGCGATGGAGGGGGTAAAAGCCATTGGTAATTCACATTCTTTTACATGGCTTTTGTTTACGTTAAGCATGTAATTAACACCCCCCAAACAAGTTTATTCACCTGCCCTAATTGTGTGTTTATCCGAGGGCTTGCTGAATGTTGGGAGCAGCGGGGGACGGAGCTCTGATGAATGCGCACAGAGCATTTAGCGTCTATCTCCGTTTACTTACGGCCTAAACCTCCAGACACCACAACACAAACAGCTCCCTGCACCATAAAACACTACTGTTATGTTTGTCAAGCACACATACTGTGTTTGCACCGACATCTTCCCTCCTCTGTTAGCCATTAAAGTGAACTTTCTCTCCTCTAAAAACTTTATTTGAATGAAGTTTTAAAGAAATTTCATCTCTCCTTTTCTCCGATAGTTCTTGCAGCAAACAGCGATTCTAAACTGGAAATTATCATTCTGGTTAATTGCCAATGCGCCACTTTCATTATCAGTCTGTTCCAATAAGGGCTGCAAATAAACAAAGCTGATGTTACGTCATGTGCGGGAGTGAGTGAGAGAGAGAGAGAAGAGGAGCGGATGAGATAAAGAAAGAAAAAGGTGTTGACTGCAAAAGGTAAGAGGGAAGGAGAAAGAGAAAGAAGGCATGAGAGAAAGAGGGACAGTCTTGTTTTATTTTTTTCCCCTGCTCCCTCGTTGACCCCGCTTTGGCAGAGGCTGGCCAGAAAAGGCTACACACCCCTCCCTGGCAAACACAGGAGAGCCTCGTGCGCACGCTGCTCCATCCAGGATTCATCTGAACTAAACGCAGGACCACACTTTGGAGAAATAACGGGCAAGTAAGACAATACTTTTTTACGTTTTCATTTTGAACTCTGTTGTTGATATTTTGGATTTGGATGCATGGACATGTGCTTTTAATTTTGCGCTCATGCATTGAGCCCACTTTTAATTAGCCTTTACATGCCGATGAATCAATGGTATTTTGTCTGAACGCCTTTGTTTTTCTCACCAAAAAAACAATGCATTACCTTTTTCTGTCCTTGCTTTCTTCGTTCCTTGCAGAGCTGAGCGCAGATTCAGGAGCAGGGCTGGACAAAACGGGACACTGGCTCGCTGATATTTCAATGCGCAATTTGTGCCAAATTAGGAGGAAAATCCGACCGCTGCTCCTGTAAGTTCTGTCTTCACCGTTTCAGACTGTGTTTCGAAAACTATAAATGACATTTTTTTGAAGGCTTGTCATTGAGCAATGTTTATAAAACGTTTCGGGAAAAAAGTTTGAACTGTCTACATGTATTTTTATTTTCAACAAGGACTTAATCAGCTTATTAGAGACTCTCTTAGTTTTGAAAAATCCGTTTTGTATCAGGTGTATTTTCCTTTCGTTTTTTCTTCCACCATGCACGTGGGGGATCTGTGCTTTTGCAGGGCAGATTTGGGATGTTGTCGGGACGGGGCGTAAAATCCCCTCAGTCCCTGCAGACCAGGGTGCAGAGACTTCTGCGTCTACACTGTAAAAAGTATCACAATGGAAAGCGCTTGCTTTGAAAATGCATGGTTAATTTAAAGCTCATTTAAAAGCCCCCTAGATGTGTTGTGTCTCTATTGAATTTGACCAAAATGCAAATTATCATTTATTTCTTAGATTTAAACAATTAAGTCATATTTAAATATAAAGTAAAACAACATCAAAATAACAGCCATGCGTAAATGCGTGAAATCATCCTCTATCCATTTTTCAGAATTTCACCGTATTTTAAGGTTTTCACCTTAAAAAACACCGAGGTGCTTTAATATTTTAGGAATTGCATTCTGATTATACGGTCTGATAAAATGCATCCTCCTGCCTCTGCGTGCCATTTCCTTTTGCCTCTCCAAACTGTTTATACCAACATTACGCACGGCATTTTGGTTCTAATTTACTTGATTGCATGACCCTGTTACTCTTCATTCCAATTGTAACAGTGGCAATGTAAGTGCTGGTAATTACAAGTGCGAAAAGTCACATCCTTGCAAGAAAAAAAGTAAATGTAATAATTAAAAAACTGTAGAAGATGCGCTCCATTTTACAAAGTTGTTATGTTGATCCATAAACGTGGCGCCATCTTTAATAACACAGCTTGTTCAAAAGTTATTTTTTAACACCTCTCTTTCTCCCTCTCCCTCTCTGTCCTCTCTCTCTCTCTCGCTCCCTTTCTCTCCTTTCCCTTATTGTTTTTATTGTGTGGTCTCATTAGGGGGACTTCCTGGCAGGGCTGGGAGCTTGTATCGGAGCTGTCCAATCAGTGTATTTACACGGGTTGTTAGCGACAGTTAATGAGGGCTCCTCCCCGGGCCGGTAGAGAAAGGCGCCTCAACATTAAGATTTACCTTGTGTCAACTTGTTACTTCTAATGAACCTCCATGCAAAAAGCCTACTCGGACTCAATGGAGCCGCGCGCCCGGATCTTGTGTGTGTGAGACCCTGGAAGAGTGGAGCTGCGGGCCGGCCTCCCTCTCGCCCCCTTTTTCTTCCTCTCACTCAAGGAGGGTTGCTTTCTCTCTGCAGGTCCGGGGCTCTGTGATGCATGCATGCGTGTGAGTGTGTGTCAAAGTGTGTGTTATGAAGTCTGGTGGTGCATTTAGTCTACCTTTTTAAAGAAGACTGGGATGCTTTTAACAAAGACATGACTTTTTTGCTACAATTGCGCAATTACGCATATTAATTATGATATATACGAACAAACCGTAGCATCTAATCAAGATGTTACAACGTTATATATGTATATGTATATCAAGCAAACTCTCCCAAAGTTCAATCAGGCAAAGGACGGAAAAGAAGGACTTTGTTGGTGTTGGCGTGCCTGTATCACAAACCTGCTATGTCTCCCATTGTTTGCTGAATGAGGCTTGACATCTCAGCTTATTGCCTCTGCAAAAGTAAGTTCATTTATAATCACCCTCCAACCCCCCACCTAGGGCAGCTATATAGCTCAGGCTCAGGCTTTATGGCCCCTCCGTCTTCCTCTCATCTGGCCCCCAGTGCGGCTTGTTCAGCCGCATCAGCAACACATCACTGCCCCTCAATTCAGGTACAAACTGGAGGAGTTTGGCGGATCCCTGAAGTGGACTCCCCTCTACTCTTCTAACCCACAGAGACACCACTTAAAAATCAATTAGGCTCGTCTGCTCTCTCCTTCTCCCCAACTTACCAGATATCGTCCCCTAAACAGGTGGCTTATCAAATTGGCTTGGGACTTCACAGTGACATTCAACTACGGTTCAGTTTTTCATTTTGAGCTTTTGATTGAGTAAATATGCATGCTTAAATTTGATAAGGTCGCAACACCCACTTTCTACCTTCATGACGTCATTCACATAGGGTGAATTAAGGTTGGTGGGATATCGGGTTAATTAGACTGTTAAACAGATTTTTTTTTCATCATGAATGAAATTGATTTTTAAAACCCAAGCGAAGACACCATACATTAGAAATTGCAGGTATCTCATAGGTGTGACATTAAGTATGTAGGCAGCAGAAGCATTAAATAAGAGACAAAAACTGGAAGTCATGGTGTGATTAAAATGGCATAAGCATTTGCAGGATGTCATCACTAGTTTTTACAATTCTGACATCCTGTAAATTATTCAGTTTTAAGATAACGTTTAAAATGTTGTACAGCAGCATCCAAACCACCAAAATTAATTACTTCATGTTTGGTGTGAGGTTATTTTAATGCTCTCCCATCCACCCGAAGAGGGTTTGAAGAGTACTTAGAGGCTCTTAATATCAATAAATTTGTCATCTTTGCAACAGGAAATTTGTGAACTCTCTGCCTATCCAAATAAGTAGTTTCCATTCTCTTCATGAGTGCAGACCCTAATACAGAACAAAAATGTTTATGTATAACCTGTCTCTTGCTAAATATTAGCATTTTGCCTTCTAGCAAAAATATCATGTATAAAACAGATCTTTCATTTTAAAGTAATACATAGACTTTATCTCAATAAATTAAGTTCAAAATAATTTTAATTTGAGGCACTTCTTAAACTAAATTAAGCAAATATAAAAACAAATGCTCACAGAAGCCTAAATCAGTGATAAAGGTCCCAAATCACACAAACACCTTCAGAATAGACAACTTTCTCATGTTGGACTTGATGCCACACAATCTCAGCGCTTTATCTTACAACTCAGTAGTGTTTTGTGTGTGTTTGTGAGGATAAAATGTACCATTCTGATGTGGTTCTGTAAAATTCTTCATCCAAGAGAACATGTAAAACTAATTTCATTGGTCTTACAGCCCCTTTAATGCAGCATTAATCCACACTTTCACTAATAATCTTCCCTCTCCCCACTTTAAAGGGCACTGGCCTTGTCCCTGAGTTCAAAAGGAGGCTGACATTCAGCCGAGGTCCACTTGCTAATTTTAAACTTATGGATTGAGTAAATGTGCACACATGCACTATTTTTTTATTACATTGATGTTGATGAAACATCCTCCCAAAGCTTTTAACTCACTTTCTTCATGTCACTTAAATATAGATATAGTTTATTTACAAAATAATCCATTGTTTCCCTCCCCTTTTAACTGATTTAATGTAACATCTACTAAATGTTTCTATTTTGTAGCCCCATAATGCACTGCTTTTAGGCAACCTGACAGCTTAAAGGGTGTTATCTTACAAAGTGATACTCCAGTGATTCTCCCAACACCACTCTCTTAATGAGAAACTTCAGCAAAAATGTCTTTAAATTTTCACCAAATTTATTTGATCAAAATGAATACAGGTCTGAACTCAGATGGAAATAAACATGATTGAACAAAAAGGCAGGACTGAGGAAACACATTTTACTAAAAGTAATTATTACAGAGACCTTAAAAGAACACATGTACATCTGTGTTATTTTCAAAAGACCTCGGGGATTAAACACTTTGTGTTTTAAACACCGTTATTTTCATGGCATGACCGGACAAAATGAGACATATTTGTGTAGGTCCTCCTAGGGTTTCTCTGTGTCTGAAAATATTTGTCACATTTTCTTAAGGCACAACATTGGGGCACCCAGAAACGTCTTGACAACCCACTTTTGGATTCAAACTAACCAGCTGAAAACCAATGTGCTACATTGCATATTTGCACACAATAGTAAGATTTATGATTTGGTTTAGAAATGTGTAAAAGTGTAGGTGCAAGTGATCTTTCAAAAATTGTCACTCATGCTATCCCAGACTCCCAATTAATTGCTCATTTCCTAAAGTAAACTCCCTCACCCCTGTGTTCATTTGTTGACACAAAGCATGATGAAAATGTCAGTCTACCATCCATTTTTATCACACAAAAGGTGACTGGCAAACTGTTAATCTTTTAAGATAAAAATTCTTACAGAATGCATGCTTGATATTCATCAACCAGATGAGATGAGAAACAATGGAAAGCTTACAGGCCATAAGCCCAGAGTGTTTCCCCTAAAAAAAACCCAGTCTTTCAGGTTACTAATAATGTAACTGTTAAAATTAAAGTTTACTCTGAATGAAGAAATCTAATTTTTAAGTTTACTTGTTTACAAGTTTTATAGGTTGTAAACACACTATAGTAAAAGAAATACTACTTAGATTTGTTCTAATTATTTTAAGTCTTCACCTCAAACCACCATTCTGCCTTTCTTCTCTTTTTCTTAAAGGCAATCAGCCCCATTCCCGCTGCTGTTTCAAGTCATATTACACCCTTGTGAAGCTTTGCCTCCACTCTGAATGTTCTCCAGACAAAATGGGGAGAACGAGTTAACTCCCTATTGCTCCATCTCCAGAGGTGTAAAACTGGAGACAGGGAAGCACACGGACTCAGCGGGAGACAGGAGCTGTGTGAGTGTCACTGCCTCTGTGTGTATGTGGTGGCACGCGCCATGCCGGACGCATCAAAATTGTATTGCAGTGTGAATTAAGACGGATATTATGGCCTCACAGAATTAATGTAACTGTCTCAAGATGATGGCCTTTTGCGCTTCTCACTTATTTTCACACCTACAATATGTATTTCAAAAAGTAAACAATCATAAAGTTTCTGTCTTTTTAGGAAACATGAGCAAGAACAAGTTTTCATCAGCACATTGCATTAGTTCAAAAATAATTAGGGTAGTATGACAACCCTTAGATATAAAAAAAATAATGTTGGTTTACTACTTTTTGGTAGAAACATTTTTTTTGCCCCGATGATGAGTAGAATTTTTGGAATTTTGAATCTACATACTGTATTTGAAATAGCTCAGAAACAGAGCGTAAATCTCCCCAATAAAGTTTAATAGGGAACATGCAGGAGCCCCCTGAGCTCAGGGTGAAGCCTCCAGTATTTGCCCATTATAGCTCCTCCCCTGGATGAGACTTTAGATTCTGGGATGCGTAGTTGGAAATTCAAAGTTCATGTTTTCAGGTGTTTTGAGGAGAAACATGTTGGTTTTCTTAGCAATAAAACCAGGTATATGACTTTGTTGGAAACATATTGGTTCATATTTTTATCAAACAATAGAAAATTATTGACAGTGGCACCAAAAACAGACTTGTTTTGAAAAAGGCACTGATATTCATAAAACCTTTCGGAGAAAATATTCCACAACAAGCAAATGCCCTCAAGTCAAATAATGTCACTATCTTTATGATTTTATTTTGAACTGATAAAAGTACTGATACTGCAAAAATATGTGTAATATATAAATATATTTGGCTATTTAAATCAGGTAAATGAGAGAATACCTTTGTACTTAAAGTAATGATCTTTATTAAATAGAACTTCAGGGGCAAACTAAAATTTGACTAAAAGTAATACACATTTTCGGCTTCAGACAAGGACTTAATCTAAAATAGCTGCCTAAATGATCATTGCTCCACCCTCAGTTGAAGGCGCACTGGCCTTGTCCCTGTGTTAAATGGGTGCAGCAGGGTGACACCTAGCAGCAGCAGCAGCCCTGAAGGAGGTCATGTGCTCACTCTTCCAGGTAGCTGACTTGATGTGGAGACAGAGGCAGAGAGGGAGAAATAAGTATAATGGGTGCAGATCAGATGCATTGCCCTAAGCTTTACATATGATGCTCACCTCTGAGTCCCCAGAGTTTTTTGTTTTTTTCATTTTATTTTGAAGGGCAAAACAACTTCTCCAGTCTATCTTAACACCCACCTCCTGGAGAAGAGTTGTGTGGCCGTGGTTCATCTGCATGTGTGGGCCTTAAAGTGCTCTCTGGAGAGCTGTGGTCAGAGTTATATCAGCAGCACAAATGATGACAGAGAGTCTTGTGTAGGTAAATATGACTGTTTTGGAGCTGACTGTCAGGCCTGATTAAGCGGCCCGGCTCTTAGATGGAGATGGAGCTGTGGCCCTTCAGCCTGGTGTCACAGGAGATGACAGGCAGTAATTACTGTGGCTGACATATAACTCTGCCAGCTTACTAATGTGGAGGATGTGGATGTAACAGACAGCATGCAAAGAGGCGAGGCCCAGCAGCTCTTTGGCCACGCAGGCCCTCTTTTAACCCGGCTTCAGATGCTCCGCACCTGACCCCTACTATTTTAACATTTCAGGAGTGAAGCAGCCTCTTATTTATGAGCTAGTGATATGGAAGAGGAGATCATGAGGCTGTTTGTGAATGAAAGTAGCACACTGATATATACAGGAAATAAACAGTGAAGAGAATGGAGCAGGATGATGCATTTCCAAAATCACAATTCAGTGTTCGTGAAATTTTGCTTGTGGGCTGTGTTAAGGGAGTTGGGGGGGGGGGGGGGGGGGGGGGGGGGGGGGGGCCACATATGGCACTTAGCCACACCTGCTCCATAGAAAGTTATGAAAGGCTTCACCTCCATCTAGGTTTAATGAAACTAAGTCATATGTTCATAAGACGGATGCTTCAAAATTCTTCAGCATGATAAGTTTTTATTCTGATATTTTTCATACAACTTTCATAATCATGATTTCAAATTTCTGTCCTGATTAGAGAGAGAGTTAATTTTAAGATCTTCACTCTGGTGGTCTTCATACACTTGATACAAATAGCCCATGTAAAGTCATAAAATGTGTTATAGTGTGTAGTTCTTGTTGAGAACTCCTCAGTTGAGATAATCTAATGAAAAAGTGTACATTGTTTAGTATACAAACATATTTATTTATTTACATGGAATTCCTCTTACTTATTGCCATAGTTAAAAAAAACTTCTGGGGGTCCATTCAATAGACAACTACATGTCATTTCATTAAACAACAGATAAGAGTAACAAGAATTATACCACAAATTAAACAATACATTTTTTTTTTTAATTAATGTTTGTTAGAAACCCATATGTGCTACATGTTATTTTAATATTTCTGTTTGGCGGGGATTTTCTAAAATGTGTTTTACAACCTTTCATTTAAGGTTATTGCCATTGCCACTGGTTTCATATTAACATATTTCAGGCACAACTTAAGGACTAGCTATTAAATAGATAACAGTACCACAATTATACTTTTACTGAAACTGAATAAAATCTCACATTCAAAATCTGTACCTAAGTATTTCACTTACATCATTTCTACATCTTAAGACAACACATATTTATTTACTATTGTTCAGCTTAATAGGGAGCCAGTGCTGGAAACTTAGTGGACACACATAAAGGATATAAAAGAAAAGCTGAAACACAAATTAATTCATCAATACTTTCCTGCAATACATTCGCCACATTATTTAATACACTCAAATTAAGACCCCTACTCTACACTGTTTTAACACTTGAAGTGTTTTTCTTTTGTTTGTTTTTTTCTTTTTGTCAGAACTTAAACTTTTACTTTGTCCTGCTATAAAAAAAATCCATTACCACCCAACATAAAGTTATAAAAGCTGTCATATTTGAGTTTATCACATAACTTCTGAAGTAAAGGATATCCTACAGAACTTTTTACTGAAACACAAGCAGTGGCTTCTTGTTGCATATTTACAACTACATCCCATCTCTATTTGTCTGTGTTTATGTGACTGTGCAGAGGTTGTCCCTGTGTCACCCACGGTCCTACCATTGTCTCACATTTTTATGTTTGCTGCAGTGTTTGGGTGGCACGAATTGAACCACCTGACGTCACAGTGCCCCACCCCCACCCCCTTGACTGCAGGTTTTATCATCACTTCACTCGATTGCCAGTTTACCCTCCAGTCAAGTTAGAGACAGGCAAGAAGTGTGTAGAAGAGGTGGGCCATGTCATATCCGCTCAGTGTGTGGGAGGCTGTTGGCCTGCTTGGCTCTGATCATTGTTCTGCAGAACAGTCCCCGCACAGAGAGAGCAGGCAGGAAGGCAACGTTCAGGACACAAAGTGGAGGAAAAGTTGCAAACAGACCACTGCGGGACAACCTGTGCATAGAGTCATGCTCCTTCATTGCAGCAGTAGCAATCAAATGCTTCAGTTATTGTAGGCCTTTTTGTCTTTTGCACACAGGTCTACTGGGATTCATTCATCGAGACTGTTTTTTTCATTTGTTTTTATCTTGTAACAATGCCTTGCTGAAAGAACTTAACTGTGTGAATGGGCCTAAAGGGATTTTTTTCACTCTCACATAAAAATTTCATGAAGGTATTCAGCCTAAGCCTGTATCAATAACTGAATAGTTTAAAAGCCCAATTTGTCATTAAGTATAAGTCCTGTCAGATTTCAGATTGTCCCACAGGTAGGCTAATGTTAAAATTTACAAGGAGAGACTCAAGTTTCCAAGAGACCTATTTTCCCTTAGAAAGTTTTTCTATTCTTTTAGTTAATTTAATTAATTTGATTTAAGTTATCCCATTGGTTGCTCAAAAAATGAAAGTTATTCAGGTTAAGTTATCCTAGGAAGGCCTTGCCTAGGGTAAGACAGGACTTAACTGTTTTTTGTGTAACAGGGGCACTACCAGAAATTTGAGGCCCTGTTAAAAGATATCACATTCTTCCCTACCGAAAACCAGCTCAAGCATCTGTGAAATAAATAAATAAATATTTCAGATATACAATATTGGATTTTTGCAGATATCAGATATGCTAATAAATTCCCAATTCAATTCAGCTGATAGCGATATCAATGATTACTGGTTTTGATATAGCAGCGATAAACGGATCGAATTTTGTATACAAGCTAACTTTGTTTGAATATTTTGTTCATGATAATTTGGATCTCACTTTGAACTAAAAGTTTATTCAATTTCAGATGAGTCGAAAACACTGTGCAGCCTATGAAAACAATATCAGTCTTCAAACAAAACAAAATCTTCTTCAAAGTTGCATTGATTTTGACTGTTTTCAAATGAGCTAAAAGAGCATCCTGCATGTGCAGACATAGTTTCATCACTCTAGCTTACTTTTAATGGGAGAAAACCAGTGTGTAGCAACAGCCCCTGGTCTCCCCTACCCGTCTTATAGCTGAGCTAAACAGAGTCAGCTCTGAAAAATGGAAAGAGGTGGCTTCCAGAGAGAAGCCAGTCATTTACTTTATTTTCTTTATTAATTTAGCTAATGTGTGTAATTATGTAATGTGCGAGAGACAGAGGAGGGGGGTGAGCTAAGTTGTACCTTTATGGTTTCAAGAGGCTAATAATATTGTGAAGAAATCAAAAGCAGGATAGGCTATTAACATTCCAGTGTTTTCCATTTGTTTGATTATAGGGTGATTAATTCTTTGAGGTAAGTATACAAACAGTGACAAATATTTGGACCCCATGGAAAGATATCAAATTGGGTCCTATCCCAAACCAGCCTTTCACAGTTTCTCAAAGTACTATCTGTAAAGCAAATTGAATTTATGGACCAGTTGTAAATATTAGAGAAGTGATTCTGTTAAATACACAAGTAAGCTTCAAACACTGAAGAAAAAACGGGAAAAAGGGCCTTTTTTCTATGTAAAGGTTGTTTTCTGGTATAAAACAAATTCAAAAGATGCCTGAACATTACTTTTCAAAAGTACTAAACTGGGAATGCTTGGTGTTTTTGTGCATGTGAGGATAAAAGAGAACTTTTCAGCTCTATAGCAAAAACATAATGAACTGATAAGTAAAAAAATACAGATAAAATACGATTTCTTTAGGGCCCATTTTAGTCTTGGACCCTTAGAATCTCCCTCTTTCCCCACTTCATGGCCCCACTATTTCAGGGCCTGTAAGTCTCTGTAGTCCACAGGGATCTCTCTGTTTTGGGATTTTGATATTTACTGCTCATTCTTAAGATATGCTTTATATATATATATATATATATATATATATATATATATATATATATATATATATATATTATCAGTTGCCTATTATGCAAATATGTCTTTAATCAGTCAGTCCCAAAGGCATTCGTCCATTAAAAATCATCGTCAATACCTGGTGACGTCATGGCGTCACAGGGAATATTGCCCTCTCAATTGTGCTCTTTTATAACTTAGTTGTGGTTTGATTCTGGCTCAGTCTGGCATCCCTACAGCAGCTATCAGTCTGTATCGGGTTAGATCCGCTCACAGAGCACACCCACCGCCTGCTACTGAAACCATCATGTTTTCATACGCATGGAGCTCATGTACACACACACAAACACACACACACTGCACTGAAGCCTGCATGTAACCTACCCACTCAAACAGAGGAAATATAGATGCTCAGACCTCCCTGAAGTTCTAGCCTGTAATAACCTCTGCACTGAAGCACATCTTCTCACTGTGGACCTGACCGCTACCTGCCCTCCATGCGACACATTTCCTTTTAGTTTCAGCGTTATTGTAATAAAGTTTATTCATTATTCAGGCGCTGTTTATTAGCTGAAGACGGCAGATGTCAGAGCGCCATAGAGCTGTTTATGTTGGGCTGGTTTTTGGAGCCATTATCCCGCCTGCTTATCAAACATTGATGCGTGGCAGCTGGAGCTGTGGATCTGAACTCCTTGTGTCTCCCGTGGCCGCGTCATTTTCTCCTCAGCAGATAAAAAGCATGACCTTGCCACTCAGTTACCCTCTTATCTCTTAACACTTAACAGACACATCAGCACTGAACGGGAGAAATAACCAGAAATATTATATTCATCAGTAAATTATGTCTATGTCTCTAATTCTGTAGGTTAAGTTACTGATTCAGTGACAAGATAGTGGGACAGCTACATTTGCAAAGAAAGAATAGATTTTTTGCAACTTTAATATAGGCCTATGCTATTATCGAGTAAAATATTTGGTAGGCGGATATTTGTCTCCCTTCGGAATATTTAAGTTTCTTGGATAGTCCGAACTGAGTTTAGAAAGAAAGTTTTGATTGCTCAATCAATATGTAGGCTATTTATCCGACAATGTTAATAAGGCAAAAAAGATAATTAAATGAATACTTAAAGAATGAGAGAAAGAAAGCAACACACAGCAAAATATGAATCTAAACGACAGTCGAAGCTGTTGCGTTCAACAAAAAAACAAACATGAATAAAAAGGAGTTTGAGGAAGTTTACACTTATTTCATCGTTACCTTTTTTTAAAAAAACATTTTTACCAGTGCCCATGTGGCACAGATATATCAATAACATATCAATACGTTTACTGAAGCTTTTTTTTTTTTTTGAGACGGTCAGCAAGGTTTTTACCCGCAGAACCTGATGAATTGTGTTATTTAAAATAAAATGAAAAAAAAAAGCCTAGGCTACAGAAAACACTGAAATTGACTCTCTGTAAAAAATCGCTTCAGCTGAACTGTTTAAAATGTAATGTTGTTTAACTTTAATAAAAAATATATGTAGCTAGCCTATATCTAAATCTTTGTAACATTTAAACAGAAACGTGTTGAAATGTCATCAAAAAGGCTTTAAAAGATAAAAAGCAACCTTTTTTTATAAAGCACTGATCCTACACAAATTAGCCCAAGTATTTTACCGATTTTTTTTTACAGACAAATTACAGAACATTAATTACCTACAAGCACTAAAAGAGTAAAAATACATTAAAATGAAATTATTTACAGCATAAAAAAGTATAACGTACACGTTTTATTGAGACTGACGGTTTTTTCCTAAACATACAAAACATTATACATAATGTTTTGGCCCGTCTAACTCAAAAGCTTAAAGTTTTTGTTGTTGTTGTTGTTAAAGGAGTCCTCTTGGTAAGACAACATAAAGGACCTATTTTGAAATTCCACAGTTACTCAAAAACTCTTCATTATTTCTTAGTGTTATACTAAAATATGAAACAAGTTTAGTGAACCAAAGACGTGCTAGAGCTTCTTTTATCCTGACTGCCATTGAAAAACGTTAACTGAGCAAACTTTACGGTTTTAAGAATCTCATTTTTCTCCGCATGCCTGTGTGGGTGAGACGGAGATTGAATGATAGTTTTCAATTGTATAGCTAATGTATTTAGCCTATGTAGCCTTTATTTATGAATTATTCTTATTTTATAAGGGCATAAAATTTTATTGTCATCACTGCAGTAGTCCACAACCAAATTCTATAAAAAGCAGCATGACAATCGCGTTTAAATAACAAAAAGGGAAAAAAAGAGCAGTATTCTTCGAGAAAAATAGAATAAAAATAATAAGATTAAAAAAGACATATCCATTTTAGAAAAACTTCTTGTTAGGAAGACTGTGGGCTATGCTTTTTAACAGCATCAAATGTATCTAATATGCAGGTTTGCGCCTTTTCTTTGTGGTCCAAGTTTATATTTTTAATTAATCAGTGAAAATCTGGACTACAATTAAGTCAGTTGGTAGATTTGTAACTTTTTTTCACCATCATATATTGATAGACTGATGCGTAAATTTGCTCCACATTTTGCACCAAAAAAAAAGAGTCTTCGGGGGTATTTTTGTATTTAATATCAGGCAGCATGTCCGTGTTTGGAGTCTTTTTCTGCTGAACAACATTGCCTGAGTCTGCAGAGTCCATCAGCGTCCATGCCTCTGTGTAATTGCCCTGTGAACACAGAGCTTTTCATTCTCCTGACCCCTCCATGAACAGCACGCCGCCGCCCTCTCCTCTCCGTCCTAACAGCCCCGCGCACACAATAACCCTGTGTGCGCGTGCACGTGCGCTCCGGAGTGCGCGAGGGGCTAAATGTCGTGCAGAGGTAATGGGAAGTAGTCGGAAGGTAAGGTCGCGGGTTCACGGCGGGGTTAAAGAGAACCGTCCTCGGACTCCTGTTTGCTTTTTTTGTCTCTCTCTCTCTCTCTCTCCCTCTCTCTCTCTCTCTCTCTCCGCAGCTCCGCTTCCTTCCTACAGGAGGATGTGTCCAGTGTGCCACCTCGCTCACCCCTCAGCACACACACCCTGTTTGTTTTTCTGCGTTTATTAAATCTTCCCCCCGCAGGAAAGGCACCAGCATCACCTCCACGTCACTGGCTGCTGGTGAGTCTGGCACTATGCATCCCGCCTCTGCTGCCTGAGAAAATGTTTTTGTGTGAACTTGTGAAGTCTGGGTGCTATTTTTATCCTCACAGGGAGGCTGATTATTCAAGGATGTTGAAGTCCAGGCAGATTTTTTCAGGTCCAGCCTATGACCACGCAACAAATAAATACATGCTTAAGATAATCCATTATGTGTAATAGAAATCCAAAAGTAAACACAAGGCAAGGGCTTTGATTTCCAGAAGGGCTACACAAACAGACAAGAAACACACTATTCTTACTGCCATAGGGCCAACTTCAACAATCAACTATTAATTTATTATAACTTGTGATTTAACAGATCTTACAGACATTTTGATTTCATCAATATTTTAAAACCCTTCTGATGTCTTTTAGCTTGTCAGTGCTTTCATGAATCCACAAAACAGTATTTAGCTGCAAGTTAAAGAGAGGACAAATATTTTTTGTTGTTTTGAGCAGTACAGATTATCATTATTATTTCATCAGAGAAACAGGTCAGCGGGGTTAACACTTTGTTTTGCTTCTCTGCTGCCATAGAAAATGTTTTTAGTTGGACCTGTGATGTCAGCGATCTGTCTATATCCTCACATTCAGGTAAAATACCAAAAGATATTAAAGCCCAGAGTTTTTCTTAAGTCCTTATCATGTGCTCAAGAAATTTACAAATTAGTGTCTCTTGCAATACAAAAATAGGCCCCTTTTTTTAAAAATCATGTATATTCCATAAATGATACAAATCCAAAATCTAACATTCAAAGCAACCTGTGGCCTGGGGGCCGCATGTGACCCTTGTTTTTACCCATTGCAGCCCAGAAGTCAATTTCAGATATCAATAAATCGTAAACCTGAAGAAAACATCACAAAATCTGGCTTAAAAAATACGAAAAATAGAGATAATTCCATAAAAAAAATCATTCAGTATTGAAGTATGTTAGGCTCTTTGTAAGAAATGACAGGTAGCTTATGTTTGGCATGTTATTCCAGTAAAACTCTTTTAGGTGCATATCTTAATATAATTTGTGAAAAACTGAACTGTAAACAAAATGCATTGGAATAATGAGTTGGTTTTATGTTTCATGTACATAAAAAGTTTAAATTGGACTGTAGATGCCTTTAAATTGAAGTTTAGCTTAAAAATTGAATAGTGCTATTTGCATTTGAACTTAAAAGCATTAGTATTAGTATATGTTTGGGTCAAAGCTCCAGTTGTTATTTTGCTAAATTAAGTCATTGTTAATGTTAATTTGAAAGGAATCTGTAGTTTTTTGTTTTTTTTTATCAATCTGTTATTCTGGCAAGTGTGATGAACATTTACGTGGCCCTCTCTGCAACCAAACTTTCCTCTAAGGATTTATATTTTAAAACTCAAGTTAAAAAAGTAATGCTTAGTTTAATCAGTTTTTCAAGGTAAATTGAGCGACTTTTTATTTAAGTACACTTGACTTACATTTTTTATTTTTTTTTTGGTTTCCAGTGAATACAGACTGTCTATGTAACAGAGAAGTACAGTCAAATATAAGAGTTAAAATTCATGTAAAGAACAGAAGGTATTACTGAAATCAAATATTATATAAATATCAAGATTGTTCATGTTACAATTCATTTGATCTGTGTACATGGTGTTGATGCATGGTAGCAGATTTTGTTCTTGTGAGTAAAAGTTGCGGCCTACATTGAGTGTTGGAAAGGTTTGCATGTGGCCTCAAGGCCACCAGTTACTGACCTCTGACAACAAATAAAGTACAACATCTTTCTTACCAATGACATTATCAAAATGCATTAAAAATATAGTTTGACCTCAACATTAATTGTTCACACATCTGTATCTAACACCAGGAATCAATGAATTCTTTATGACTAATTAAAATCCTCTTCTGGCCCTTTGTGCCAAATCTTTGATAAATCCACAAAAGCATGTTTAAGAGGGAAGTCATAGAAGGGAAATAGGCGTAGATGGTCTTTTTATTGTACATATTAAAGTTATTATCCCATTAGGATAACTGGCTGCAGGTCAGCTGGGTTATCCTCCATTTTAATTGCTCCTGCATCATTGTTCAGGCCTTTGACCGTCTCTCTGCCTTTTGCTCTAATGTAATAAGAATGAGTGCATTATGGAAATCCTGCCTCCATACTGTGATGTTAATGAGGTCTTTAAGAACCTGTGAAATACTATCTTTAAAAGCTGAAATCATAAATGTTTTATATCTCATTATAAAAAGCATTCTGCTCTGGTTATGCAAGTGGCAATAATTTTAGGATGCTTAAAGCAGCTGCTCTTTCTCAGTGTGTCAAACAGTACAAGTTTAAACATTTTAGATATCTTCTTATGCATAACTGAAATGATGTATGTCCTATATGTCTTTGGCTACTTTGCTCTGTTTTGTTCTCTATATTAAATTACCTATTTTCTGAAGTGTTTAAAAAATAATAAAGTTGTTTTAAAACTTCAATTTGGTCTCACTTTTACTGAAGACTGAATGAGTTATATGGTCAGAGAAAGAAAGAAAGTCGTGTGCAGCTCAAAGTCAAAGAGCTAATGAAGCATCTACAGTGTAACCTATGGTTTTTCATATTCTGTTTAAAGAATAGTCTTTGATGGTAACATTCCTACATGAAGGACTAATAGGGTAGTCATATGCATGTTTTGTATTAAAGTAGAAGTGAGTAAAAACTTTAAAGATGTTATGATGAAGTGAAATGTTATATTTGTTTCCTTTTGTGATCATACTACTTCTTTTTCAAAGTCCATATTTAGTTGGTAAAGAAGTTTTTTATTTACCTTTTGCTTGGAAGAAGCTGCAGTCTGCTACTGCTCAGCAGAAGAGATCTCTGATCTCAGCAGGTTTTACTGGGTAAAATACATTTTTCATGAAAATAACAAAAATTAAATTAAGTTATGACACACAGACACAACTTCATACAAACAAAGACATGGAAATATAACACATACACCAATTCTTTCTTTAACTCCTTCAAAACAGTGTGGGCAACTTTGGTTACTGAAGAGCGACAACTCTTTTCATTTCGCTCCCTGAAATATTATTGTACACTCTTGAAAAGAAAAAAATAACTTGTGGTTAAATATAAAGCATACATCAGAATGTATCAAGCCAACAGTTTTATTTTTAAACTCCAATGCAAATTAATTAATGTGTAAGCTTGTGAACTTATTGTGGAATCAAAAGCGTTTCAAGCCACTTTTCAGCACAATAAAACTCATCTTTGTTATTGGAGCATATTTTACTCACCTCCATTTTTACATGCATTAACAACTGCAAATACAATCATTAAACTAAAAAAAAGTCCAATTACTTATTAACAATTTTCTTCAAAGAAAAAAAAGATGCATGAGTAATCAAAGACTGTTTAATCCCTAATTACATTAATAGGAAATATTTCTCAAGCAGACCTATTGAATGCACATTTTCTGTGAGGTGGAGCAAACAAGATGAGTGTATTTTCTTTGGACAGCTTTTTCTAATCTTTTGTGTTTATACTGAGGATGGGTGTGACTAAAAAGTCAACGAAACCAAATCTTTTAAATTTATATCATTACACTCCTAAAATCCCAGTCAAACACTCTGTCTTAACTGTGATGGAGCTGCCCGCCACTTGTAACCACTGGAGCTTCAGTTCGTGGCTGCTGCCTTGCTGAAATGCCCTCCATCCCAAATGTAAACAGAAGACATTGAATGAACGCTGTGAAATGAGCAGACAGAATTTGTTGGCTATGTCAGATTATACTTGCAACTAACCACTCTACCAAAGCAGCGAGTCATCACATTCAGTTCAGAGACATGGTTGTTAAAGAGAACCGAAACATTAGTATTAGTCATACTCCACTAAAACCAGCTTCACAATGTTGTTCTAAATTAAGACTGCTCAGTTCTGACTGTTTTCTGAGTGCTATAATAACTTTAGGTAGTTTCCACATCTACAGCTCACTTGCTTTGTTCTGATTTGGTAAAAAAAAAAAAAAAAAAAGCTACAAATTTGTATATTTCCCCCAGATCGTTCCATGTTCGCGGCAATGTTTTGAAAAGGACTCAGTCCAGATCGAATCACAACAGCACTGTTCTGAGTCGCACAAAAGGCCACCTTACATCATCATGTCACAGTCAGCTCTGCTTTGACTGCAAGTTGGGACAAGCCTTATGCGTAAATGAACTATAGAAGAACTAATGAACTCAAGAAGACAGGCTTTTGAAGCTCAAAGGTGTCTATGGTGAGCCATTAAGGGACAACAGATAGCATGGTAACTTATTGCAACATAACACCTGTAGAGGTAGCCGCAGAGAGACAGTCAGCAATAAAGCAAAGTAGAGAGCAGCTTAAAAAGGACAAATTCTCCTGCTTGAACAAGCTGAACTAAGTTCTGGGATTGAAACAATAATTTAAACAATTATGAATCAGTCGATGTTGCCAAGTCTTGTCATGATCTAATGTAGAGACAGTGAGTAATGTTTACCTGTTTGTATTTCATGGTATGTTGTGCCTGTGCACAAAAACTAACTCTGTGGGATCCTAAACATTATTATGGAATACTACTTGTTACCACAAGCAGTGTGATGAGTTAACTCGTCACTCTGTATGTCAGTTGTTGGGTCGATTGTGTCCTCATTGCAAATGAACAGCTCCAGGGGTTAATTAGGAATGAGCCGAGACCACCTGTTTCAGGTGAGCTTGGCGCAGTTGTGTGCTAAAACGGGATCGATTGCTGTGTTCATATGTATTGAAACGAACCGTGCCATGCATGGAACGCCCACTTGTCTCGGGAAAACTCTCCCAAATGCTCTTGGTGTGAAAACGAACTCAGACCAGTCAGAGGAAAGGAATTTTAATTAGCATTTACCCAGATTTGTAATTATACACCTTGGTGCATCTCTAGTTTAAAATTCACAGATTAAAACAACAATGTACTGAAAGACATGTTGGAATAGGAGAATTTTCTCTATTTCCATTTTCCATGCTAGATTTTCACTCTAACTCTGCTTGGAGAAACTCACAGCATTTTGCATAACAGAGGACATTTAAATAAAGATACAATAACGACAACTAACCACTGTGGGAAGATATGAAGAGTATTATAACAGGATAGAGGAAAAAAATGGGAAGACAAAAGTTTCAAAACACAGAGGGAAAGAAAGACAGATGGAGAAAGAGGAAGAAACTAGAAGTACCCATGAGCACAAACCTCCAACAAGGCTTCTCTGACAGTCTTAGCTAAGTTATCAGTGAAAATTTGGAAAACTACCCAATCATGCGATGTTGACACGTCCTTCAAAAAATTCCTGGATCCTGATTTGGATCACTACCAAAATCAAATAAATTCTTTCTTGAGCCACGACCAACATTTCCTGAAAATATCATCAAAATTTGCTCCTAACTTTCCAGGTAATCTTGTTGACAGACAGCCAGACAAATACTGGTAAAGGCATAACCTCCTTGGGGGAGGTAATAAGTGGAGACATCTTGCAATAAGAAAATCAATAAATCACTAATCATTGCATTATTTCTAGCTGCATTTTAATAGTTAAGGCAGTTGAACAAAATACCCCCTTGGGTTGCAATAATTAATGAATAAAAATGAAATAATAACTATGTTTATTATATATAAAACCACCTCCAACAAGAAGTGCTCCACTGGCACAAACCTCCATGAAGGCATTTCCAACATTGTTGGGTGAGTGATTTTTCAAAAGTATGGAAAACTGCCCTATCTTGCACCGTTCAGAGTTCATTTTGAAAATTGCAGGATCTGTGTCCAAATTTTGATCACCACCAACATATAATCATTTCTTTCTTGTGCCATGGCCAGCATTCCCTGAGAATATCATGAAAATCCATTGAGAACTCATTGAGTTATTAGCAAGAATGTGGAAAATAGCCTAAGTGTCCCTTAAAAGTTCCTGGATCTGTATTTGGATCACCACATATCACTTATGCCTTGTGTCATCACTAACACTCCCTGAAAATAGCATAAAAATCATTTTGTAACTTTTTGAGTTATACTATTCACAAAGAAACAGACGCTGGCAAAAACATAACCTGGTGGTTGAAGAGCTGCTGACGGACATAAAAAGGCGTCATGAATCTTAAGATTCACCTGAAAGAGAAAAACAAAAATACGTATTTAAATTTCCCCTTTCTATGGCATGAAGATGTTCTATTTTGTGGATACCCTCCCCGTCTCTCTCTCATCATCTCTCATCTCTCTCAGGTCCATATAGACATATACACTGGAATCAGCAGAGGTGGGGGGGATTCTGGTCCTCTGCCTATCTCTTCCTCACCATGGCGCCTTGAGACCAGGCGAGCAAGGAGAGAACATAGACAAACACACACTTTTAGCTGCCACAGAGGAGAAAAGCTTGGCTTTGTGATACACTAAAAAAAACCCACTTTCCCTCAATCAGACAGACAGGTAGACAGCTGGGTGTTACACTAAATCCCTTCCCCCATGTGTCCCTCCGCTTTCACTGTCAGTCCTCCTTCTCTCTGCTGCTGTCCTTATTCCTAGCGCCATATGAAGAGAAGACAGCCAGCTCTAGAGAGTTCATAAATGTGTTAAAAGTGTACCACAGTTTAGAGCGTATGTTTTGGTTAAAAACAGCAGGATTAGTCAACTCAAACAGGCCTTAAAGAATGAAGCATAGTGTCTTCAACATAAGTGTTGTCTGTCCCTCTCTTGTCTCTCTCCACCCTGACCCCAAGTTCACTCTTTCTAAGCACCACTTCACCCCCGAGCCCACATTTTCTGTGTGTTTGTGAGAGAGCTTTTTGATTTCCAGTGTGTGTTTGTGTGTGTGTGCGACAGTAGGAGATGAGAAAGGATGATGGTCAGGCTCGGCCTACTGACTCATCCACAGAGAGAACAGTGTTGATACAGGAATGAAGCCATCACACACTTACACACACACACACGCTGACAGCCTCTTCCCATCAGTCTTTTGTTGAGCGTGCCAGTGATGATGATCTCACCACATAGCAGGACTGAGCCTCAATAGTCAGCCAGTCAGTCAGTTTGGCAGGGAGACAGGCAGCTGGTCAATACACCCATCAGTCATCCAACCAGCCAGTCAGCTAGCAGCAGCTAATTACTGAAACGCTCATTTATATTGATAGTTAGGCTGGTAGTTGATTGAGGCAAGATTATCCATGTAATGACTGAAAGCAAAGAAACAGCCCGTGTAGTTTATTCAAAACCTCTACCCATTCAAAATTCTCTTCGACATTTTTGTTTACAGTTGTGATACCACCAGCCCAGAGGCAACACTCAAGACAGTGTAGGTGCATCGGAGCTCATGGCAGTGAAAGCAGACTTTGTTGGGAGGAAAGTGGGCTCCTCAGATTATACCAGTAATGTCCACATACTACATCCTTTTTCATAACTGGTCATACCAAATGGACAGTTTCACATATTCATAGGGCATATTTCACCTTCACGTGTGTGGCCAATCAGATTACATAGCAGGCAGGTGTTACACAAGCCATTTTAAAAATCAAACTCTTTCCAAAACCACAGAGAAACCCTTTCTTTGCCCCTCTTGTAATGATACATATCTAGTTCTGAAAGCAAAGCTGCTCCTGCTGCATCCATACTTATCTCCTCACAGGACACTGTTGTTTACAGGCTTGCAGTTATTTCTCACTCAAGGCAGATTTTCAACCAATGCTACACAGTTCTTCTCAAAAGATGCTGATTGGTATGACCATCTTCTAACCAGAAACAACCACATCAGCTTTATGCTTGGGGATTATTTGAGTTTGTTTTCTCGTAGCAGCAAGCTTAAATGAATACTGTTAGAAACTGATTTAACATAGAATAGAACAGAATAAACCTTTATTCGTCCCACACAGGGAAATTTGAAGTGTTACACCAGCAAAGGGGACAGCAATGATAAATAATAAAAATAGACTAAGTATAAAAAAAACAGTATGTACATCATTATAAATGTATAAAAAAGCTAGAAATAAACTAAAAAAACCAACATTATGAGAATTTAAATAGTTACACATTTGCATATTTTGTGTTTGACTCATTTGTTTTCACTGGCGGCCAGTGGACTTGTGTTGTGTTCCCTTTACATCAGAAATTGAAGCTTCTGACATCCCAGTGTCAATCTGGAACACCCTTTAAAGTCAGAGGTGCTCCAGGGAAACTCGGAAAACCCTCATGGGCCCCGAGTTTGTCAACAAACATGGCTGCTTAGTGTGTAAACGGCGTAAAAGCAGTGCATCATTACCTAAAATAACAACTTAGGGTTTGTTTTAATGCATTGAAATCAATCACATTGATAGAATTGTATACTGCTACATGTGGACATACTGTGATGTTGACTTTTGCATGAAATTGTCTTGTAGCATGCTGTTTATGTCATTTATGGGCTAAAAATGCATACTGCTGCTGGAGCTCTAATTGGTGTTGATTAAAAGTGCCACAAATTGTGGTAACTCTAAATCCTACTTGTATACAGTCTTAGGAAAAAAATGTTTCATAGCTTAAGTTACAGGAATAGTTGTTCATTTATAGTGTAAGTTTAATTAATGTGAAAGTGCTTTCCGACTTCCACTCACGGGTGAAGATGTAACACACTTCAACAGGATATAACCTCATCTCCAGTTCCCCAGTTGCTCCTCAGACATAAATGCAGTGCAGCATTGAGTCAAGAGTGGTGTGAGGATGGACAATGCTTCATTAACAAGAAGAAGACTTCACACAGACCTAAGCAACACCAACCTGAGACTTCAGACCAGGATTTAGGTGCTGTCATTTTCTGCATCCTTAAGATAGGATTACACTAGCTTTTCACCTGACCACTCCTCATATTTAGACAAACATATACCTAGGCGTAAATGAAAAGGCATGTTCATTAGCTAATTAAACTGTATGAGCACATGGTGTATATAATGACCACTGCATCAGGTAGAAAATAGAAAAGACACCTGCACTGTAGGCCAAAACACTTTGCACTGAGTGTACAAACATAGTAAGGGCTATTTCAAACTGGGTATATTTTACCTGGTGATGGCAGAAGTGTGTGCATGTTTTCATTTGGTGAGAATATTATCAAGTCAGAGCTTTCAGACCGCCAGCGCGAACCAAAAGTTCTCGAGCCAGAGCTGGCATGTGTCAGCCACATGCATCTGGTGTGAACCTGCTATTAGAGACAAAGTAGATCTATTTAAGCCTGGGAGAACCAAACCAGCTCCTCTTTAACAAGTTCTTGCTTCTCCTTTCTAACTGCTGACACATCCTTTTAACATGCAGGACAAACAGACTCCTTTTTTCCGACTGCCTCTGCTCTTTTAAGTATTTTATTAGGCTTTTTGTGTATGACATATATCTATATATCTATCTATCTATATATATATATATATATATTAATTTCCACAGCCCTTTTGAATTACTCAGTGTTTTCTGATGTCCTCTGTGTTTCATTTAACTGTTCCTCTATTGTTTGTGTAATGGTTTGTATGCTTCTTCTGGTAATAAAACAAATTGCACCGATAATAAATATTTTCTTCTTCCTTAATAATTGATGGGATTCACTTAGGAACAAACAAGAGGGCTCAGACCTTTAAAAGCTTGCTCCCTTCTTTCTTTTATTATCATCATTATTTTTGTTGACAGTCATGGTAGGTGTGGGTGTGTGTGTGTGTGTGTGTGGGTGTGTGTGGGGTAATTAGGACAAATCACATGGTTTGCAACAAATGTGGTCAACAAGAACACTACATTTCTTATTCCATAGTATTTAGTATTAAAGGCTGAAGTTATAGGTTTTTAATTTCTTTTTTTTTTTTTTTTTTAGCAAAGGTCAATGAAAAAAACAGAAAAATTCTGTCCCACAAGTTTCCTAAAAACATTGCTGTAAATTTAATAATAATAATAATACATTTTATTTAAAAGTGCCTTTCAAGATACTCAAGGACACTGTACAGGATAAAAACAACAACAATAAAATACTATAAAATAAGCGAAACACAACAGACAATGACAGAAAAGTAGATGAGAATGGCAAATTTATGTTAAATGGAGTATGCAGTTCTGAATAGGTGGGTTTTGAGTTTGGATTTGAAGAGGGAAAGAGAGTTCAGATTTTGGAGGTCTGGGGGGAGAGAGTTCCAGAGCTGGGGCGCAGAGTGACTGAAGGCCCTGCTCTCCATGGTGCTGAGGCGGGCAGAGGGCACAGTGAGGTGGGTGGAGGAAGAGGATCTGAGGGAGCAGGCTGGAGTGGCGATGTGGAGGAGGTCAGACAGATATGAAGGGGCGAGGTTGTGGATGTGCCTTAAAGGTGTACAGGAGGAGTTTGAATTCTATTCTATGCTTGACCGGGAGCCAAATTTTACAGTAACTTGCTGGTAACGAGATGCCAGTAAGTTATTGTAAATGTCTTTACAGTAGCACTACTGTATTTTAATTTGCAGCATAATTACTTTCAATAATATTTAAACAATTGTAATATTATACAAGGTATCATTACTGTATTTCAATTTACAACATCCTTACAGTATCAATGCGGTAAATTACCCTGCAATTTCTTTCACGCATTTAAATGACAGTGAACTTGCTGTATTATTATTTATCTTATTGTATCTTTAACTATTTTGATGATCATTTATAGCTATATATTGTATTGTAAAAAACTAAACACATACATCCATTTTTGTCTAATAAAATACTTTACTCAAACATTTGCTTCATCCAAATATGTGAAATATTTACTTAAACAAATCTTGCCTGCTGGTCAATTTTCCCAGGCAAAATGGAGTTATGGGAGTGACTAAATTTTTACTCTTAATCAATTAATCAATCAATCTTTATTTATGTAGCGCAAATTTATAGCAAATGTTTTCTCAAGATGCTCAACAATACAGCAGACAGAAGCCATGCTGATCCGTGCTCTTCTCAGTTATTTGCTGTATAGACATTTTAAAGCAGGTAATTGTAAATATTATGGTAAGATACAGTTAAGTTTGCAGAACTCAGTGTGCATTCCCACAATCCATTGCCTTTTACAGTATTTTACTATATAAACCTTTTACACTAGGTATTTACAGATATTTCGGTAAAATACTGTTACGTTTACAAAAATGAGTTACAGTGTCGCTTCAGGCTTGTTTAAAGGTGCAGAAGTTCCCATCAGGGTCCAATGTAACAAGAGGCAGGCTGCACCTTGAACCATTCACCAGGCAATCACAGGGCTGACAAAGAGACACAAACAACCACTAACACAAACTCTAAACTATGGGCGATTTAGAGCAACCAATAAACCAAATGTTTTGGTCTGTAAAAGGAAACTGGAATACCCAGAGAAAACCCTTGTTGCATGAAGAGAACATGCCAACTCCATGTGGAAAGGCCCTGAGCGGCATGGGAGTCAGCCCCATGACCTTCCTGCTGTGAGGCACCACCATGAGGCCCACAGATATACCCAATTTGATTCATTTCAGTTCAACTAAAAAAAAAAGCTCTACTTACATGAATGATTTAAAGCAATACTGAAATTAATTAATTATTATTATTATTATTAATTAAATTAATATAGAAAAAGAACAGTAATGATATAAATGATCAGAATTATAACAGTAAAGGTTAAAATGATTACTAAAGAAAGATAAACAAAGGATACTGACAAATGTATATCAGAAAAAAGTTTAATCCTTATAATAAAAAAGAAAGGGAACAAAAAAAGTGATATGAGTGTAGCCTTTGGAGAGGACCTTTCTCTGGTTTGCAGATAAAACATAATTATCAAAAACAATTTGGAAACATAGGTTGATTATTTCCCCCTTTAATAACTGCAACTGGTATTGTATTTACTATCATTGGAAAGCCTGATTAGTCATCCTTACATCGAGGTATAACTTGTAAAGATTGTGCATTCATAGAAAGAGCAAAATGGCTGAACGTGTGGGTAGCTGCCAAAATTTGTCAAAATCCCTTCACCTGAAAGAAGGCCTTTGGTTCATCAGTGAAGCAAGGGTGAGGAACTGGTCTTTTTGGGGTGTTGTCTTTCTAGGATGACTACTTTGTGGTGTGTTTTTGACTTCACCAGTCTCACAGAACTTGGTCCTAAGTTTGGAAATGGCACCAGGGCTGACACCAAATAATGCTGCCATTCTGCGTACTGAAACACCAGCTTCCAGTTGCATGGACTTCAGCAAGTATTTTTGGGTGCTACTCACACGCTTAGCTGCTGTTGCTCATCCCACAAATGAAAATCCTTAGAAGTTGTACCTCGTTGAAAACGCAGCTAATCAGGTTTTTCAATGACATGAAATACAACACCAAATGGTATTTTTAAAGGGGAGAAATAATCTACAGAATTGATGGTACCACACTTTTTTTGAGGAGTATGGATGTAGAGGGCAGGAAAGAAAGTAAAACTTGAATGAATAATGAATAGAATTATCAGAAACAGCCAAATATACATGTAAGAATCAGGTATTAATGCACCTACAACCCTCAAATGCATGTCTCCAAAGAATACAGTCACTCAGTACTAAACTTAAATCAATAGTCTTTTACCTTTTTAAATTTTTTCTGCAAAAAATATAAAAATTCCATCCTGTTTTTATTAAAAACTGTTAAATTAGTATGAATCAACTGTTGTCAGAGATGGACAAAAAGAAAATAAATAAATAACAGTCTATTGTCGATCTCTGTTATGATACAATACTCAGTGAGGGCTGGAAAAGAAAATAATGTTCTCCAATCAATTGTTTACCAGATGGAGTCTTTGTTGTTACCTGCCTGATTGAGTTTCATTCCCCTTGGGGTTCTTTTTCCAACTCTAGTTATAAAAGGAGAAATAAAAAGGCAGATTTATTCTTTTATTTCATTATTTTAAAGGAGAGTCTGGTGTGATACGCATACAGTTGGTGTGCCTGATGAGCATGAACAAAAACAGAGCGCTAAAGTCTGAATATTCTTAGAACAACTGTATCCGTTGTTGTACTAATCCTAAATGAAATATGTATTCAGTAAAAAGGATTAGGGCGTCCAGTGTCATAAAAGAAACCACTTACCAGCACCAAAGGTAATTTGTAACCTTAGCAACTGCTTGTGAAAATGAATGGGGGATTAGGATTGGCTGCAGCCAGCGTTGTCCTCGTGCAGTCAAAATGAATCACACACACACGCACACACAATATTTGCTCATACAAAGTTGAAGAATAATGAGCACATGTGCAAGCATAAAAGTCTGGAAAAGTTGTACAGAGTTACAAAGATAGGTTTCTTCTGTATTCTTAAAGTTTAACAAGATGAAAATGAAAAAAGGCAGAAAACAATAGGATGAAACATTGTGTGAAGGGTTCAATGTACTTACCTCAAGCAGCATGTCAAAAGAAGCTCCTACCACACATATACAACTGACACATAACAGTAATTAATTTGCCAATCATGTTACTATCTGACACATTTTGCACATAACATTTGTTAATAGGTGAACACAGCCTTCAATCCTTTCATATGCTTGTGTTTGCATGTGTGTTTGTGCGTTTAAGCCTGGTGTTGTGTGACAGCTCTCAGGAAATTCAGGCGTCAACTGTTCCTGCAAGTTCTCACATTACACTTAATGATGTCGACTCTGCTTGAACAGACAGGTGAGTGTTTGTATGTGTTGCATATACATGTGGAAAGACAGCAAGCAAGCAGACTGATGCAGACTGTAAAAAGTACCATAAAGAAGAGGTCATCAGCTTGTCTAGCCTCAGGACCACTTCCACCTCAAATTTATCCAACATCTCTTTCTTTCTTTCTTTCTTAAGAGGGGGCGCAAAACTATTTTAGTAATTTATCCCACATATCCACCAATCAGTCTGGGTCAGATCAGTTCGGCATGGTGCACAATCACAGGTGTATCCTCTGTCAAATGCCGTTCCACTGTTGGGCATCTCTCTGAAAGAGTGTCGAGCATAATGAGTCGACCCTAAAGGGAGGAGCTAAAAGTGCTGCAGTCTGTTGATTGATCACAAAAATCATCAATTCCCATGCAACAGCAGTTAAAACAAAAATACATGCCACACAAAGCTCAAATAAGCCATGGATTTAAAGTGATTTGTTCACTGATGCTGCTGTAAAGAATGTCTGAACAAATGGGTGAAACTGTTGAGGAGCAACTTTTACCTACTTGTCAAAACATTGTCAGCTCATCTGTTAATTTCAGACTTTCATTTGCTTAATTTGAACTTAAATCCGGTTTGTATATTTATTTTGATGATTGCTGGAGTATGTATACAATCACTAATATCCAAAAAACTTCTAGTTTCCACACACAGAGTATAGTACTGTGTTCTCAAAGTGTCTTAGATGCCTTGATAGTGCTCGTGTCTTTAAGGCTCCCTCCACCACTTTGGGCTCAGTCCACTCTGATTAGTTTACAGGTCTACAGGAGATGTTTTAGGCAGCTGCTGGCATTGCAAAGAGGGGGAGAGGGAGAAGTCCTGTAGCTGCAAACTTTCTATTCTGTTCAAATAGGTGCTCTTCCATGTGGAGGACACGTGCTAAACACACATATAGATCTTTAGTTATGGGCTCTTTAAATTTTGTCTTTATCTAATGAAACAACATGAAACATGAAACCATTATATATTTTCATTTTAACGCTGGTTGCATACTCAACAGCAGGGACAGGCAACTTTGGTTACCAAGAGGGCCACATAATTCCTTGTCCCTTAGCATTAATTTTACTCATATTTATTTGTTTCAAATTAAATCAAATCAAACACATAAAAATGCTTAATTATGAACAACACAATTAAAGCAATCTCAAGCTTTCTTTGTAATGAAATAGTTGATTATACGTTTTTGAAGTATTTGCCAACATGAATTTACTTCAGAATGCATTTGCTAATGCTTTATATTTTATTCCAATGCCTCATAAGATTTTTCGAAACAATTACAGTAAAATAAGCTTACAAACTAGAGAGCACAAATGTCTTCCAGGGCATTTCTGACATTCTCAGCTCAGTTATTGAAAATGTGGAAAACTGCCCTATTTTGAAACTTTAACAAATCCTGAAAAAATCCTGAATTTGGATTAAGATCACCACCAAAATCTTTGCACTTGTCCCTTGTGCCATGACCAGCATTCCTTGAAATTTAATACAAAAAATAAAAGCAAGAACTTTCTGAATTATCTTGCTCCCTGATGGATGGACAAACAACCAAAAATCTCTCCTTAGGGAAGATAAAAGTTAATTACTTGCGAAAATCAATATTCACGCCAGTGAGATTTTTTTTTTTTATAATATAATATAATAATATGCACGTGGCATTGTAATGGCATCCCATATTGAACTAGAACTATTTTTTTCATGTTCACAACTGATTGATGTGGTAAAATTACGTATGGGCTGTGCTGAGTGAGGAGGAGGGTTGTATGTGGCCACCAGTTGCTCACCTCTGCTCAGAAGCATTCATATATACAATCAGTGGCACTGAGAACAGCTCTGCATCCTTTTTTGTCATCCACCAGTTAAAAACCACTGCATTGAGGGGAAAAACACACATACCTACAGAGATTCCTTTCTTTTTTGTTTGTTTGTATGGTTTTTACAAGTTTCCTCCTTAAATATCCCAATCTTGCCTTCATTTTTCATCCCAATGACTCATCTTGATAGTGAAAAAGATATGCACTGCGTATGTTTGTTTTGTCTGTTAGTGAATTTCCCCTCAGGGACACAGGAGATTTATCTCATCTGCACTGATAAGAGTTCAACAAGGTGAGTGAAAGAGAAGCAAAGCAATAGAGGGATTATGTTGTGAACAGACACTTCTGTCTGGTTGCACTACCTTGTTGGAGACGTCTCAAATAGCTAATTGCTTAATCATGTGGAAGTGACAAAAGCCCTACCTTGTTCTCTCTCTCTCTGCATTATTCCCTCTGTGGTTCTCTATGCGTGCATTTGTTTGTGACTCATCATCTTCCTTATCTTACCTCATACCTTCTTACTTTCTCTCCCCCTCTCCGTGAAAGTCTAGGGAAGCTATTAAAGAGCTGGCAAATGGCTTCTTGGGTGACATTTGCTGACATTCAAGGAAGTGCATTTATCAGTGTACTACAGTTCACCTTGGTGAATGAAATCCATTTGTGCCGCTGAGATGGCCTGGTGGCCTCTCCCTCTCTCCATTCCTCTCCCATATTCTCTCTCTCTCTCCCTCCATCCCTGTCCCTAAATGGATGCCCAGTGTACGGGGAAATGGCAAGGTGGCGCGCAGCGCTGCAGCTGCTCTCAAATGTCACGCTGAAGAAAAAATCTTTAATGGGCTAAGTGTAGCCTTTCCAGCCCTAACTTGTCAGGTAATCAGAAATCTCTCTCTCACCCTCTCTGTCTCTCCCTTCAACCACCTTTTTCTTTGGCTCCTCAGCTCCCCGGGGCCATGACATGCCACTAATTACCTGTTATACCAATCGGAGAGTGGGATAGCGTGAAAGAGGAAGACTGCTTTTAAGATGGGGATATCACATCCTCCTCCTCCTGCCTTCATTTAAGCATGCTGCATATTTTTAGCCTGGTTATGATTCTTTTTTCATTTGAGCCATGGCATACCTCTACGGCACCAGTGTCACCCAGAACATGACACCTGTTTTTATAAGTGGGTGGTTTTCATGCAACTGAGGGGATTTCTCACTCTACATCAGCTGAAACCAGTGTTAACCTGCCAAGTGTGACAGTTTCTCTCAGGAGGGTTTACACTGTGACACCAAAAGATGCAATATGCTATTTAAAAGTTTGAACAAATCCTAAAATTGATGTAGACAGTGTCAACAATGACCACATCTGCAACAATAACATACTGCACAAAAAAAATGACAAAAACAACTTGACCATTAGATTCAAAAAGTGATTAGGCAATGGCTGGGCCAATAATATAGACCCTTTTCTGACTTGCATGACTGTGATCTAACGCCATCAGCTGAAGGACACAGCTAGCAGGCAGCACTGGAGACAACCAATACTGATATTCTACATGAAAGGTCCCACATTATGAAACACTACTATTCAGTGGTATTAATGTAAAAATGTGTCCACAAACCCCACAAACAAGACTACAAAAACCCTCCTCTCCCTCTGTTGCTTGCTCCAGCTTTCAGAGAATGTGAGCACAAACAGTCCATTTGAAAAATGTCCCCCTATGATGTCATTAGGGGACATGCAACCCTCTCCACCTGAATAAAAAGTCCCTGAGCCGGGTGTTTGTTTAGCCCACAGGCAGGTCCAGTAAAGAACATGTCTAGGCATGTCTGTGCTGTCACAGTAAACTTCTGAACACAGCACTGAAAAGTCAAAGCCACATCCACTTGTTGAAAGGGGTGGGGTCAGACACCATTTTTTTTTTTACCAGTGGATCCTGTTCTTAGCCGGGATGAAACAGAGGGGTTTACAGCTAAGCCAAAATCCAATATATGGGTAGATTTTTAGACAAGAAACTTCAAAAATATGTTCAGGGACATCTGGGACCTAAGGGAACTAGTTAGCCCATTTGTGCCACAGTTTCAAGCTGTAATACTTACACCCCTGCAACGTTTCACTTCCTCTGTCATCGTCACAGAGACGGAATTTGGGGGATTGTCTCCATAAGTAGTATCAGAGGCATGGTCTTTGTGGGAGGGGGGCACTCAGCTGGGGATTGCAGCGCTGTGAGTATGTGTTTCTGCCTTTGTGAGTGTGAAACAATCCCACCCTTCCGAAGCTGTATCACATTGTGACCTGGCACAAATATCAGGTCCCTGAGAGGTCAATGTGACTGTCTTGAGGGACAGTGATGATGGAGCTTTGTTCTAGGGCTCTGTGGAAGAAACCTTGAAAAGGGCCGTTGAAAATAAGTAAAATATGGAAACTTTAAATCAACATAAATTTTTACATCATGCTTACAGAATCTCAGATTATAAACACTATAGTGTGATGTCAGCCTAACCTGACACACCAGATGGACCATTGAATATATTTCACTAGTCCATCTGGAAAAGCAGCCCATAGAAAATGTTTGGGAATGGACAGAGCCTTTCAGAAGCATATCCAGCAGGTGATTGGACAATCACTCCATCAGTCACATTTATTACAAGCCAACCAGACAATGTAGTAGGCGGGCACCACTGCCATGGTGTAAAGGACAGAACGCGAGTCACTTCATTAAACAAACTCTCAGAAAATGTGGAAAGTGGAGTAAAAATATCTTTTCTATCAAGAAGTTTGTAATGTTGTCATTTGTTTTTCATTTAATAAAGAAATGTGGTCTAGATTTGATAAAACTACTGAAGGTGTGAGCATTTATGCTAATCCCCATACAAAAAGTCACTCCTGCTGTCCTCTCCCTCGTAGAATATAATTTATGTTCAGTCTCAGCACAATAATAATCTTATTAGAAGGGGTGGAAGGTAACTAGTGACTCTAACTCAATGTACTGTTCACTTATCACTAATATGTAACTAGCAAACATTGTATTGATATCATGTTTAACTAAACTGTGTAAAAGAAGAAAAAAATAACAACAAGCCATAGGTCTCCAGCAACCGATAAGAGTATCAGTCCAGTTCAGTTCAGCACTTATCAGTGTTTCCACTATCAGATATAGAATACCCAAATAACTGGTCGAGGGAAGTCAGGGCTTGCCGCTCTAAATTGTATAAAATTTTGTGAGGCTTTTTTTTGTATTTGATGTAGAGCACAATTAAGATTTGTTTGAAATCTCTAAAACATAAAAAAACTCATTGAAATTAGGAATCTCATTCACAGGGCTGTCCGAGCTGAGACAGACAGCAGTAAGGTAAGATAGAGTTTAATCACAGATCATGTATTCCTGGGTCACAAAGCAGTGTATTGTTTGTTAAACATCTACAACATCATTTAAAGCCAGCAATCTGACTTTTTAAATATTTCTAATCAAAAGAAAAATGTAAACAAGGCCAATTATTTTTGCCCAGTTTTAACATGTACAATACTACCACAAAATAATAATATATAGAGAGTAGTTATGACAATATAAAAATACACAACAAAGTATGAATAAAATAAAAAGAAAGATACACAAGACACAAAATGCACAAAATAAAGTTCAACTGATAATATAGATTTTGAAAAAAAAAAAGAAATAAATAAAGACAATAGGATAAACAATACAAACCTGCACTTAAGGGGTCACATATTCTCTCCCCCTGCCCACCCATCCCATAAATTAGGTTTGATTAAAAATGAAAAATACAAAAAAAGAAAAAAAGAAACTAAATACGGATTTAGGTCCAGCATACAAGAAAGGGATAATATTTTATCATTAGTCCTCATAATTTACTTACAGTACACCATCAATGAAAGCTCCCTAAATCAACTGGAACAGATTTTTGAATGTGTCCTGTGGCACAGGAGCCTTCGTGGTTTCTTCACACCCAATTTGCCAAGGCTATGTTTCATAAGCATGTGGTCCAAGTTCAAGTCCAGCCTATGGCTCCTCTCTCACGTCATTCCCTGAGAGAAGACCTCAGATAACCTGCAGTTGAAACGTAAGTCTGATTAACAGGATTATGATCATAAAGTTTGATGTAAATACAATCCTGGCAGACGTTTCCATTCTCCCTGCAGGTATCAGATGATTAATGGGAAACAGTGTCTTATTAAGAGCACTTGTATGAAAACATGAGATCGGTGTTTATGTATGCTCTTTTACAATAAATTAAAAGAAGAAACAGAATAAATATTTGTCCTTTAAAAACACCTGTGGGTTATCAGGAGAGGCAACTGTGACAAAACAGACCAAAAATGTAGTAGAGTATACATGATTTATAGTTTATTACATAAAAAACATTTTATTTTGCAGTTCCAGTGGAAGTACATTGTTAGTGTTATTATTGTAATGTAGATTATTTTGCTCTAATACAATCTGTTATTTTGTGCCTCTTGTCCTCTTGACAGGCTTTGCACTCACGTGACATGACCATATTCACATGTGCATGTGTTGTTATTAAAATGCAAATACCTGCTGAGGTGCTGCTCTCCACAGAGCTTTGTGCTGGACAATAGTCAGGTCACTGCAGTGAGACAGGCAGAGAAAGCTTAATTGCGGGAGAGGTGGAGGCCAAGGGAGCCACAGCGCTAACACATTCAATTCACCTCATGCATTCACACATGCTCACATACACACAAACATATGAACATGGACATATTCAGAGAGACAAGGAAAGCAACACGTCCTGAATGAAAACAGGTACAGGCACTCACCGGCAGCAGCACTTGCCTGCCAGCTCCACATGAACACACACTCTTAAACAAAAGCAAAACAGGTGCTCAGCAGTCCAGTGTAATGATATTTTCCCAGACTGAATGTTAAAGACAACCAGAAGAAGAAAGTGATGAGGGAAAGATTACGCTAAAGGAAAAAAGGTGATCATGAATGACAAGAGGAGGAAAGCAAGAAATGGGGCCACAGATCTGACCTTTCATTTTTAGATGTTAAAATCTAAATAAGAAAAAGGTATGTTGCCACAAGGGTCTTTTTTTCCTTTAACTGCAAACTCTTTTAAGTCAAAGACACTAACTAAAAGTCTAGTTGATGCTTTGAAAATCGAATAATATCTGCAGCAATGAAGGTAACACAACCAAACACTTAAAAGTATCACAGCTTTGTCATTTCTCAGTGTACACACTTTGAACACAAAACAGTGCAACTCATCATACACAGCAGCCGTTGTCCTCTTACTACTCAGATCAAGCCAAAATGCTGTCACAATTTTTTGCCATGAACTTTAAAAGACTAAACACATTTTATTTTCAAAATGATGGGGCCACCAAAACAGACAGACATCTAACATACTGACATGGTATACACATGTCATTTATTCAGTAAAAGTAGGATTACTGGGGAATGGCTAAAGCTAATAAAACACATTAGTAGCATCAGTAGAGAATGGCTAAAGCTAATTAAACACATTATTAGCATTAGCAGGGAATGGCTAAAGCTTATTAAACATATTATTAGTCACAGTCACACTATAGTAAATGGTAGGCAACTGGTTGCCCAGGGGTCACATGCAGCCCCCCTGAGGCCTCAATGCAGCCCACTAACCAATTAAAAGAATCAAAAGAAATGTATTTACAAGAAAACCTAGAAGAATCTGCCATGACAACATTAAAATAACATTTCCAAGAATGCTAGAGCAAGCAAGAGAGCTATAATTTGCTGTATTTTTCTCTGTTCAAAATTTAGATGCATTCGGAAAAAATAAAAGTAGAAATATTTATACTTTGATAACCAGTGCAAGCTATATAACTTGTATTAAAAGAGTTGCTGAAACTGGCTTCAATTCTGTATTTAGCTCACTAAATCAAGTATTGCTGAGTGCATTTGAAATATTATTTATATAAACAAATGAGATACACATGAAAAGGAGCCTGTGCAATCCACAGCTTTGTCTCTACAAAGCACATGCAAAAAGATTAAATCTCCCCAAAATAACAATCAAGTAGAATCAAACCTGTGGACTTCGTGCTCATGTATCTGAAATCCTTAAGATTTAAATCAGACAAATACCATGCTGCAGGGAATATTCTCTGAAAATCTATATTCACATGCATCTATGCACTTCTTTTACATTTAGAAAATCCATAAATTCAAAAACTCAGAGTCGTCAGGTTGGAGGTATTTGTGGTAGTTTCAGCTCCACAGTTGAGTCAAATAAGCAGGTGTCTGTGATTTTGCCATTTATTCTGCCTTCAAGACCAGACCCTTTAAAAGTCAGCTCTTTCTTCTGCCCTACATTCTGGCCTTTCACAGCGCTTGGCCTCTTTATTGATAAGCAGGTTTTCCATTCAGCTGAACATGGACCACCGTACAAAGACTAGAGAACATGGTGTGACCTTTGTGGTCACACATCATACAGGGGAAATAATTCCATTTTTCACCACTCGCCTGTATAAAAGATGCAGGTCTCATGCTGCTGACGTATTGTGCCACAACATGACTGCAAGAATGAGCATGAGGCAAAAACATGCAGACAACTTTATCTTTTCCAGCTCCCTCGCTCTCGCTGGTTTCTGTCTCTCCTGCCCTTCCTCTGAGCTACAGAAATAGGGGTCTCTTACTGTGCTACAAGGGTGCTGTCAGGGATTCATCCCCACACAGCAGAGTGAGACCCGTCCCTCTGGACCCTGTGCGCGTGTGTCTGTTTGTGTGTGTATGCGCATGCAGAACTATCAGCGTTGCTCAGCAGCTCAAAGAAAAGGTCCACAAAATATCTTGTCCACACCTTCCCCCTAGACAGCCTGTCCTTGAAGTGCTTTTCCGTGTTAGAATCTGGGACATATGTGTGCATGTGTGTGTATTTGTGAGTGTGAGACGGGTATGTGAGCATGCCCCCTGCAGATTTTGCTATGCTACCTACAGTGAGTGGACCTGAACATGGCCGAGCGCCTGTCTCAGTTATGATAGGGGAGGCTGATAAAAAGTCTGCTGCCTGAACAGCCTGGGTGTCCTCTCAGGACAAACAGGCACATTCATATCATTCATACCTGTAGATGTTTTTTACTTTCTAGACTCTGCCATGTGCACTAGACACAGCAAACACAAACGCAAGCTGCAGCTGCAGAACAACTGTAACGTTAAGTTTTAAAGACAAAATGTTAAATCAAGTCCTTAATTGACAATATCTTAATGTCTAAGACAACACAAACACATCTGTTCATCTGACAAATTCTCTTTTAGAAGTAAGGACATAGGGAAATAATTTTGGTGTTGGTTCAACCAGTGAGCATGCAAATTAGTGACTTTAGGGTCAACGTGAGTTAACAACATTGCTGACAAGATTCAAGGGTGAGTTTGTGTTAGTTGAGTTTCTCTGGCCATGTTTTCTGACATACCAAACTACTGATGAGTAATAGCTGATATAATATACAATGAAGCATTGGTGGATACGCCCTCTGTTTTTGCCAGTGCTTTAACGACTAGATCTATGAGCAAAAGTCGTCTGAAAGCCACAAGTTAACATAGTCACTTATTAGGCTGTAACACCGAGACACTTAAAATGGCAAATGAAGAAAAATATTGTAGAAATGGAACACAGATGATGCAGATGGTGAGTTCTGTACACTGGTCATGATGATGAAATTGATAGTTAGTGTTTATTTTGTACTTTTGCCCTCAGAATAACCGCCATGTTTCCAATTTATCTAAAACACAACAGGCACCTGAATACAGCCTTACATCTTGTTGTGCATTCAAGTGGTATCCTCCAGGACACATGGCACACACAGTAAGTATTTAATAAAAGATGCTCATTACCCAAATGGACATCAATGCAAGGAAAAACTGCAAGTAACCTCCAGGAGACACCATGAGATGCACAACACTGGAAAACAAGAGACTGAGTTAACATTATTGAGTCCTTATAACAAAGCTATAGGCTTATGTTACACCCTCTTAACCTGATTGAGTGAGAGCTGGTCAGAGACAATTGCTGAGGATGAAGGGTGAGAGAGAAAGCTGCAGCATGAACTAAGTTCACGCAACGAGTCAAAAACCCAAACCCTTACATAGACAGGGTAGCTTTGCACTGATGAAGAGAAGCTTAGATAACACGATGATGTTAAATGCATCATGTTGGGAGGAGCATTAGGTTGGAATCTCACTTAAGTCTGGCTTCTTTCTTGATTTGGGAAAGTTTAGCTGTGTAACAAAAGAAAATGCTTACACAGCACGGCAAGTCTTACTATACAGTAGTTTTATAAACACACATACACACAGCACACACACACATGCAGAAATGATCAAGTATCTCTCTTCCTCCTTAATGAGAAAAGCATATCTGCTGTTAGATTTGGTAATTATTAATTATTAGAGAGTACACTGCCTCCAGTTCTTAGGAGGGTGATGAGGCCGCAACGATAAGATGCTGTGCCACACTAATAGTGCCATCAGCAAGCACGACGCTTCAAAGACGCCGAGAGTGGCAGCCATGACACTTTGAGGCTCCACTGAGGAGGCCGTGCTGCAATCATAATTGTTTCTAGATCAAGAAGGCCCTAATTAATTTCCTTGTCTTGAAGTTGGGCGTAGGGGAATAATGGCTGCTGGTAAAAAGGAGAAAGTAGGAGTATGTGTGTGAGCGACAAAGGTCCTTTACAGCGTCTGAGTAATAATAAAGGCTGTGCAAAAGCAATAAAAACAGACAAAAGGCTTGAGGAATTGTTAAGATATTTAGCTACATGCCGTCTGTCCACATGGGGCCAAGGTGGAGTGTGTGTGTGTGTTTGTGCATGTGTGTGTGTCTTAACGCCTTCCCATTGCGACAGAATTGAAATGCTTTAGCAGCGACAGTTTGTCCGGCTGCTTCACTCCACTTAATAGTTCCACTGCGGTGGTATTTAATGCAAGGGGCCCTGGCTTTTTAAAAACTATTTAAAAGAACGCACACAAATCACAGTGTGCAGAAAATGACCGTCTTAATGAAAATGCTGTTCCTTCAACGCTGCCTGGCGGGGGGGCTGGGACCTGCAGGAGGACTTGGGAATGCAGGGACCACAGGGTGCAGAGTAATGACCATGGAACCTGGACAGCAGAGTGCACGCTTGTTATGCTAAAAGGCAGAACTGGTAGCCTAAGGGGCGAGATGGGAGGGCAGAACACATACATACATAAACATAGAGAGGAGACAGCGGTGCCTTAATAACCCCGAGTAAATGGTGCCTGAGGTAATTAAGGTGCCCTAGAGGAAGGGAGGGAAAAACAGACATTTTTATTCATCTTAGGTTTTAGAAATTTCCCTACAGGGAATTTAAGTAAAAAAATATGGCAACTCAATTTAATTCATTTACATCAAGACCATGTCAAATAACTTCACCTCTGTTCAGAAAGAAGCCATCAGATGTTTTTCCTTCTGGAAGTTAATAGTTGTGTCATCATTCAGACCTGTTTGACTGACTACGTGTTCACTAAAAGTTATTCAGTCATGTCTTACATAGACTACTGATAGGAAGTCAGAGTAGCTTGATGTTAAATATATATTGTCTATAGGGCTGCCACAAACAATTATTTTGATAATCGACTAGTTAACGATTATTTTTTTGCGATTAGTTGACTAATCGGATCATGCATGATTTGTAGCTTACTGCACCAGCATGCAGCTGCTCTTGTATAACCATCATTAGCTTCCAGCTTGAAGTGTTTAAGGTATGTGCTAACTAAAAATAAAGACAACTAAGATGGTAGTTCATTCAACTGTTAATGAACTTTGCAGCTATTATAACATTACAGCAAGCACATAACATATGTGTTCTAAGGCTAATGAAATAGTCATCATTAATGTTAACATTTACAGCTATAAGTAAGAAGCTCACTATTGACGCTAATGTTAGCAGCTAACTAGCCAATTAGCTTACTGAGACAACTGTCGCTATCGTACTGCCATGGAAGACAAGTTATTCCTTGCAGATTTTGCATTGTACATGCTTCTCTTTTGTTTTGGTAAAATGCTCTCAAACTTTCGAGCTCTGTTGCCGGCAGGCCATGATACTGTTTGGGCATAACTCTTCCAGTGAAATCAGGGCTGACCCCGATTACCACTACTGCGCATGTAAGTCAAGGACAGAAAGGCAGACAAGACAGCAGAAGGTACAGTTTTGAGAGAAAACAACGCTTAAAAACAAACAAACAAACAAACAAACAACGACATCGATTATTAAATTAGTCATCAACTACTTTGATTGTCGACGTCATCATGACTAGTCGACTAATCTTGGCAGCCCTAATTGTCTCAGACCATGTTGTAAGAATATTGTATTAGCAATAGTACATGCTGATTTCCTGTAATTCAATAATTCTTTACTAAATACATGAGGGTGCTTTCCTTTACATTACCTAGAGAAAATGTGACATCTTGTACCACTGTTTCTTTCTGATACAAAAATTCAACATCTGGACCAGGGCTGTCACTTCAATCCATTTTTCAGCATATGCATTTATAACCGCAGATATTCAGTTATTAAGGTGTATGCTCCCCCACCTGTAACACACAGAAGGCGTTTCCATCATATCACTTCAATATTTGCCTGTCCCGAGGCCTCATGTCCTTGCATATGAAGCTTGCAATCTTGTCTGCAGCACTCGGAAGCACTGGGCTGATCACTTGACAAGGCAACGCTGGACTGTGGTAGGTGGCTGTGGTAGGTGAAAGACACATAGGCCCACGGCTTTGTCATAGTGGGACAGCTAGTTTGCACATGATCAAAACACGGAGGAGCTCAAAGTGCTTCAACGTGACACTTCTCACATGTTTCAGTGTTATTATTGTCCACTCAGATTGGCTTTGCTGGTACCCATTTCCTTGAGGTGTTGTCTTCTTCTTTTGTTTGTTTCCAGCAGACGACATGCGGCTATTGTTGAGATCAAGAGAGCTCCTTCCCATTGGGTTGCACTGGGGACACCCTTCATCGGATCATGTGGGTCACTGCTCCAGGCGCCCTAATGTGCTGTTCAGCTGTTTATGTTATATTTGAAAGTTTGTTTACACTTCGAGTATGGATTTCTACCCCCATGCTGGAATGAATATTTGAATATCAAGTGTGAGGTAATCTGGACTGATGTGATGTGCATATGGACCACAGGTTCTCAAGTGGTATGGCTGCCTTGAGACAAAGTATCCAAGTATCCACAACAGAAATTAAAAAGGATGTTTCTCAGTGCGAGTGTACACAAATGGATTTATGTTTTACAGGATCTTGATGAAAGTAATAAACAAAGATTGCTGCCAACGATACACAGTAATGAAGGTGATGATGATCGCAGCTATGGTGACAGATTTGATGATGAGACAACAGTCGTCACTGATGATGACGCTGATGACAGTGATGCTTCCTTTGTGAGTGTGTGTGAGAGTGTGTGTGCATACCTGACTTGTTCTCCTCAATCTCGGATTGGATTCCAGAGAAGAGAGGTGTGTTGCTAATCTTTGCAAGAATGTCAGGTGTGTGTGTGTGTGTGACAGAGTGAGCGTTGATTACACCCTCCTCTCCAATGCCGAGAGCCGACATTTCTCAAGTGTGTGTGTAATTATAGTGAGCACACAGCCTCCTAAGCATCCTGTCAATCTGAGTCAAAGTAACACACACACACACACACACACCCACACACACACACAAACACATTTGTTAACATGGACACAAACACTGTGTTCTGGGTGCAAGTTTTAGTGTGTGTAATTAGCCTGCATGAGTGTGTGTATATGTGTATATTTGCATGAGTGTCTGATATTAACTTTGCAACCTTCTGTCCAGAGTTGCAGATCTCACGTGAAAAAACAAGCACCATGGTGCATCAAAACAAGCTCAAAGGAAGCAGCACAGTTCATCATATAAATAAAGACATAAAGCCTGCAACCTCAGACCCTCAAGTGGGGTCCCCTGTTTGTTTCAAAAATGCAGGACCTGAAAATAAAGGCAACTGGGCTTTTGTCATCAGTGACCCTCAGTTTGGAAGCTGCCGAGGAGATAATGAGTGCAGAATCAGTAACATCTTACAGACTTTGTTCTGTGTAATGTCATCTACTATCTGTTTTACTTACTTACATTTTATGTAGGTAACTTTTTCTCTTCTACTCTTACTCTTTTTACCCACTTTAACTATCTGATTGCTGTCTTTACCTTTCACAATTTATTTTCTTGTTAATATTTCCATTATATCTCAGTTTTGCCTCCTTTCTTTGTTTGAAACTCTCCATTGACATGATACTGTGCTTTGTAAAATTACATACAGTATTTACATGCTTAGTTGCTCTTATTCTCACATTTTAAAACCGTTTTCAACTGTTACTTGAACTGCCTTTTCAGAGCTTTCCAATTAGATCTGAAAAGGCAGTTCAAGTAATAGCTGAAAAGAGTTTAAATATACGACCTACTTTGTTACATTGTTAAATTTTGTTATTGTATTTTATGCTTGAATTTTCTAGACCTTCCTGTTTGACCTGATTGTTGATTTTTATTTTATCATTCCCTGAGTTTCTGTATTTATGTTGTCTGTAAAAGCACTTTGTCAACATCTGCAGACTTTTGCCCAGCTTTGCACAAGTCTAACTAAAGTTCTGGTATAAAGGTTACACTAACATTGTGTTAAAACTAATTCAATTGTAACTTCACTTGTGTCATTGTCATTACTGTATATCTCAGCTGGTAGAGTGTGACATCCAAACTATGCAAAAATTGTTGCAGATATGATGTATTAGCTTCATTTGTGTAAACAGTGAGGAGCTTTTTTATTTTTTTTATTTTTACGGTGCTCCCTCAGATTACTTTGGCCTTAGGATTTGTCATGTCTTGAAACAGATCATGACTGTCTTAATGAGTTGTTAAATAACTAGGGACAACTGCCATTAACTAGTACGCAGCAACAAAAGTGTACAAAAATTACACCAAGCATGACAGTAAGGTGAAAACTAAAGTTTACAGTCTTAATCTACAGCCAGACTTAAGAAACAGTGGTAACAAGCAGTGAAAGTGCCAATAACAGGCACTTTTGTTTTCGAACTGATGACATTTTCCTCACTGACAGCAAACAGCGACCTTCCAAGTGCAGCTGGATCTGCCTGATTCAATGTCTCTTGTAAGGCAGACCCAACTTGCCTTCAAGCTGCAATGATTGAGCTCAGGCTGCAGAGGCACTGACCAGTCTTCAGTCCTGCCTCTTTCTTCTTTGAGAAGAAAAAAGCATGAGCTGCAATCATGGCAACAGCAAGAAACAAGTGAAAACCCCTTAAACCAGGGGTCTCAAACTCGCGGCCCGCAGGACGATATTTTGTGGTCCCCTCCTTGACATCAAACTCTAGTGTTTGTGCGGCCCCTGCATGTTTCTCAAACGCACATTTTTGCTGAGTCATTGCGTATGCCGCACTTGCCCTGGACTTTTATATAATCTTTTTATCACTTATGGCAGGGGTCTGCAACCTTTCCAATCAAAATAGACATTTGCCACTCATGTTCTGAAGAACCCATTCATGCACGAGTCATTTAATTTATCGGACAGAATGCTTCCCCGCCACTGACAAGCTTTTTCTTAATTCCGTGTTTTTATTGAACTCTGGTAGTTGACACTCTTATGTGGAGAAGTTCTGCTCTCCTGTGACCATAAACAGACAGACGCCTCACTGAGGGAACCACAGAGCCGAGGTGCACGCTGAGATGAAAGAGAGAAAAGCGCAGAATCAAACCTAAACCTTCATTTAAAGAACTAATTTGCGACGTTTGGGTCCCTTGTTTACTCAAGTGTGTGTGTTGATGATTGATCAGAATATTATCTAAATAACTGTGGATTTACTGTAAAAGCCTGTGTCCATCTGAGAAAGGCAACCTGCGAGGAAAAGCCCACCTGCTTGGGATTCAGTGGTAAGATCTCATTTTTTATGTAGATAAAATTAAATGTATCAATGGATAACAGCAATACAAGTCTACGAAATTTACAGCTACACTTATATTTACAAATGTATTGAAAACACGGCCGAAACCGCTCTTCAGCCTTTCCCATCTGATCAGGACGACAGGCACACATATTACGCACCTACGGAGAAAGCGCACATATTACTCCACTGCGAGCTCCCAAAGCTAGAGAACAGTTACAAAGGGCTGTGATATAACAGACAGAGACGGACAGAAGAGCTAACAGAGTTCAATATGATTCATAAACGAACAAGACAGACACCGCAGTGCGCTCCATTACGGCACAGCCGTGCGTCCTGACGCGCACACACCTTCAGGTCTGTGTGGACACGTCTGACTATCCATAACTACATAGACAAAGTGTTTTCTCTCAAGTTTTTCTGGAAGAAAAGAATCAAACACTAATCATTCAAATTACTGTAGGCCCTTTCTTTAAATTGATTTAGGGGAGACCGGGGATGGTTGTAACACTAGAAGAATTCTAACATCACAGTTTTCTCAAATCAGGTATAAGATAGGAGTCACATGATGATTTCATTTTTCCTCCCTGATCACACACAGGGGCTGTCAATCCTGGAAACTGTTGCATGTGGACTTTAAAGAGAAAATAATGTTCAACAAGAAATATACTACATTTATTTATTCTAAGACTTATTGTGACTGAAACTGTTCTCTCTCAGGCAAATGTGTTACATTTTCCTCTTTCTAATTTCAGACAACTTTGCTTAAACAGCTCACTAAACATTGACTGATAGGGGTGGGCTGGGTTGTAAACAAAACAAAAAAAAATGCAGGCAGTTAAAATCTACAAAATTTCAGCAAAAATGCTGGGGCTGGCTGGCAACCTTTTTGAAAAATGCTGGCAGGGAAGAAAGTTAATAATAATGATTGGGAGAATTGGATCATTTTTACTGTTTTTTTTTTTTTTTAAATAAATGGGACCTTTTTTTAGCGGAATACTTTATGCAGCCCAGCCTTACCCAGACTCTACCTCCAGTGGTCTCTTGAGATTGAGACCCCTGTTTTAGCACATTTTTTAAGATTCCACAGACACCCTGCCTAAGCATACACCAGCAAAACACTGTGAGGTAAAAGGTTATTGTTTTTTTACTTTGTCAACATTTTCACACAGAAAAAAACAGCATATTGCCAGTTTGAAGCTATTTAATGTATTTAAACAATCCCAGGAGAATTCAGTCTCATTTCAACTCCACATAAAAATGACAAAATAAACTAGAAAGCACTCAGAGAGCACAAACCTCCACCAAGGTAGCTCACATATTGCTGTCACATCTATAAGCAATAGTTCCATGATAAAGTTATCATCATAATATTATTCCTTGACCCTGAAAACCCACACCTAGCACTCTGGGCCAACATCTCCTGAAAATTTCTGCAAAATCCATCCAGTAGTTTTTGCATAATCTTGCAAACAAACAAACAGACAAACATACACTGGCAAAAACATAACCTTATTTGTGGAGGTAAAAAGTTATAATTAAATAAAGTTAGAAAATTTTCTTCTCCTCATGCAGAACAACAACGTTGTGGACATACTATCTTTTTTGCTTTGTTAGAGTGAGCTGAAAGATAAATATGTCCAAAGAAAGTCCACTTGAGACATGAAACTTAGGTCTGACTCCAATCTGATTATATTTGTAAGCAACTTCACAGAAAAAAAAACCCAAAGTCCCTTATAGGCGGACTTGGCAGGACTGCCTTGATCTTGTGCGAGAATTTGGCTCCAGAGATTGTGTACATGTCTGCACAGAGCTGGCTCCTCGCTCCTCCTCTTGCACAATGACAAGGTTTGGGTTTCAAACAGTCACACACACTCGCACACTCACACTGACAGTAAGGTGCTAAATAGAGGCTATCCTGGTTACGCTTTTACCTTATAGCTCAATTATAGTCTAAATAAGTAACTAGGCTTGGGGCCAGAGCTGTCAAAATGTCCTGTAGCCTGAGAACCCAAGTCAGCAAAACAGTCAGGAGGTGTGTTCACTAACCCACTTGTCAAACAACACTCACAGTGGAGAACACTGTAAACCTTGGATTAGGGTCAATGACAATGCTTTAAAAAGTTCTGAGTCAACTCATTTTGGATGTATTTAAGTACTTAAGTACAGTTACAGTTAGGAACCCAAAAAGATCTGGAAAGAAAATCATTACCATTGCTGCATTACTGTAATGTAGTTTTGTCCTATGATTGTTAAGAAAGGACGTAAGAACGCTAACTTTAAAACACTGAAGAAAAAAACAAGGGACCAGTATCTGTGTCTTATGGAGCTGTTAGGTAATACCTGTCATGAAAAAAAGCAAAAGTAATGAGCCAAATAACCATGTCAACTGAAAAGGTTTGGTAATATCACAGATTTTGTACAAATATGTTTTTGCAAGTGTCCGCAGCGTGTTATTTTCTTACTGTTAGCATGTGGAGTATGCTAGTGCTTTTAGTAGCTTAATTAGATTCTCCGATAGTGCCATTGTTTTCTGAGTCAAATAGCTTTTCAGTAGCTTAGTTATGCTTAGTGTGGTAACATCCTGACAAGCGACATTTCCCTCAGCAAAGACGGGGAGCAGCGAGACACTTCAGCAGCAGAGCACAGTGATGAGTAAAAGACACCAGTGGACTTGCGGAAATGATGACTTAAGCAGACATACTATGCATTTCTAAATGAGTAAGCAGAGTCCATTCAAATGTTTTCTGAGATCAGATGTCAGATATCCAAAACAATTGAGGAAGGTTTGTTAGCATATTAAAAGGCTAACTTGGGGACTGAAAAGGAAAGAGGCAGCTTCAAAAAGCAGTAAACCAGGGCAATTTGTGGAAATAACATGAATGTCATTTTTTTGAACATGAACTTTAGAGCTCAAATTTAACATGAAAAAAATGGTTACTGTTGCTTTAAATGAACCAATGAAATAATGGGTTCCCTCTTTACACATACCAGGACCAAATTCAACCATAATGTTATTTTATGGGAGTAAAGTTCAGGCAAAATATGCTTGAATTTGACCTTTTGGGGAAGAGAAACTAGATCTTTGCAGAACTATTGCAAAAACTTTTAAATGATGTGTAAAAAAATGCCAATGATATAATACTTTTTAGGGTCCCCCTATCAGTCATTGGCCCGTAGAATCTTCCCATCTTTCCCCCCTTTACAGCCCCCCTGACCAAGGCTAATAGCTGCCTACCAGTATGCGTCTGTTTGTTACTTTTTAGTAAGGTACTTTCGCAAAAATGAACATGAGGTTACAGAAAATGATCTATGAATGCCAAATGAATCACTACTCTGAAGCTTTTCATGTCTGATGTTAGAAAACTGTAGCTGTTTTCTTTGGTCAGAGTCTGATTCTTTTAGATCCATTTTTCTCCTGTATTACATTTAATGAGTTAAAGAGATTCATGATAGGGACCCTGGCAGACGCTTGAGTTTGTTCACCTCACTTTCTCCCTCGTGCTATGAATTAAACAGAGCGATAGTGAGAAGAGAGCGGTTTAGTATGATAGAGAGAGGGAGAGAGATGTGGTGAATTACATTGTCAATTCAAATCCTGCCACTAATGCATCTCATTGAGTCTGTCGCCTTCACCCTGGACGCCCAGTTATCTGTGTCAGTGCAGCCAGCAGAGGAGGGCAGCTATATTAACAGGCCTGGGAAAAGCTGCACAAAGTTTAGCTAGCCAACATGCTCAGAGCCAAGACGACGGAAGAGAGACGGTGGAGATGAAGTGGGCTCACAAGAAATGAAAAATTCATATTTCCTACGTGTGTGTGGGTGTGTGTATGTAAGTGCAGAGCTGTATCAGTTTAATTACAGCTAGCGCCCCGGCCTCCGTTCCGACACGGCCTCTTTCCTACGCGAATTAAAACATCTCTGTAACTTCCCACTCACACACTGCACACACATAATTGACATGCACACACTCAAAAGTAGCAAAGCAACACACGTGCCCACTCCCCCCCCGTTGTAGTTGTCATCCCCTCTTTGCTAACCGCCCCCTTCTCCTCCTCTCCCCCCTCTTCCAGCCCCTGTTCCCCGTTCCTCGTCCTCAAAACTATTTGAAAATCAATTATCTCAACAAACCAGCTGTAAGGAGTGGGTGCCAGCCACTTACTCCTGAAGTGAATAACTTATTTGAAATTCATTATTGTGTCGAGCGGTGCGACAGGGCCCTCCAAGGCTCCGCTTTTCCTTATTCCTCTCTCTCTCCCTTGCTCTCTCTGTCTCTCTTTCTTTACATAAACTATGATTCTCCAATCAGTTTTTCCTCTTTTGCGATTCCTCCTCCCTTCCTCCTGCCTTGCAATTTTAACCAGCTGAGTGCCACAGACATGAACACATACACACTCACATACGTACACACAGGTCTCTTGATTGGTTTACCTTATTTATTAATCACATGCAAATCTTGAGATGCTTGGAGATGTTCTCTCCTGCCTGATTCTGAGGGCATGAATATGGATGTTAAGAGAACAAAAAGATCAGATAGGAAGTGGAAGTGTGCCTCTGTGGATACATATTAAACATTTTTTCTTTTACTCATCAACATCAATTTACTAAGTAATAATGAAAATTTCAAAACCCAAAGTTTTTTGAACCCACTATTACCAATGTGTTTGTTATCAGTGTTTGTTCAGTCTGGAGCATTCTGACGGACTGTATTATTTGATGATTTGTTTTACACCAAAATCCAAATTTACAGAAAAAACATAAATGTTTTGACTGGTCCAACAATGGCTTTAGTCTTTATGGATCATTTTTATATTTGCACAAAGTATGATGTTTCAGAGGATGGAGCTTAACTGCAAGCAAATGCAACCCCCCATTTCCAATGAAGTCAGAACACTCTGTAAAACGTAAATGAAAACAGAATACAATTATTTTCAAATCCCTTCTAACCTACATTCAATTAAGTACTCTACAAAGACCATAGAATTAATGTTCAAACTGATAAACTTCATTGTTTTGTTGCAAATATTCACTCATTTGAATGTGATGTCTGCAACTAGTTCCCAAAAAACTGGGAAAGTTGAGGAATGCTAAAAAAAAAAAAATCTTGTTTGGAACATCTTTCAGGTGAACAGGTTAATTGGAAACAGGTGTTGTGATTGGAGCACCCTTAAAGGCTCAGTTGTTCATAAGCAAGGATGAGCAATGTTTCTCAATTGCTAGGAAGTTAGGGATTTCATCATCTCCATAATATCAAAAGATTCAGAAAATCTGAAGAAATCTCTGCAAGTAAGCAGCAAGGCAGAAAACCAACAACGAATGCCCATGACCTTTGATCCCCCAGGCAGCACTGCATCAAAAACAGACATAAATCTGAAAAGGACATTACCACTTGGACTCAGGACACTTCGAAAACCACTGTCAGTTAACGCAGTTTGTCGCTACATCTACAACTGTAAGTTAAAGCTCTATCATGCAAAGCTATAGCCATATATCAACACCACCCAGAAATGTTGCTGGCTTCTCTGGGCCCTTGTTAATCAGTGATGGACTGACGCAAAGTGGAAAAGTGTTCTGTGGTCTGACAAGTCCACATTTAAAATTGTTGTATCCTCTGTGCTAAAGAGGAAAAAAACTATCTAGATTGTTGTCAGCGCAAAGTTCAAAAGCCAGCATCTGTGATAATATGGGGTTTTTTGGCGCCCATGGCATTAGTAAGTTGAGCATCTGTGAAGGCACCATTAATGCTGACAGCTACATACAGGTTTTGTAGCAACATTTGTTGCCATCCAAGCCATGGACTGCCCTTCAAGCAACGGCAACCAAATATGAGTGATTTTGACTAAAGTGAAGATGATATTCCTTTTACTGTGGATGCACAGAGTTACATTGATGAACTGGAGTTTACAGAAGAAGAAATTTGGGATTCAGCAAGTGGAAAGAATGCGCACAGGCAGTAGAAAATCCATTTGCTGTTTCATAAATTGTGCCAAACACAGAGACTTCCTGGAGGAAAAATAAAGCGCTGCCAACCGCAGTGTAGGCCTACCTTACAGTTAGTCTGACCTCACTTAAGGGTACAGCGCTGCTGGAAGCCCTTTCAGCCACTTGACTGACTATTGTCAAGTACAACACAACCACCCTTCAAAAATTCTGAAACATTCCTTTAAATGTTTTTTTTTATAACAAAGAGCAGCACCTCCTTTGTTTAACATCCAGAAATATACATTTGAACAAGTTTGAGAAAGTTCCTAAAATTTCAAGGATACTGTTTTTTCTTTCCTCTCAAATTAAGAGGATGCATGTCAACTCACACACACTTGACTTGGATACACACAGACACATGTGCAGTAAGATTTTCAAGGACGTTAAGGTAGCAGACTGAGATACACCAGAGTGGAGTCAATGTTAAAGAGAGTTGATGCAGTGTCACTACCTCTTTTAACCTCACAGTCACTTTCTCTCTTTTCATCTCCCATGTTTCCTTTCTTTCTCTCCTCTTTTCTCTGTCTTCCCTTCTCTCACCCCCTGTATGTGACTACCGTCCTCATCACATGTATACTGTATCTTTGCTCATAAAGAGAGAGAGTAAATGGGTGTGACAGGGCTGTCATGTATGTTCGAGCAGAGGCCAGCGAGGCCCGCTGCAGAGACAGGAGGTGTCATATCCTTACATCTCTCTCTGTTTCTGCCACCAGCTGGACTCTCCTTCTCTCCCCTTTTCTGTCACACTCTATCTCTCTCCCAGGATCTTCGTTCCTCCATGTGTCCCCTCCTTTTCAGTGTATTGTTTCCACAGTTACCCTTCTCAGTTTTTCCCACTCTGCAGATTTCATGTGATCCTTTCTGTGGATGGGAAAGTGTCCACACTGAGTCAGGATGTTTCAGGTTAGAAATAACAATAAGACTTTTTCAGCCTTCAAAGTCCAAAGACATAATTATGGTGGAACTTAATTATGTTGTGGTTGCAGAATTATAATCTAAAACAGCCTGATCATGGAGGGAAGGCTGAAAATAAGGGAAAAAGACATATACTGTGCAGCACTGGTAAGTAAGTGTTGGTATTCTCATAATCAAAAACAGCAGATTAGTAGTCTAGCAGGTTCTGCCCAAGATCAGCATCTACCACACAATAGGACAAGGTCCTCCTCTGAGGTCATTTAAGTTTTGATAGCATGCAAAAAGCCTAAAAGGGTGCTTGGGGTCATGGCTCTGCATGGACAACATGTGGTCAATTACAATGCCATTGTAAACGGCTGTATCGATTAAAACATAAATGTATCTGTTCCATTAGATGTACAAGATAAAGTGCTAAAATGTGTGGCTGAAACACACCCTGTATTGACAACTTGTATGGTAACAGAGACTTTCTTTCCAAACTCTTTCTCAGTTCTGCACTGTAGTTTAATGATACAACAAAGCCGGAACTACCACATGTATATGCCTTTATTTTGTGTACAAGGGCCAGACAGTGATAACACAACAATGGGTGAAGTAGAAGGCTTGAGGTATGTTAGTTCTATTGTTGTATAAACCTTACAAACATTAGGCCCAGTGGCCTTATAACCTTGCACAGCAGCTGGAGCCACCTGGTTCACTGTCTGTAATCAGGCAGATCCATCTTGACAGCTCCAATCTACAGCAGTTGTGCCTGACCTGGAGTGGCCCTGCTCAATCAGTGTTCTTTAAAGCAGGAAGAGGTGTGAGCTATGAGTGAGATGACATCAGGAAGTAACTGTTGGTCCAGAGATTGGCATAGGTGCTAACAGCTTCAGTAACAGTTTTGTCAGATCTGGGCCACAAATTAAAAACAGTAACAATAACAACACTCAGCATTTCTCAATAGAAAAGATATTTTGCTTCGCATACGACATGTTTCTGCTCATTTCCTAAACACTTTTTTTTCTTTGGGCTTTTTTTTCCAGATGGACTGTTGAAACATATCCTGTATAGTATATATTGAATGGTCCATCTGGTGTGTCCAGTTAGTGGCCTTGACTGTTCACATAGGTAAAGGTCAAATCCTTCCTTGACTCTGCATGGACATTTGTGCAAAGTTGGAAGAAAATCTCTTGAAAGTTGGGGTTCACAAGCATAGGATGAAAATATGGCTTCATGACACTGACCTTTAGTTTATGACCCTCATAATTTAATTAGTTCATTCCTGAGTCAGAGTTGGCATGTGTGCAAAGTTTTGTTAAAAAGCCGGGGTTCTTTTAAGCTCACAACCCCAAAAACATTAGTACTGACCTCCTCTGTCCCTGGAGGTGGATAAAGAATAGACTGTTGCTGTACGACACATAAAACATTACCTCTTACTTTTATTTAAGTATAAATCTCACTTAATGACAATGGTCATAGTTACATTTACACATAGATTTTTAAGGTAAAGGGAAAGATACACTATTTAAAATGTATTTATTTCTTTAAGTTATCATGTGACCCTCACTTGTAACCACCGCTTCATTTCAGTTGAAATCTCATGTTCACAAGTATTGGATAAACATTTTTACAGGACTGAAGGACATATGGACAGACCCTCTGAATAAACATTAGCCCAGAGGCCTGGCTATTGCATGTATGGAGGCATACTAAAATGTACTGATGCATGTTTTCTAAAATGCATCCGTAGACAACAAAGCATGTAAATGATATTGATTTGAATAATAAATCAGCAAAAATGGCCCACTATCTTCTTTTGCTTCCAATGATGACTTCACTGAATCTTGGCTCACTAGAACTTAATAAAACCTTTTTAAATGGCAAAGTAATGCAGACTTATAATGAGCAAAGAGACAAAATGTAACGAAAACTGTTTGTTTTAGCTTAATGTTATTGCACCACAAGTTGAGAATGGCAAGTTAGTATGTAGCAGTCTCATCCCTTTCTCAGTGTTTAAAAAGTGATGGGACACAAGTTGTGATAGTATGTAAAAGGCCCAAAAGAGTCCTTGGGGTTATGATACTTCACAGCCAAAATCTGATCAATTACAGTGCCATTGCATTTAACTGCATTGACTGAATCAGAAACATGTTCAGTGCTGCTTGAAAGTTTTGTGAACTTTTCAGACATGGTCACTGTTTTTTGACCAAATAATTCTATTTTGGACTCACCTGTCCAGAGAATGGACTTCCAGAAGGCATCTGATTTGTCAAGGTGCTCTCTGGCAAAGTTGAAACAGGCAGCTTTGTTCTTGTTTTTGAGAGCAGAGGCTTCCTTCTAGCAACCCTCCCATAAATGCCATGGCTATTCAATTTTCTTTTGATTGTAGATGCATGCACATTTTCCCCAGATGCTACCAGAGAATTCTGCAACTCTCTAGAGGTTATGTGTGGGTTGGCCTTTAGCTGATTTATTATTTTTCTGGTGCTTCTGGGTGAAAGTTTTAATGGGCGTCCACTTCTAGGCAGAGTTGCTGTCATGTTGGCGGCCCTCCATTTGTAAATTATTTGTCTTACAGTGGATGGGTGGAGCTGGAATCTTTTGGAGATGGTCTTGTAGCCCTCCCCAGACTGATGGGCTGTCACTACCCTCTTCTTCATGTCCCCGATATCTCCTTTGATCTCTGCATTATTGATTTGTATGAGACCACATAGTGGTTTGGTTGGTTTCCTCTTTTTTTTAATTAGTGCATGCCAAACCTTTTCCAAATGATGTCTCATTTCATTGGTCTACTTAAATTATTAATTAAGCACCCAAATGTGTTTCACCTGAGTCTGTTACCTGCTTGACTTAAGCAGTGCAGCTGGGGGTTAACTGACTTTTGCACATACACTAATTCCATATTTCATGCTGTTTTTGGGCTACTTAAACAAGTCCCACTAAACAATTACATGCAATTGATAAACACATATCTGACATTTCATATATAAAAACTGGTGATGATAAATTAAGAAAATCGTGGTAAAATAACAGAAACATCTAAACTGCTCAAGGGGTTCACATACTTTCAAGCAGCACTGTCTGTTCCATTAGATGCACCAGATGAAGCACTGAAATGTGTTGCTGAAACACAGCTTGTCGGACTACACAGTGACAGTCTCACTAAACTTTTCACTGCGTTGCATTTGAGTATAGGACCAAAACCTTTAGTTCTACACTCATGCAAGGTATAAAGGGGCCAGACAGTAAAAGCACAGTGATGGGTCAAGATGAGTGATTGGTGTTAGAAATCTTTCGAGCAACGGATAACATAAGACTCAGAGGCCAGGCCTTTAAAGTCCAAAATCAAATCCATTCATTCTTGAGTTAAAATTGGCATTTGTACAAAGTAAAAGAAAACACTTTACAGATCTCCAGACATCAGCAGGCTGCTCTACTGTAAAGTGCCTTGAGATAACACTTGTTATGAACTGGGGTTTTACAAATAAAGATTGATTGATTGATCTGCATTTTTGGCCAATTACTTCTAAAATCTAATATGTTCTTCCTTGTGAAAGAGAGGACATTTGTGAAAAGTTGGACACAATCCCCATAAAATTGATCTTAATCTATCAGCTCTTAAGCCAGAGATGAACAGGAGGCCCAGTAACTCTGACCTTTGGCCTTAAAAATATGTTTAATTTATACTTGAGTTAGAGAGGGCATTTGTGCAAAGTTTAAATAAAATTGACCAAAATGTTCTGAAGATAACAACTTCATGAAAGAGAGATTGGTAAAAATTGAGTCCCTGTCCTCTGGGTTTCACTCCCTCTAACTGAACTAACACTTAAAGGATAAGTTCGGTTTTTTTGACACATGGACCTTATTTTTAGGATTAAATACGCTTGTAGACTCACCCAGACAATTTTGGCGGAGCTCGGAGCCATTTTCGAGCAATTTAGATCTATCCAACGGCATTTTTCCTCATGCCGTAGTAGCAGACGGGGCCAGAAATCGAAGCCCCTAAATTAGACATTATCTGCTGCAAAACTCGCTCATTTCAGCTACATTTTATAAATGAATGGCCAGTGTTATCACCATGTCAGCTCAACTTTGTTGTTATGGTCATCCGGGGCTTTACAAGGATGGGTAACTTTTGGTGACGTCATAGACAAGAGCGCAGCTGAGTAGAGCAGCTGTTGTCGCTAGGCTACACGGCTACATGGCTATTTTTGTGCAACACGGCGGAATATTTATCCGATGTAGAAGTGTCTGACGACAACTTTGAGTATAATGGATGCCCGTATCGTTTTGAGCCAGAATATACCGACGAGGAGCTATTTGAAAGGAGGATGCAGAGGGAAAGAGCCGAACAGCTGGCCAGAGAACAAGCAACCACTGCACGTCCACGAATGGGGGCTAACTGGTGGTGTTGTTGTGGACATTGCACAGCAATGGCAACAGAGGAGGAGTGCCTTTGCTGCTCAGAGTGGGACTTGAGACCAGAGGAAACACGTATTGATGCCCCCCAAAATACGATTTCTGGCCCCGTCTGCTACTACGGCATGAGGAAAAACGCCGTTGGATAGATCTAAATTGCTCGAAAACGGCTCCGAGCTCCGCCAAAATTGTCTGGGTGAGTCTACGAGCGTATTTAATTCAAAAAATAAGGTCCAGGTGTCAAAAAAACGAACTTATCCTTTAAGGGCAAATCCAGATTTTTGAGTTCGGGTCACCCGTGTCTTGAATTCTACAGGTGTGATATTAAGTTTCAAGATACATTTGTAGTACCTGATTTGAAATAACTGAAAACAAACAAAGACATAAACAATAAAACAAACACAAAAGAAGATATGTAAAATTATGCACTGAAAAAAAAAATCCATCAACAATAAGAGTAACCAGACCACCACTCATGACGGGAAAACCCTAGGGAAACACTTGATGTCTGTCTCTATAATCTGAGGGCAATACTAAACAATTCACTCAGCAGAGAAGGTTAAACACTTTCGGCTCTGAAAGTTAGTAAATGATAGTAAAAAAAAGTTGTTATAATATTGATGTAAAAGGGGATGAGTTGAAACTAGTACCATGAGTGCTGGATTTTGATACCCCATTACCTTTATCATTCTTCCTCTCTCCTTTCTCTCATTTGTGTCCTTCTTTCAGATTCATTTTCTTCAGCGCTTCACCACAGTAACTGCCATCTGTGGATGTGTTACTGCATGCATGTGCACACTTACAGGTAGTGTTAGTATATGCATGCTAGCACTTGTGCTGCACACATGAATTAACACACCTACTGCACACGTGTGAGGCTGTGTCTGACCCTGAGCCCACAGGAGACTCAGCAGCGAGGAAATAAGTCAGCTGAGCCACAAGGTAAAAATGGGGTCAAATTGGTCTTTTCAAGTGGCCTTAATCTTCCAATGATTCCCTAAAAACACACCTGCCACTCCACTATGTTCCTCTGCTCTGAAACCTGAATATAAATGGTTTATTTTAACAACAGGACATGCGCTGAATACTTTCGTGCACATGTGTAAGTATGCTGCAGTGTCAGTCTTTGAAATTGTATTCAGCTCTTTTTGTAGGGGATTTCTTTTCTGTGATCACATGCCCTCATCTTGCTCTCAAGTAGAGTAGTTGAATGTAGTATGTTTGCATTGGGAGTGAGTCAGGGATAGCCACGATCAATGCCAAAACCATTAGAGGACATGTTTCGAGTTGAGCAGCCCCATTTTAGCAATTTGGCAGTGGTCGAGGCCCGCATATGGAATTATTTGATCAATATCCTTGTTGCTTGGTAGAGAGGAGTAAATTATGTGATCAATGTTGTGTACAATGTCGCTACCTGCTTGCCTGTGTTTGTGTGCAGAAATACTGCTGCATGTGTAGGTGCAGATATGTAATTCCTGGACGCTTTTGTCCATACATTGTTGTTGCACCATTTACTTCCCTGCTTTTCTTGGAAAAAAGGGCTTGTTTCCTTGGGCTCTTTGTTTATTTTTGTGTCGCTCTCTGCACACAATGCGCTCTGTTTTGAGAGTGGAAGCAGACAGGGATATCAAATGGCAGACATGAAAATAGAATGAATGGGGAGCAGGGGAGACGAGCTAAATTATTTATTTGTATCATAGTGCCTGTGAACACATCGCACACTGAGCCAACTTCTTTGCTATTCACCTCCAATAACACACTCTCATCACCTCTCATATTCACACACATATAATACACGATCAGATGCAGTCACAATGCGGTGTTCAAGCGTCGATCCTCACATACAAAAGACCATTCCGGTTTTGTTTGCAGGAACATCTTTTCAAAGGAACTCCCCGAGCTGAAGTGCCTCAAGTATATGAGGTGACTTCTAATCCACACTCACACACACCTCTCCTTTATTTTGAGTCCATGTCTGTCTCTGTGGATGAGATCACTACCCTCTCTGTCACTCTAAAACACCGCCTGCATGCGTCAAAAGCCTGAGCGCGAGTGGCGTACATCAGGGCGAAGCGATACCTCTCCTCATTGTGGGTTCATGGTTGCGTACGTGTCGTGGAACTAGCCGAGAGACACGGAGCGACAGCCTGATAGCCTGGAAGGGAGGCCTAACTTTGAGCCTGATTTGTTTTGGTTTCCTCTCTTCTTCCCTCTCCTCCTCTTGTCACATGGTAAAAGTTGAACCGTCGGGGAAACGATAAGCAAGCGACCCGAGGAGGTTAGGAGAGAGAGAGTGAAGGATGGATGGATGGATGGATGGAGGTAAGGACACAGGAAGGGGGAGGGCGACACAAAGGAGAGCCTGTCACACTCACTTAGATGCTGAAATATTAAAGTGAGCAGTCAGGTTGTAATTTTCCTAAGAAAGCCGAGGGATGAGGGGGGATAAGTGAAGCGAGAGGAGGAGGGAGGCGGGGGGACAAGTGATAGAGAAGCGGAGAGAGGAAAGGTATCACTGCTGATCTCTCTTTCCTCTCTTCTTGGAAGAGACACAGGCACACTTTTAATACCACTACTTTAATTAGCTTGGCTTTGCACGGTCTGTCTCTCTCTGCTTCTCCTCTCTATGAGATGTGAATAATTCAGCGGGAATGGTGTACCGCTGCCTGGATAAGACAGCAAGCCCAGTGATCTGCTATGTATCTGTGGAAAGGAGACATACAGTAGGAAGGGACAGGGGCCAGAACACAAGGTCTCCAATATCTGATGGTAGGGTTTCTGTCTTAAACCTTTATTGGAGGACTCTTTTTCTCTGTTTCAGTCCACAGTTACCTTTATCTGTCAGCACATATGCCACAAAGCTTTTTTAAAATTCCTGGATCCAAATCCTGATTTAGATCCCCACAAAAATGTTGTCACATCTTCCTCGTACGATGACCAACATTCCCTAAAAATATCATGAAAAAGTTGAGAGGTATTAGTTAAATGTGGCAAACTTGTAATGTCATGACCAACATTCCCGGAAAATGTCACTTGAACAGTTGAGAAGTTATTGGGTTATGAGCAAAAATGTGGAAACCTGCCCTCTTGCCAAAGGAGCCTTTGTGTATCACTTTGCAGGGATGCACTGTGAGATGTTTGGGCTCTGAATTGTTGTGTGTATGAGTGTGTGCTTCAGAGTGCGTACATGTCAGACGCTGCTTAGCTCACCAATTTAGGTTTTTGAGGATGATATGCGCGGACAGCACAGGTTGGTTGGGTTTGGGTGGAAAAGATGGGATGAAAGAAGAAACAGTGATGTAGATTCCTTCATATATCATCACACTGATGTTGCATGGTCTCCTATATGTGTGTTTGTGTTCATGTATGTTTGCATTCATGTGTGTTTGAGTATGCATGCATTTGTTATGACAGCTCATCAACCTCAACCCCACCTTCCAGAATCTTTCGTGTCCCAGCCTCCCAAGCTCAGCAGCATCACTGTCTGGATGTGGCCGCTCTGTGGCTGAGGGGCCACGGTGTGCTCAGTGGCCCAGACAACCAGACAAGGTAAGGGTTTCTGGGCTAGACTGGGGCGGGCCGTCCTCTGTGTCAGCCCTAGAGCACTCAATGTTGCTGCTCTTGGGAGCACATGCACACACAGACGCACATAATAACATAAGCATCGCCACGCTTCCCATCATCTCTCAGAGTCCACAAAAGTTTTTAATGAGTTGGTGATAAATAGGATTTGCCGCCCTCTCTCGTATCTTGTGCTCTTCGACCATCGTCATCCCTGTCTCCCCTTTGTGTGACTTGTCTCCATTCCAATCATTGCTCGCTTCAATGATCGCTAAGTCACGTCTGAAATAGAATGGACATGGCAGCCTGATTCAGCCAGGACAGCGAGCCGAACGCATATTAGTCATCATGGTGAGGTGCTTTTGTCCTGGGATGATGACAGATCATTGAAATGAGAAGAGTGATGCACCAGGGGTGTCTGCCCATCTCAGCAGGGGATTACAAATACCTCTGAGCTAGTGTGTGTTCACAGCTATATAAAGACACGACTCTTTGGCTCAATCTGGACAAACAAAAGTAGATTTACTTTATTGTCTCCTGCTTTTCAGAGTGAGCTGGACTAACCTGGATCATCATTAACCCATCAGGCATTCAGAGGTCAGTCTGTCAGGCATAGAATCAGGTCACTTTCACCTGAAAAGTTTGGTAGACAGTTGCGTTTAATATGAGAGTGAAGTTATTTCATGCTACACTTTGTCGAGCTGACCAATGCCCATCAAATGTTGTGTAACAGCCATCTGTTCCTTGTTGGGAGCTCCGATCTTTTATTTTGGCCTGTTTTTGCAACATTACCTATAAATATACAACAGTACAGAGCAGATAGCCTTCAGATATACACAGTGGCTCAGCCAAATTTTGAGCCTTAAAATAAAGATGTAGGTTGATACATTCTTTTTTAATTGATGTACAAAAAATATAGATATACTATGTTTTGCCTTTTGGTATTTAAACATTACTTACATACAGATGAACATGTCCAGACATGTAGTTGTCAAGATGCTTATTTATTTTTATTTTTTAAAATATGCATTAATTGATCATTTCTTTCTCATCTTCTCTTTGTATTTGAATAACCTCTACATGTCACCCCGAAGTAAACGTTGAATTGCAAAGTACACCATCCTATCCTTTGTATGGAAATTATACATGGACATTGTGTGGAAACTTGGATGTGTAGACATCTGTTGTTTTGGACTGGCTAAAAACATATGTGCCCCTTGTCAATATTTTACATTTGACTGCTCTGCATGTATTATGTTCTATTGAATAAAAAATAAGCTAAAGAAAAGCTGTTTCAAACAAAGTTGCATATGAATCGGAGCAGTTTTTGTCCCCATTTAGCAAAGACTTATCTGTAAAAAAGGACTGATGGATGGTAGCACGAGCAATGCTAAGGTTGGCCACACTCTGCTAACCTGTTTAATACTGGTTTATAAATGCTACTTTAGCTTGCTTCTCATTATGATTCGGTAATATCCAGCCAAATATAGCCCATAATGCACTGCTTTTCAGCTTTTCTGCTTCCCTCATTTCATCATTGTTTGGTTTGGATTTTATTCGCACCTACAGCAAACCAAAGTCTCAGTTTTATAGCTCTCCAGAGTCTAGTTCTTTGGCTTGCATCAGAATTGGTAAGAGAATCCAAACTGTCCCAAACCAAACCAGCAATCAAACAAAACAAATCAGATTTATTTTAACCAAACCAAATGTGTTGAATGGTGTGAAAGCAAAAATGACAGACTAAGTACAAAACTAAGTCAAATATTGGTTGATTTTAAGTACTGGAGTAGTTGCATTTAAAGCTATAATATACAACTTTTGTACTTAAAAACTGTAAATGGTAAATGGGCTGGAGCTTGTTTGACGCTTTTGAAGTTATCTGACTACTCTAAGCACTATTAAGGTGCGTTCACACCGAACGAGACTTGAGCGACCTCGGCGATCACTCTCCATGCAGAGTCAATGCACAGCCACGATCACGCGCGACCTGATCTCACGCAATGAGACAGACGCATTCTGGGCGACTTGGTAGCATTTTTGGAGACATGGGGGCGGCGTCCCTGTTGCTACAGATGGGAAATCTGGGGTCACTTTGGATGTGGAGCAGGTCACAGCGCTCGGTCGACAAAGTTGAAAAATTTGAACTCTTCAGGCGATATTGTGCCGTGAGAGCCAATCAGCATTGTGTGGGTGCGTGATGACACCTGTGACAGACTGTATTTATTCCAGTTCACAGAGTGATATTCTATGTCCACGTGGGGAACATTAGTTAGTTAGCTAGTTCCGCCTAGACAGATCACAGAAAAACTCACAGATGATGCTGCTGCAGGGCTATCAGCTGCAGTGTTTTGTGGTTGGTAGGTAAGTGAAAAGGATACAGTTGGAATAATGTCAGCTAATACATCCTATTTCATAATATGATATGATCGTGAGGTGAAACTCGAGGGGGCATGATGTCACTGAGTGATGGCGACAGCGACAAAGTGAGCTAAATACGGGCGACAGGACTTGGGTTTGCGACGTGATCTTGGTCGCAAAGTCGCATTCGGTATGAATGCACCTTTACACTGCAGGTCACACATACACTGATGGTTTGTTCAGTAATTTTCATGATACAGTAGTTGTTTATCAGTATAAGCTACATTTACGCATTTTCATACCCATGTACTCCATGTTGGGTTAGGTGTTTTGCTCATGGACATTCCAACATGACTGTGGGAGCTGGGCTAAGACCCTCAACATTTCGGTTGATGGACTCATGTCTCTATACTGTGCCTGTTCAGTACTTTCATGATCAATCTAGTAATACAAAAACCTTTATTAGAGAGAATAGAATCCATCACATTTTTAACTTTCTTGAATGATTGCACTGTAATGGTGACTTGTGTATGGAGTGTCTTTGTAGGCACGTAGTAATTTTATGGACCTTAAAGGGATAAATTAGGTTTTTGAAGAGGGTTGTGTGAGGTACATGACATGAGCCTAAACGTGTGCCACAGTGCCACAGCTCAGTTCTCTCTCCATTCAAAAAAATCTTAGGACAGGTCCTAATGCTATACATTGCTACACATGATGCCAAACGTTTCGTGTGATTAAACGAATTGTGGAAGAAAATAAGCCACAAAAACAGTGTGGGGTCATCACATGCTCCAGTCTCTTTATATCCACTTAATTTCCCAGGACCAAGCAGACACTCTGATTAGGCACTATTTTGAGACACAACACAGCCTGCATATCCTGCCGCAGCGTAAGGATCAAATTACAGTTTGACTTGAATTTTGCTAAATACAAAAATAACACTTCATCCAAATAAAGATTAGCCACATGTATGAATGTTTAAGGATTATCCTGTTGACCAACCACAGTAATTTTGACACAGAATGTTTTAATAGCTCAGTTTAGTCACAACAGTGAACATACTGTGTACTATCATCAAGTACACTTATCATTGAAACCGTGGCTTCTGTCTTTACAAACTAAACAATCAGTATGAGCCAAAAACTTACTTTGAAGGTGAACTTTCATTCAGCTCCTCCATTTTTTTCCCTGGAGTTTGTGAAACAGTGAGCCTGGTCCATACAATTAAAAAAGTCCATTAAGGCAGGAGGCTCTGTATAATGAGAGCTGCTCACTGCAGACAAACATATAATAGCCAGTAGTATTCTCTGATCCTGAACATCCTAAAACATCCTGAGGTGATTTTTCTTAGTCACATTCTTATTTCATACAGTTTGACGACATGAGCTCACCTGAATCAACAGGTACTATGTGTTTCTCTGGTCCTCCAGTTCCCAAAGCAGATTCTTCCATTTTCAATTCAGATCTGTTGACTCTCCATCCACAAAAGTGTCTCCTGTGTATACTCCATGTAATACAAGTATTCCAAAGTGTCCAAAGTAAATGGTGGTCATATTTGCTGCAAAAATCATAAATGTATCCTGTTTGGTGGCGGTTGTTTCCTCTTGTGAAGAAACTAGTCGGCACTCCTGGCGGAAGGACACGCAGGTCATGTCGTAAAGTAGTGCTCAATTAAAGCAGTTTGATGACCTCGCACTGTTTTTGGGGCTTGTTTTCTCCCACAATTCTTTTAATTCCGCGAAACATTTTGCACAATGTACAGCAATGTATAGCATTAGCATCTGTCCCAAGATTTTTTGAACGGAGAGAGAACTGAGCTGTGACCCTGTGGTACATGTTCAGGCTCATTCAAGTACCTCACACAACCCCTCTTCAAGAAACCGAACTATCCCTTTAACATCTCAAAAAGAAAAGAGCAGCTAATTCTCTTCTGCCATGGACAGTTTATCATCCCCATAGCAAAAATCAACAACCAGTCCATTGGGAGGATTGAGGTGTCTGATTTTAACACAGTGTAACTTTGGTAGAAAAAAATCCCTCTTCTTTAAAGTATAGAGATCACATCCTGTGTATGTATGTTTTCTGATGGTACCAGCTGTGAGTAGGAAAGTTTTATAAACCACTGTCTTTTGTTTCCATTAATTCCCAATTAGGGTGCCTTCACACCTAACACATTTCGGTACAGACCAAACAGACTCTGGTTCACTTTTTTGGAGTTCGATTTGTTTGGGGTGGTTTGAAAGCTCACAGAAACATGAAAAATAGCATCACTGACAATATGAGTGTGGCTAACGTTAACATTGCTAGAACCATAAGCCACCTGGTCAAATCGATGTGAAATATGTCTCTACATCACTCCAGTCAATATGCAAGTGCCACACAATGCAGCCTAAATACAGCTTTATCTTAATTTTATGCCACAGAATACTTCAGAACTGCTTCGAGTTAAGCAATGCTATTACTTGAGCCTGTTCTGCATTTCCTCACAAAGTGATGGGCTAGATGGCAGGAACAAAGACCGTAGCTACAGTCCCACCAAATGATCTTTCTACATCCAAACCAAGAAGCAACTGCAAGCTTCTGACTGTCCCGTAATAGACAAAATATTTATCCAGTCATCTAGTTTTTCTTGAGAGGTTCTGCCCTCCTCAATCACTTCCTATGGGCTGTTTCCTAGACGGACTTGAAACATAATGGACATGTGAAACAGTCCATCTGGTGTGTCTGGTTAAGACATTATAGCTAACAGCTAAATCCACCATAAACAAAATAAATGATTTTTACTTTTTTACTTACTAGAAGAGAATTTGAGTCATCAGTATGACACTTATCTTATAAATGAAATGGAGAAAGACTTGTATGTTTTTCAAAAAATAAAATAAAAATATTCTGCATGTAGTACAGTACTGAGGTAAATTTATTTTGTTATTATCCATGAAATAAAATCAGAGATTTCCTTCTAGCCCTGACTTATCTGCATGTGTATTCAATGATTTACATCCCGCTGGCTTTGAGCAGGACAACAACTTCCCTTTCACAGTTGTAGAGGCTGTTTTGGAGCTTCCCAATCAAACATGATCCGCTGTCACTAATCTTGTTTGCGACTAGATCGGTCACCGTAATCCTTTCCACAACAAATAGGCTTTCACAGCACACAGTGAAATCCACCCCTGACCGGGTTGAGATGGGCTCTCATGGTATCACCCACTGGCAGTCTGCCAACAGGAGAGGCCCCCTTTATCTGACTCCCTGTAACTTTGTCAAATAAAGAGACACGAAGGATCACTCCATGGCCAACATTTCACTACTATCCTCTATAATCTCTAATTTTGAACTTCATAAGTGTTTACTGTCACACTGTTCATGGTGTGACTAAAAAATAAGCTCTCCTCCCTCAAGGGAATGTCAACTAAGCTGCTTGACTGAGCTGGCCAAAATGTATTATCTAAAAGTGATAAAAAATGAGTTTATTTTCACATAAACAAATCATGTGAGAGCATGAATCCAGACTTTTTTTATATGTTGTTTTCCTATGATAACAAGAACACTTTGCAAATTATTTATCTCATCATCATTACAAAATCAGTGTTGTCTTCAGATACTGAGATTAACAAGTTGGATCATACGTAAAAGAGCCAAAAATGTCTCAATATCACAGACAAGTTAAGGGGAATAAAGCGTGGGAATAAAAGGCAATTTAGGACTACTGTATTTACACATAAGTTGTATTATTATATTAATCAATAAAATCCATATTCATTATTGAGGGCCTCTTTTGTAAGCGCTTTCATTCAGGATAAGCTGGTATTTGATATCAGTATAACATTTGATTATAATAGGAACATTTTATTTCCATCCTTGAAGCTTTCATGAAGAAATCTTTTGGTGAATTTTAAAAGACTTTCAAACAACATCATTCCTTAAAAATATTAAATTTAAAGAATATTTTTCCTTCAAGTATTATAGGGCTGAATGATATTGAAAAAAACTGACATTGTGAATTATTTTATAAATTTGTTACATAAAAAGCATCTTTTAAACAAAAAGGACCACAAGATCTCCATAATATAGGCCTTAATGCTAATGATTATTTTGTAGACTTATTAGATTAATATAGTAACAATAACTCCCTCCTTCTGTCAGCATTACACACTGGGTTTAGGCTTTCTGACAGCAACACACATGCACACAGGGTAGGGGGAAGTGACAGAGGGACAAAAGGAACAACATAATTTAAGGTCACATTTTACAAAATAGAAGTCCTTGTTAGAAGGCATTTCCAACATTCTTAGCCGAGTTATTATCAAAGTCAACAAATCCTTTAATAATCCCTGGATCCATATTCTAAACACTACCAAAATCGAACTGCTTTTCCTTGTGTTATGACCAACAATTTTCAGAAATTGTCAGACATCCTGTTATATGACCATTGTGCAGATCGCAATCGTGGTGGCAAAGGGATATATTCATCAGCCCCCCTTTTTTGTCAAAATAGCAGAAAGACAACTCATTAAAAATAGAATACTGAAACAGTCATTGTGTTTGAAAAATCATATTACATCCTACTATCATCTACTTTTTAGTTACTGTCCTTACTTTTTAGGAAATGGGGTCATTTAAAAAAATATATTGTAAAGAAGAGGAGGAGAAAGTTTGTTAAGAAGAAAAAAACGTAGAGGTGGTAAATGAATAACCTGACACTCCAAATGATGGACTGTTTAACATTTCCATGGGATATATTTCACTAGTCCATCTGGGCAACACTCCAGTGTTTGGGAGGCGGAGTATCTTTGAAAGGTAAGTCAGGAGTTTTTAATGGATTTTAATTTTCTGGGAATGCTGGTTATGGCACAAAGGAGAAGCGATACGAATCTGGTGGTGATCTGGATGGGGATCCAAGAATTTCATAACTGTTTTTAAACAGTGCAAAATAAGGAAGTTTTCCACATTTTTGTAATAAATCAGTAAGTTTAAAATGGATTTTGATGAAATTTTCAGGGAATGTTGATCTTAGCACAAGGGGAGAATTAATTAACAAGATCCAACAAGTGGTGATCCAATCTGGACGTGGATCCAGGATCTTTTTAAAGGATTTGTTAGCTATGCAGGATAGGATAGTTTTCCACATTTTTGACAATAACTTGCCCAACAATGTTAGAAATGCCTTAGCTGAGGATTGTGCTCTCCAAGCACTTCTAGTTACTAATAAGATCAGTGAAAAGGGTTCAAATGGTAATTTCAAAATTTTAATCAAAACCACTTGTAAATTATAGGGCTTATACTTGAAGTAGAAAAAAAAAAAATTACTTAGGGGAAAAAAATGGTGGCATTTATTTTATCAACACAACAGTCTTCTCTGTCTTGTTAATGTACAGTTGAAGTAACAACATGTTTGTGTGAATGAAAGGAATGTAAAGCTGCTTGTTGGACAGCTTCCCATTGAAACAGATGGCCTTGGCAGTGCTGTTAATGTTGTGTTGACAATGGAAACGTCCTGGCTGATTTAGGGAATTTGGAGGTAGCAGGTATGTTTTGATGACACTAACACGCACACAACCTTGTCCCCTTCTGACCTGGACTGAGGAGGTGTGTGGAGTTATCCTGAACCATCACAGCTGAGGGGAAAAGGAGGCGGGGGCAGAGAGAGGGAGGAATAAACTGCTTGGACTGGAAGCTTGTTATGCTATTAAGTAGAGACAAAAGATGCATGCAAAGAATCACATACAGTATGATGAAGAAGCTTTAAGTCCGAACAGAGGTCCTCTTTAATTTGCTTGATATTTTTTTCTTTTTTACCCATAATCCTTCACAAAAAGTTCACATGGTTCATGTTTGGTTCTGGCTTTCAAGAGGATAAACCAGCTGTGTGGGAGCTGAATTATCAATCTGATATATACATAAAGCTTGGTTTGTTGTCATTCTTTGCTGCTCTTTTGTACAGCTGAGTGTCCTTTTAAAAGCCTCAGCATTAAGATCAGCTCAGTCCCACAGACACATGGGTCAACTAAAACTATTTAAATGCCAAGACACTTTGGAGGATCCAGGCCGTTTTCCATTGCAGGTATTGACTTGGGTCATAAAAAGCAAACAGAAGTGTTTTCACATTAGGAACCCCTGTTGAAGCTGGCTGAGTGGGAGACCAGTCAGAGCTTATGTAGGTGTACGCCAGGTTATGCACACTCACTGCATTTGCAACACTAGAAGCAGGTGGAGTTTTTTTTACGGCTTACTTTTTATTAGGCCTGCATAAAATATCCTTTATACCATTCAGGACGTCATGCTGTAATTATTCTCCTGAAATCCTCAAGTTTTTTCGAGTCCTTGAGCTTTCTCAGTGAGAGATGGTTTGATGCCATTGTTATTCATCAGGTAACTGACCACTGTGCATGAGGAGTCTGTCTCTTGCATGTAAATGCTCAAATTGCAGGTATTGCTTTGGACATGTGCTTGTTAAAGACTGAACTTGGGTGACAACTTCACCCAAGTTTGCCTTTTATTGTACCTTATTACACCAGACAGAAAGTTCAATATGTACTACATTGTAAACGATTGCTGTAAATTTACAGCCAGATTTCAGCAGTATTAACCTGTTATTTTTAAATACAGTGCTTTACCGGTAACATAACATAAAAACTGACCATTTTCCAACAGATCCCTACTGTATTCCTAAAATACAGCACTTTACCGCTGTCCAAAGTATAGCCTGCCCGAACTAACACTATCATGCAGTATTTTTTGAATTTTGGGAGGAGCATCACCTTCTTAACTGCAAATGGAAAGCTGGATACGTGTTTCTTCATCCATCGCCATCTTTCAAATTATTTGGTGAGCATCAATTTAATTTACTTTGTATATTGGTTAAAAAAAGCCCCAGGCTTATAAGTTGAGTGATGTACCAGTTTTTTTGCATCACTGAATACAGAATGTTACGTGCATGTCTGACAGAAGGATCCAGCGGCTAACGTAAGCTAGAATTTCTAGTGCATGTATTTTGGCTAAAATTAAAGATCATTAGCAGGGAAGTTAAGGCTTTAATAAATTCATAAATTGAATCATTTATATGTTGACGCTGTTTTTATGCTTCAACTGTTTGTTCATCTGAATGAATGAATAAAATTGCCCCAATTATATCACAAAAACTGTTCTGTTACAGCAAAAACTTCACATCTCTGAATGTCTCTGTGCTACTATTGTCACTGGAGACAGTTAAAATGAGGGTCAGTAGGCTAACTGTTATAGAAATATTGATCCAGGACACTATAGAAACATATGGACAGAATATTCATAATGGATTTTTTAAAAAACACATTACACATGGCAAAATGCTTTTTCACCGGTCAAGACAATTCGTTTAAATGTGAAAATGTGAAAAATCCAGAAATTTGATTGTGTTGTTACTCTACAAATGGATTCTTACACAGTGTCTGAGGAAACTTTTATTTTTTAGGGCTTTCAGTGACATAAACTCTGAGAGAGGCACCAAGGTGGGATGAGGCAAAGTCAGCCGCCTTGAAGAAAAGTGGCAAAGTCGCCAGCAAAGAGACAACAATGATCAGTTCACAAGCATTATCACAGAATGCTTTGTAAACCTGGACACACAACAGCGAGTGAAGAAATAAGTATGATTCGAAGATGTTGCCATACTCCATTTGTATTTAGTCATCACAAACAAAAGTTTCATGCTATACTGTGGGCAATATTCAAGAGCAACCAAGGTCCTAAGGTCAGGACTGAGCAGGAAAAAAGGCTTTTAAATTTGTTGCTCTCTTTATTTGGAATGAGCTGCAAAAAGACCTGAAACTTAATAAGCCGGTGTCACTGCTGTCACAAAGTTGAACCCGAAAAGACCCAAAGGCACGACTAGACAAAGTCTCAAAAAGTCATTAATCAGTCAAGGGTTCGGTAGACAAAAAGATCAGGCAAAAACAGACAGAGGTATAAGAATCGGCAGGAAAAAGACCGGGTCAAAAATATATTCTAAGTGAGATCAGAAACACAGAGGGACACATGAGGTAGAATGCTGGAAAGCTATGAAACAAGGTACAAAGACAATCTGGCAGAGAACCAGAGGGGAAGCAGGGTTCAAATACACACTTGAGTTAATCAGAGACAGGTGATGCTTTTGTTTTGTTTGTTTTTTTTTTTATTTTTATTTTTTATCAAAGTCTATATTGTCAATTAATTGTTATTGATTGTTTTTCATTGTATTTTAAGTGTTGTCCATGTCATGTTTATTTGTACATATTGCTTTTGCTATTGTAAGTAACTTTGTCAACTGTGCTGCTGCCTATCATAGTCAGGACACTCTTGAAACAAGTTTTTAATCTCGGTGAGTTTCTTTTCCTGGAAATAAAAATAAATAAATAAATAAATAAGTAAAACCGTTCAAGTTTCCTGCAGCCACTGAAAAGTGGCACTCCTTTTTCCTGAGGGCTTGCCATCTACCGCCTTTATTTCTGAGGATGTTTTGTATAAAGTTTGACACATAATGGAGGGTTTCCTGAGATGTGATACTTTTTGTCTTTTGACATCTCAGTCAGGACCTGAGGACGTCCTAATGTGTACATCATGGATGGAGTAATTTTAATTATTTCAAATGGTGACAAGAGATTTTGTCTAACCAAGTAAAAGTAACCAGGGAGGGTGGTAGGGATCTGTACTTGGAGTGGCCCTTGAGGTCTATTGAATTAAGAAATAGCCTCTGTCCAGAATCCAAAGGCAACTGTTGAGCTAAATACATCTTTATGGAATGTTCTGGGGATGTGCATGAACATATACTCAATGTTAGCTTGCACACTTAGACATATACAAGCCAAACTTTGACTGAGTAAGGCAAGCAGGAGGCAGATTTCAATAAAGGCATGAATTTATCAGTTTCACAACCTTTCCCTCCCTCTATCCAGCTTTAGTCCTTTTCTCCTTCCCCTTCCTCCCCCTCTGCACCCCCTCCCCTTCATTGAGGACGGCGGTGAAATATCAGTATTGTTTACGTAGAAGATTAGGGCAGAATTGGGCAGAAGGCGGTTGTTCTGTGACGATGAAGATAAGATAGGGGATGGTGGTGTGTGTGTTTGTGTGTGTGGACCCTGATACCCTGTCTTATCTTGGCAGCAGGTGGAACAGCCATATGAAGTTGTTCATTGTAATTACCTGTGGCAAGAGTAGATTTCATAGGGAGATTTGCAGGAGGGGAAAAAAGGAGAGAAAAGGTGAAAAAAAGAAGAGAAATATTAAAGTACGAAGTGACAAGACAGCATAAAGTCAGTCACTTAATGCCTGCATGCCATTATACACACACACCACACTTTCTTTCCTGCTGTCTGAAATCCCTGGGAGTATTTTAGCGCTCTCATCTGTGATATCTCAGCCCTGCCATATCTTAATGACCTTTTGTAAGTCTAACATCTTAGCCACTGTTCTAATAATCAGCGTCTCATGACTCATGCCCATCTTTCCTCTGTTATTCAATCAGTGATCTTTTCTCTCGCTACCCGTCTATTGCTCTCCACTGTAATTATCAAGCTGGATGAGAATGTCAGGTGCAGGCGCCCAGATATTTATCTGCAAATGGTAACTCAATCTACAATCTGTGAAAAGTTCACATTTTTTAGTTGTTTCATAAGTTTCCAGTTCTCTACTTGAATACAAAGATATGATTAAAAAATGACTTCATACCTACTGAGGTAAGCCTGTAATGTATTTACTTTGAATTGAAGTGTACAAATCTGAATAGAAATAAAATCAATTATCAGTGCTTGTCAAAGCAGACAAAGTTTTCTCTAGACTCTACTCTGACAGGGTCCAACTGAGGCAATGACTTGCAATTTACACTAGGTCCTTGTCGACCATGTTCTGTTTGTGAGACACCCGCTGCAGAAAATAGATGCCCTTACTGTTATTGGGGATGATTTAAGCATTTTAGAAGTAAGTTGTATCAGGTAGTTGACAATAGTCAGTGAAATAGCTGAAAAGCTCCCAGTGGCACCACACTTTTAAGGAGAACTAGCTCAGACTGCATATACAGTTATTTTGCTGAATTGCTTGAGTTTTACTTAAAGATAAAGGATTATGTTGTATGACTGGGAAAAAAATGTTGAACAAAGATAAGAGACATAAACATTTCTTTTAATTACATAATCATAGGAGCATCTTTCCATAAGTCATTGGTGTTCAAGTCTAAATCCAGTCTAGTAAATTTAAAAACACTGTCAAGTCAAGTCAAAAGATGTCAAAATTGTGACTTGAGACTGACTTGAGTCAGAGTCTTCACCCACCTCTGGCTTTCACTGTGTGAGTGAATATAGTTGTATTACTAGAACATCAAACTTGTCAGAAATCTGCATCCACCCTCATGTTCTTCTGTATACTGCATGACAAAGTATGGACTGGGGGGCCTGAAATCTGCTTCTTCAAAACCAGTTTTCTGACTTGAAAATCAGATCAGATAATAAATGTTTACAGTTTAAAATAAAGCAGCAACCTGTTGAAATATCAAGAAATTGAATATGGTGATCCTAGTTCTGCTGTGTGGATACAAAACGTGGATTGAGCTTTAGCAACGTGTGCAGCATTTATTTTAGCTTTTCATACATATCTAATTCATTTCCTGCATCACGCTGTTCTAATCCTGTGAACTGTGGAGGCAGACACAGATCTCAGTCTGTCTGTCAGTTTAAATGTCACTGAAAAATAATGGCAGATTATTAGATGCTGTGATAAAGGCCAGGAGATGTTGTTAAGTTATAATGGATATTTTCTTTTTATTGGCTGCGTTAACTCAGGTTCTTTCTAGAAATAATTTATTATAGGTCCTTTTTCCTTTTTCAGAAAGAACAGTAGATAGAGTTAGAAACTGTAGACATGGACTGACAAGCAGAAAAGAAAGCCATGGGCCAAATTGAAGGCTGGACACTTTCTTCGAAGACAACAGCATCTATACATATGTTGCAAGCTTAATGCCACCGATAGCTAACCAGTTTAAAAAAACTAAATCCAAATGTTTTATTGTGAAATAGAGAAACCTACACACATTCAAAGCAATATTTACATCTATTACTCAAGTGGGTATATTGATCAACTGAATAGTGCCAAGTAAATAAGAAGCACTTTACATGTAGCATTGTGTGTTTAAACTGACCCATTTCATGCAAAAGCCCACTTTGTAACCGTTTTCATACAAACAGTTTGAAAATGTTATTAAAACAAAAATACTGTTTTTAAAATAAAAAAAATACATAAAAATTATATTAATTCAACATACATTCAAAACATACATACATTCAATACTGTATTGTCATAATTGGAGCTGGGAAATGGCCTGAGGCTGTTCCAGCTGGCAAGGGGCAAAAGGTTGGGACGCACACCTTGGGCTGGTCACAGCCAATCACGTGGCTGACATAGACATGAACTGGGAGGAAATACAAACTCCCCTCAGAAATGTGCTGACTCCGGGATTAGCTCTGGAAACCCTCTCGCTGTGAGGCAAAGGCAATTGTGCTGCACCACAATTCAGCTCTTGATACTTTCGATCAATTCAAAATTTATAACACCCACTCAGACTTGGAGGATGACCAATACCACGAGATATGAGGTTTTTGTGCAACAGTAATGCTGATTTGAAGAATTCATCCTGCAACATGGCATCCTAATGACACAGTGTAATTGTTGATGTTGAAACTGTCTATTTCCTTTTTTCATTCACATAATTTTAAGGTTTTAAAAGCTACATAAATCTATATCAGCTATAATTTGTTTTAATACAGCTAAAGGGACAAAGAAGACACAAATAGCATATTTCTTTCCACTTGAGGTCACATGAGCTCCACAGTGAGGTCCTAATGAAGTTCCAAATGGCTGTTTTCAAAAGAGAATTTCATAGACACTACAGGAGTGCCAGCATTAAACTGATCAGCTGTTGACCTTCACTAAATCCACTTGAATGAATCCTCTGAAACATCTTCAAGGACTTCTTCATGAATTTCTTTCACAGAAATAAAGAGCATACATCCAGCCATTCCTAGCTATCTGAAAAAGCATCATGTGGAGAAAATACTTGAAATAAGCTCTTTTATATCACTCAAGTGAAGGTTACTGCTCAACTCGATGCACAGCTCTCACTCATTCAAAATGCTGAACTTTAAGAATGTGTGTACTATATACATTAGTTTGAAATTGTTTGATAAGATGTTATTCTGATGAATATCTATGAACAGTAAACACATTGACTGTTAAGCTGGTAGTTGCTAATCTGTTAGCTTGCCTTGTCAGAGCCCATATCTTCGCAATGTCATGGTGAAGGGCTAAATATACGTTTGTGGTTGCTTAAGAGTCACTAAAGTTGTAAGCCCACACCTGACACTTTACACTATGTCAATAGTTACTGATAATCAATCATGTTTCTTTTTTTAGCATTACCAATAAATTATTATCTTCTACACGTTAAAATGCAATTTAAATGTGAGAGTAACATTAAGGCCCTGTCCTGTCCACTTAAGATCAGCATTCCATGCAGACAATGTATTCACACTCTTGCATTAAGCAGTCAGTACAAATGGCAAAAGGGGAATTCAGTAAAATGTGTCAGACAGGAGATAAAGACTTTCAAAATGTTGACTCATTTACATAACATGATGCCAACAAGCAACATCTGTGGCTGTGATTTCAAGTAACAGTGAAAACACCAAAATAACATGACATTCTTACATCAGGAATGTCAAGTGTTGGACATTTTTGACACAAAAACTTGTGTAGTGCTACTTTTTTCAGAAAGTTCCCAGGAATCGATATGGGAATCAATAAATAGGATCAAAAAGAGGAAATGAAAACTGGAATGGTATGAACAGAATCATATCATATTTCTATCTGGCTTTCTTTAAACCTTATGCATCTTACAACTAATTGTCACTACATTTCTAAGTGGTATGCCTTGGTGTTTACATAGTGCATAAAAACTCGGCCATCATTGACACCTTGAGAAATCAGTATTAATTCCTCAACTGAGTAATATTGGTGCCCTTTTTTGTCAGTTAACACTGCATTAGAGTGCAGCAGAAGCACTAAAGGGCACGTCACAGTGGGAACTCCACCAACACACATAGCCTGACATGTTTACAATAATACTGCACGGTGCTTGCTTGCTGGCTCCCCCGATCCGGTCCCACCCTTGCAACATCTCTGTTACTTTCTGAAGCCAGCATAGAGGGAGGATCACTGCATCCCCCTGTTACACCTTATATCATTAATTTTCAAAGCTGTGGGGTCACAATGGCATAAATATGACACAGTGAATAAATTAAAACCTCAGATAGCTTGTGGAGATTTTCACAGGGAAGTCTGTTCTGGCTGTGGGGATGACTGGCAAGTTATTGGTGGATTCCAAGTCTCTTATAAATTACTATTATTATTAATATTACAATTAATCTTCTTGTCCATGAGTCTTTCACTTGATTGTCCCCCTTCCATCTTTGTCCCTCCCACCAGAGACACATGGTGGACATCCAGCAGTGAGTCATATCCAGTTCAGGGACTTGTCTGTCAGTCAATTTACTTCTACAAAGTCTGGTCTATTGTATCGTCTCTCATCACTCCTCATGGCGTTTGAGGTTGCCAAGTTACTTTCATACAAAATAGGTGACAAATAGCAGCAAAAGCAATACAATACAGCAGAAAAATGGCCCTTTCATTTCATGACATGACACAATTTCTGGGAAGCGCTGCTTCTAAACCTTCTTTGATGCCACCACTCAGATGTCATCATTTCCTCACCCTAAGGGGGTCATACCTGCCTTTGTGACCATTCAATAGAGAGAAGCAGAGGTCCAAGATCTTATTATGAATTGATAATATTTGCTAAAATGGAGAAAATGAATGTTATTGAATGCAGACTATGAGTGAATAGAGCTTTAGCTGTTTCCGCTTTTCTCAGCACATTGGAAATGGAGCACAACTTATTTATTTATTTATTTTTTTATATTTATTTATTTATTTTGTGTATTCAGATCTAAAGGAACCTTTATTAGGTAAATACAGTTTTGCTGATCCCATGTCTCGAATACACTAGCTCACAATTTCTTTCAGAGACTAGATATTTTAAGAGGATTTCCAGATGATTTTGGATGCTGAGGATAAGTCACCTTAACATAGAGAGAACTTAACACTTTTTCTGAATCATATTCTGATGATATAAGACCACAGCAGCATAAGTAAATAAACTAAATTGCATATGAAATTTAAAATATAAACATTAATATATTAAAACTGACACCTAAATCCAGATGGTGTATTCACACTTTAAGCAAAATTTCATTTTCAGGATGAGCTGCATGTCTAAATGTAAAGATATGAGTTCTTTATCCTAACTTTATCCAGATGTCTTGTGCCATCCTCCTTGAAAAATTTTTTGTTCAATTTGGGGGAGAAGATATGTGAAGGTAAAAAATACGTCAGAAGGGGTTATGTTGTTCTATGAGTTGTCATACTAACATGTATGTTTCCTTGTCTTAATGAGTACATCAGTGTGTAGCATTCAAAAAGTGCAAAAAATGGTCACTACAGAGCCAATTTCTGATGGTTTGCTCATTTGCCTAGGTTCATTATGTGTATTATAGTACTAATGAAGAGAAGTAAGTCCTTTCAAAATGTTTTTAATATGGACTTAGATGATCAAAATGCATAACCACTGTCCATTTGTTTTATCTTGGAACAGCTTCTGAGGAAGGTTTCTCTACTCAAAGCAGAGCACATATTATTTTAGGGTAGCTGTATCCCCAGTTTGAATGTTTTATACTTACTTTAAGAAGCATTTTTAAAAATTCTCATTAAATTGAGAAAATCAACATCAAGTTTGCCAGCAAATTAATAAATCTTCACAAAGGAAAAATGGGCTACTGTGAAAGAAAAAGCAGTGGCTTCACGTCTATAGTGGGGACAAAGGACATAAAGTACAACAAAGGACATAAAATGGAAAGCTACAGACACTATAAACATGGGGAAAAGGAAAAGTCCTGACCATTCTGTCTTTTTGTCTTTTCGTAGAAATGTACTAAGAGAAGACATGCCTAACACACCAAAGGATATATAAAACTCAACAAGAGTAATATGGGCACCTGCGGAAAAAAAAAAAAAATCACTAATCGTTGTTGTGGATGATATGCATATATAAATGCTTAAGATGTTTTTATGAATGGTAAGATCAGCCTCAAAGCCCTGCCTGATGACTTCACAGACAAGTCCAAAATAATTTGCAGGTTTCAGGTTCACAGCTGGATTCTTACTGTAGATTCTGTTGCTCTGGCACTATAAAGACTCACAGAAATCTTAGTGGGTTAGTCAAAATTAATAAGTTATTATTTAGCTTTTTTCATTTACTTTTTGGTCTTTATTGAGTTGTTTTGTTCCAGGCTAAAGTACCCCTATCTACCTCAAGTTCATCAGTCAAAATAATAAAGCAAAATGTAGAGAGAAAAATACCCTTAGCCAGTAAAAATCACAAAGTAAAAGCAGGGAGGTATCTATCGACAGAGTTTCATTGTATATTTGACTGAATAATCTCTGTGAAGCCATTTCCCTCTAAGTCATGGTTTGAGACCACAGTGATGTAAGAGTGCAGGACTCATTTGAATGATAAAACTATGAGCAAACAAACATTATTTGGATTCCTGGATCAATTACCTGATAATTGCTGATATTTTCATTATGCACTTGCCATTAAAAAAAAATAAAAAAAGCAATAAAATTCCTAACATGTGATCCTCCGTCAAGGAAGCTATGTTTGTGATGACATTTGTTTGTTTGTTAAGCCATATAAGATAGAGCAAAAAGTTTTTGTAAGGATCATAATGAAATTTTCAATGTATGTTGGTCATGGCCAGGTCATGGATACAGAAATATTTTTAAATAATTTGTCAACATTGCATAATAGGACAGTTTTACACAAATTTTCTGATATCTTGACTAACAACGTCAGAAAGTTCTGAGCACTTCTGTTTAATCTGGATTCATCTATCAAAATACAGATTAAATACAATAATTAATTTTAATCATTTGACAGTCCCATAAAAACACAATTATGGTGGAAGAAAATTCATAGATCTCCAGTTTGGTGATCTGTCATTCCACCCAAACTCTTCTCTTAGGGTCCTCCTGGTACTCTCAAGTAAGCAGTTTTTAAGGTTAGACTTAAAACCTTCCCTTTTGATAGAGCTTTCTGTTAGGGTGGCGCAGGCCTGGACCAGCTCAAGATTAAGCTGCAACAGGCTTAGACTGCCGGGGGATTTGGCACACTGAGCTTCTCCCTCTCTATCTCTCTACCACTCTGTCTATTACCCCTTTCAGACTGGCCAAAAAACCTGTTTAAACCCAGTAACAATCGGCTCCTGTCGGCAGTTTGAAAGGCTCTGATCGGCATTTTGACCCGGGTCAACTGACCCTGCAAGCAACACGGGTTTTTTAACGGCTTGCCTACGATCGGCTCCAGTGGGAACATCACACCCAGGTCAACCCTTAATTTACGGATGATGTCGGCATTACGTGTCCATGGCATAACATCGCACCCGTCCCCTCTATCTGTAACTTGCGTGACTCTTTGCCGTCTCGGCAACAAATTCCATCCACCTTTGTATCATCAGCGCTCGAATGTCGTTCAGTCTGTGCCAAGTTTGTACATTTTTAAAGAGGGACAAAAGCACAAAGTAAAGAAAACAGCTGACCACGGCTTACATGCTCCTATCCAGTGTTTACATGGTCGCGTTTCAAAGCACTGATGATGTCATCAACGTGATGACATCAGCTTGACGCACCAGAGGAAGAAAAACAGCCATGCAGCTCGTCTGCTGCCTATTAAACCCGGGTCTGCTGGCAGTGGGAAAGGAGTCACTTGCTGATTGTTAGCGGGTTAACCCATGTTGAAAAAACCCGCGTTGACCCACCAAGTTTAGTGTGAAAGTGGTATATGTCTCTTTGCTTCTTTTTGTTTGCTCTTGTACTCGTCTCTGGTTCTTGTCTTGTAGGCAGCCTGGGATCATTGGTACAGACAGTCTACTGCTGTGGACCTACAAAGCTTAAGTTACTACAATTACAAATATCCGTCTTTTTCTTTAGCCCCATTCCATTATCATTACAACTTCTGATATTAACTTCAGAGAGATCAACTAAATGAAATACATGGTATCCCTGCAAACAGCATATTTGTTAGTATCGCCCTGACAAACAATCTTGAATGATCTGCTGCTTTTTTGCAATCAGAAATTCTTATTTTTAATCCCTTTGTCTCTACCTAAATGGATACATTTCTGGATGGATGTACATGTATATATGTGTATGTGCATATGTTATCAATTGGCGCCATACAAACAAATATTGATTAACTGACTGAAAGAATTTCAATCAATAACTTTGTCTGAGGCAGATCCCCACATTTGCCAACTTTCCTGCAAGGAAGCAGATATAAATGCAGAATTGTAAAAAAAAAAAAAAAAAAAAAAAAAAAAAAAGGAGAGGTGTCCTCGTTTTGTTTGGGTCAGCTGCAGGGCATGAATTTTCAGGATGGTGCATGTCTGCCGTTGTTGTGCTGTTTTTTGCCTGGCTCGCATACTTTACACGGTTTTCAGAGGGGTGGTAATGCTCTTCTCATCTATCTTTCATCAGTGCCAACTATATGATCCAGATCAGAAGATTCCACATTTAGCTCTCTCTGTGTCCTCATACTCCTGCTGCGTCCTCAAAATCCCTCTCAAATTCAACCTCTTGCTCTGGTTATGCCCTGTGGTGTTACCTTATTTCTCTTTCTGCCAGTGCCTTTTCTTTTGTTATACACTTCTCATCCAGGAGGACAACCTGAGCTGAAATGCTGCAAATTTGGAAAAAAAAGTGAAAATAAACAATGATGGACTGTTGTTCTCTGCCAGGTGCACAGAGATTCGGTAAAAATATCTACTGGTATGATGCACTTTCAATCAAGGACTAGGCAACGGTAATAAAAGGCTTTAATAACAGCCCTATGATCCCTCCTACCCTTCAAACAAACCTGTGGGCATAAAGTCACTGAAAGAAGTCCCAGTGAGTTCAGTCAGTTTCAGTGCCATAGCTCTAACTGAATAGGTAATTTCAATTTTTGTTTCCCTAATTTCCTGGTTTGGCTGCTCAGAATAAAAACACTCCACCTTAATTACAGTAAAGAACTTCATAGTGAAAAAACTTGTGGAAGTCAAACGATTATGCTGACAGCAGGGGCACTGTCAAGAATTGTGGGGTCAATGATCAAATCTGATGTTAGGCCTCACCACCACCACCCAAACCAATCCTGCACAGTTGCTCAACCAGTATTTAACATGAGGGTGAGGAACCCTTGTTTCCAAAAACAATTACTATTTTTAAATGATTAAAAAGTCCTATTTTACTCATTAAAACCACAGTCAACAGGTGAGTTTTGTGCTGACATGAGAGTAATAGGCTATGTCAAAAAGATCCTTAATACGTAAGTTTGACTTGGCATAAATAGCGTATGGGGTCTGCTGCTCTTAAGTTGTCTGCAGTTGGAGTCAAGAGTCCCTGTTATTACTATTTTTGGAGCTAATGGGCTGAAAAGATTTAGAGTCCTTGGCTTAGTGGTTTTCAAAGTTTTCAGCCCATAACCCCTTAAATAGCAGTACCAGGGAAAAAAGCTTTTCACGACCCCTTAACCCTTTCTTAAAGTTACCTTTTAGTTTAAGATGACAAAATAGCTTAAAAAGTAAAAATGACAAAACTCCACTGTTATTTAAATGGAAAAAACAAACCATGTAATATGGGCATATTTCTACCCTTGGGACCATTCAGAAGTCTTAAAGACTTTTTAAAAACTTTCAACAACACAAAGGATGCCTGTATGATGCTTAAATTCCACTTTGTTTTGCAATAATAGCCAAACTAAATTATCAGCAGTGTCAGGTCAGTCTCCACTTTGAGAATAAAGATCAATAGTTCAAAAAAGGAAAAAATACCAAAGTTTAAGTATTTTAAGGGCACCTGTCAGTCAGGGTTATTTATATGTCACAAGTCAGGGTGCTAAGGCCAAATTACATGATGTTAAGGCTTTTTGCTCTTCCAAAAGAGGTTAAAGACACAGGCATGAGTGAGAGTGTGTATGCATATGAACACAGAACTTTAATGACTGTTAAAACATAGTGCTGCCCAAAATGTTATTCTTCAGGTGCTTGCCAAATCAGTCCTAAAAAAAAAGGCCAAACACGACTGGATGATGACTGTCAAACTCAAATTTCTTCCAAAATATATGACCTTTCAAGAGTAAAAAATATCAATTTCTAAACGATTTATGACCTTAAATAAGACTTGCAGGTTCTGCGGGAACTCTGGAACTGAAACATGTTGACCTCACAGCACTAACTCTAACACTGAAAGCATTTCAGGTTTACAATCACAAAAGACCTCCTACGAAATAGGCAGCCAACAAAATGCCCTAACATCTTTTGATAAGATTAAGAATATTTTGTGTGTTGATCGTTACATTGTATAAAGTTGTTCAATAATCTTCAATGTTCTCTTCACTGGCATCAAATTCATCAAGGCCACAATGCAAATTGTCCTCTTTTGCATTTTTAATGTTTTCTATGAGTTGTGCCCCTCAATGCTCATCCTGGAGAGTCCTAAAAATGGATGAAAACATGTCTAAATTTGCATTGCAATGACATTTTTTTTAAACTTTTATTGTCTTAGTCAGGTCTTATCATTTTTCTACCCATATCTTTTTCACCCTTGCTATCATGCGAGGTCTGCTTTGATTTTTACGTCTACTCTCTAATTCTCAAATCCATCAACCTGTCAAATCTAGATCTACCTCTCTCTCTCACATTCAAACACTCAAAACTCCAGGTCTTTCTTCTGCCAGTGACTTTGTATAAAGCAGATGAAGTGAGTGATAGGCCTCAAACACAAACGGCCTACACTTTATCAGGGACATTCCCAAAGGCAGCACTTTATTTGACACTCAGCCAATCAGCTTTTTGCTTCCGCATGACTGACATTTGTGGTATCTAATTACACAGGAATGTTTGGAAGCACCCAACTAATCCTCTAAACGCCTTATAAAAAACTAAAACTCCCCAGTTTGGATAAACAACAAGAACAAGACATTGTGATTTCAGCAGCATAGGGTGTTGGAGCAAGGGGAATCCCGTCTTAACCTGGACAATTAAGAGTCTATTTTCGGATGTGAGGTATCAGGGTGAGTACATTAGGGTTGTCCAGACATGTTCAGAACAAAATCAAAGGTGAGCCTCTCTTTCTTTAAGAGAGCCAACAGGCAACTCTTCTGTTACTTCCTCCAATGGCAGATCAGGCAGAGTGACCTGGGGCCTCATTTATAAAGCTTGCTTACGCACAAAACAGGGCTTGAAAGTGACGTAAGTCACTTCAAACGCAAAGATTGTGATTTATAAAAATAAACTTGTGGGAGAATGTGTGCACCGGTACGTAAACTTTGATGCTTGCATACGAACATTTTGCAGATGTGGGAAACTGGCGGCACGGATGGTGAGGGGGTGAAGTGAAGCCAGATTCATCTCATACATTTAATGTCATCACATATCAGATTATAGACCCGCGTCATCATAAACACCCGAGTCTGCAGTGTTATAGATGTGTTCTCTTACTACTGTATGCAATGTTCATATATCATACTTCATCTTCAGATGACACAGAGCGGTGGATAGCACTGATTGATTAGTATTAGCTGTGACAAGGTGTGTAACAAACAGCTTAATTGCTGAGTAAGCATAAATAGTGCAGTGACACTTGTGCGTAATGTTGTACAATGGATGCGCTGGCACTGCTGAAGATCACACAGACTGTGGATCATGATGGAGAGAGTTTTTTAGGGATCACGAAGATTTCTTGGCCCATAATGATGACTGGCTAATAAGCTAATGTAGATTCCCCTGAGCAGTGCTCTTGGATCTATGCGTTGAACCGGTCCCAGAGTTAAACAAATACACCCGCCGGAACCGCGCCACGCCATCCCGGTGCGTATAGGTGCTGATAAACTCAGGGGTTTCTGGAAATAATATAATGTTACATTTTCTGTCTAAAGCCCCTTTTGGGTATGACATAATACAGTTAAATTCTGTTCTTAGGTCTGGGATATTGCAGCCATCCCTCCGCACAATAACGCCAGCCATTTTGGATGGCATTATAAACATGACCAGTCGATACATCAGGGTTTCTTACACTGTGGGTGAACAGGCAACATTAAAAGGCTCTGCAGCAATGTCCAGTTTCCCAAATGTAATCGGCGCAAATGACAGTCTGCACTGACGTTGCTATTAGAGCTCCTAGTGAAAATGAAATACTGTGCCTACAATCAGTGTAGAAATTATTTGTTCCTCAAACATGGTTTTGACAAATGTAGTGGCACGGTATCCTGGGTCAACACATAATTCATTCATCCTGACGCACAGCTTCTTCGTCTTCTTCGGTTTCGGTAGACTACACGCAACCGAGGCGATTCACTGCCCCCTATGACGCACAGCAGTGTCAGGAAAAGACTGCAGGCAGGCAGTGCAAAAACATTCATGAGCAACTTTGCATTGACCATTCATGGTAACATGCACAACTTTCCAAGTGGACTGTAATTTATAAAGGGAAAAATGCTTGCAACTGTGCGCATGCACGGTTTTATAAATCAGACTTTTATTTGGCGCACGCCATTTTCAGCTTTCTGGCGCACGCTCACTTTTAGTATGGATCCTACGCAATGTTTTATAAATGAGGCCCCTGAGCCTTACACTCTGCCTCTGTGGGTTATAAACTGCAGACAAAGTATGAAAGGGATGTAAATATCCAACTGGCAGTGTGCAAGCTTAAAGTGTAACTTACACTCATGATGGAAGTGAAAAGAGAGACAGACAGGAGCTCAGGTGAGTTTTATACTTAGATTATTTGGGAGAGTTGTTCTGGTACAGGTGGGTGTTCCCACTTTTGCCTTTGTTTGAATATACATGAGCACAGCAATCCAACTCTGCTTCGCACAAAAAACCTGCGCCAAGATTGCTTGACAGAGGCGGTATTGGCTCGCTTCAAATCAGCCCCTGAGTGGTTCGTTTTGAGTAAGAATACATTTGACCCATCAAGTGGCAAAAGCAGGGTGATGTATTTATCATTAAACTGCTGCAGTACTATATACAGTAGCAGCAGCCATGATAACTGCATTACAGCTACCAGGCAACACTGATCACCACTGATAAAGTATTATAGACAGTCATAATGTTTCGGATAGGATTGGATAGGGTCCTTTTTTTGTGCTGGAACACAACATCCCATGAAAATAGTAAAGGTTGGCATCATTCACCATCTCACTAGTAGATCATCACAGGACTTGACAACATGTTCAGCTTGAAAAAACTTCAGCAGATTCCCAGAATGTAATACAGCTCATTCAAGCAGAAAATGTATCATCTTTATCACTTGAACCTCCAATTTCACAAAGTTACAGTCAACTTTTTTTGTATTACTTACAAGTTCTCTGCCAATACTTCTACAGATGTTACGCCATAAATAGTCACCATGTTCCATCAAATGGCTTGTCAAATGTTGATTAATATGCTCATCTGTATGATTGTCCACGAGGCATTTGATTCCCTCTCTTAAACCATGATTCACTTTGTTAGTAGCTTAGCCGGCTATGATTTCCGTAGCACAAGTCAAGAAGATATCCTTAAACACATGGCAGAAGTGGAGTAACTGGAACCAGTGATTTATTTTAAGGCTATAGTGGTTTCTTACTGGCCACTAGTTTTAACATGTCAGCTAATGCGTTGCTCACATCCGTTGCTTGTGGTCCGAACATGTATTCCTGGATAGGACATTAAATAACCAGTCCCCAGTGTGTGGGCTCTGTCATCGCTTGATGCTGTCTTGGGAATAGCAAAGCCTGAAATGAATTCAATGAGGAAACTTAACAGGAGGAAGATCAGTTTTAGAGGAAAAGAAGCCCAAGTGGATTGTGTGCTTGTCAAATTAGACTTGAGCTAGATGTGACCTGATTTGCCTACGTTAATATCACATGGCATTTCAAAATTAGCGATGCAGACACAAGGGACTCCAACCATTGTTTGCTTTGCTTAATGGCACTGAACAAGTAGGCTTACTTCCATCTCCCTGCATGTATGTCTGTTATGTGTCTGAATGTGTGGCCATGTGCATGCAGGAAAACAATTTTTGTCCATTCCCAACATTTCTCAGTATGATGTGATTTATCATATCTCATTACCCTCAAACCCAGTAATCTGGTACACTGTCGGGGAAGATAGACAATATCTCAGTAACAGTAAGGATGAGAAAAAGGAATAGGCTTTAATATAGAAAGAGCAGGATAGAGACTGGGGAAAAGGTAAAATCAGCAAAGAGGAAAGGGAGAGCGAGAGAAGTCTTCAGTAGTGTATCCTGACCTGGTGGCTCCAGCTTTAATGGAAGATTTGTGTTCACAGGGTCATTGATCACCTATGGGAAAGGGATAGAAAGGAAGGATCTGTAGCAATAAGTGTGTTTTGGGAATAAAGAAGTGTGGTGGGGATGAAGGACGGAAGAGTAGGGGAAAAATATATGGTTTAAGGCAGTGGTTCTTAGTTTTTCTCTGTTGTGCCACCCTTTGAGGTCAATACTGCTTCATGTAACCAGCTGAATGTGAAGAAGTTGGAAGAAGGAGGGGTGACACCAAAGGCAGCAAATTTACAGGATCTAAATTTTTTCACTTGTGATTGTCTTTCCAAACGTTATAAGAAATTAAAATGTTAGCTTGCTGCTTAATGTTACCAGGCATTCACTGAGGTGCCAAAGTGTCTCTACTATTTCTGTCCAACATTTCTTTCTCAGTCTATGTTTGAAGTTCACCTTCAACTCATTATAAAGGCAGGCATGCTGTTTTCAAGCTTCACAAACTTTTTCTCTGTCTCATAGCTCCATCTTATATCAGCACCTTTGGTTTGTTGACATCAGTGACTGTTACACATGCAGAGTGCTCCATGCTCTCTATTGGTCAACATCTCTGATGTAACAGAATAAACTGTTAGTGCAGGGCAAAAATCAAACATGCTAGAATATCTGCCTGGTGGTCATTAGGTATCTCTGACAGGATCTATATTGTCTGTCACAATGACACAACACAAGATGAGCGTCCAGTATTCATGGTTAGCATGTCCAAAGGCCTTGCCACTGTCTAGTTGCGAAAACAATTGTGCTTAAATTGTGTAGTCCAATCCTCACATTTCACACATGCACCACTCCTCCTTCCACCTGAGTCAGTAAACTTCTGGGGAAATACCTCAGCCAACTTCCATCTCATGCTCACTATCATCATGCAATTGCATACTAAACAGCCGACCTTGGATAAACATGATTTAAACTTTTTTATCCATGCAATATCTTGGTCAAATGCTCTGTCTTAACTGTGACACAACAGCACGCCGCTAGTAACCAGTAGCTCCTCTTAATTTCTGCTGCCTCACTGCTGAAATGCCCTCAAACCCGAATGTAAACAAAACAAAGTGAATGAATATGAGGGAGGAAAATGACTGCCTTCATGGCATCTCATAGGACTGGTGCAGTTTGGCAGTATTTTAATCTAAATAATGGAGATTTAACTGTTTAGGGCTTTTTTTTACTCACATAACTTGAACAAAGCAGCAAGTAACCACATTTAGCACAGAAATACGATCATTACACTGAGGAAGGAACTAAAGGCTAGCTGTAGTAGGACCTCCGACATTAGCCACACTTCTATAAGCAAACCAACTTCTCGTCAACAAACTCCTATTACTTATGACTGAATACAAGGGTCCACGCAGCTTGTATTAACTGGTCACCATGGCTAGAAGGTTGAGGTGTCCACCTTTAAAAAAGCAAACAGTCACATGGTGTTACTGTATGCCTATTTTTGGCTCATTATGATAATTTAATGGTTATTGTCCATACTGGTATGCTGCCACAGCCCTAGACTATACAATCAAATGCTCTTTAAGTTTGTTTTGTAATGATTTTCCTGGGAACATCCCTCATTTGACTTGCAAAGGTAACATTCACACTGCAGGTCTTCATGCTCAATTCTGACTTTTTGTTGAAATCCTGTAAAACAAAGCAAGGCTCTCTGGAGAAATGATTTAAAGAGATAACAGAGACAACACAAGCTGCTCCAGTACCCTGTGACTGACCTGTGGTGCTCACAGCTCCTAAACCCGCTATCAATACTCGGATTGTGTGACACAGTCTGCAGTTCTGAGTGTCAACATAGTGATTATGTCCTTCAGCTTCCAGGATGTAACAAGTTCATAAAATAAAGAGAGTTTGCGTAGGTGTCTGGGTGAATATGTTGGGACACTGGATCCTCTCTCTTTTTCCAGTCTGTCATAATGACTGAGAGCCTCTAAAACCTATCATCATTCATCAAAAGAAATCGGAGATGGAGAAATTTCTGCTGGTTAATTTTATAGAATTAAAAAAAAATAATAATCCACACAATTCTTTGTCTCTGCTTTGACAAAATGCAAACTGGTGCATAGGGAAGTGGAGAGACTGCCTGCAACCATAATGAAAAAATATAATAGAAAACAGCAATAACTCATCGGAAACAAGGCAATGACATGATTGTGTGAAGTGATATTACCTATGTAATAATGGTGTTTTTCAATCATTCAGTTATTTGTTTATTTTGCTTTTTCTCTGTGAAGTAATGATATCACTACAAAGAAAAAACAGATTGTGTATCTAAAACGTTTTATCATAACCTATGGTTCCTTCTCACCCACAAAATCATCCATGATTTCACAGACTTGTGCCTGTGTATAAAAAATACACAGCTGAGTTTAGCAGTCTCTGATTTCAGTTATAGTCTGTTGGATCTGTAACTTATCGAGGGGTTCATTCATCTCCTGAGTTCTGTTAAGCTGCTGTTTGAAAAGACAATTTCCTGTTTTTTGTTCCAAAATAAAAGCTTTTGCCCATTGCTACAGATAAGGACTTTCCTTGTGAAAATCTTTCTGGAATTCTTTTTTATCATTGACAAAACATTGCTATGTTGAAGTTAAGCATCAAGTAAATAGACTGGTAGCATTTTTAGCAGCTTCTTTGGATTGATCCAGAATGTAACAATGGAGACATTGGTTTAAACTCACATCCAAGCTAATGATGTAGCAGTTATGAAGGAGATCTAATAATAATAATAATAATAATAATAATAATAATAATAATAATAATAATAATGAAGAATAAAACATTTATTTAAAAGCACCTTTCAGGACACTCAAGGACACTGTACAAAGATTAAAAGATCAGCCCTGGATTAGGCTGATCTACGCTGATGTATTCCAGCACAAAGTCCGTGCTGAGGCTTTAAGATGGACGACGTCCTGCAGAGCAAACGCACTTTCATGTTGTTGTTGTTGTTTACAGACATCAATCTTCCTTACAGAGGCGAAAACACACTGTGAACACACACACTGTACATGAGGTGGATGCTGCATCATTTTGTGTGAATGTGTGCTTGTGTGTGTTTGCTTCACTGCCATTTGTGTCTACCACACAGCTTGTATTAGCCACACAATGCTGCTCGAAGGTTGAGCAGTCCCCCCTTATGAAGCAAACAGTCACTTGGTATTACTGTATTCATACTTTACCTCATTATGATAATTTAATGGATATCATCCATACTGGTATATTGCGACAGCCCTAGACTATTCTATTGTATGCTCTTTTAGTTTGTTTACCCAGATTTGAAATGTGGGAACATCCCTCTTTTGACACACTTGGGCTACGTTCAAATTGCAGGTCTTAATTCTCAATTCTAATTTTTTTGTTGAAATCCATTTTTTCTGCATGGTTGTTCACATTACAATTTAAATGTGACAGCCATCAGACTATAGAATAAATTATCTTTGGCTCTGAAGCGACCAACATGCACAGAAGAAGGCGTGCCATCACACACAGCATGCTGTTTTTAAGGAAGCAAATATGGATGCTACACATGTGTGTGTATCAGTTTTGAAGTTGTTTTTCAGTCAGAGCTGACAAAATTATGACAAAGTGATGAGGACAAAAATAGGATTAAGAAAAAAACCACACACATTTTGTGGAGCAGTAGCTACTAGCTTTGTACGAAATATGTGTGGATACAGAGTCTGAGCCAGGAGTGATGGGATTGTGACGTTAGGGGCTTCACTGACAAAGTTCATCCATCATTGTTTCATCCATTGTTTACGTTGGATCTTGCATGTTCTGCCTTCTTCAGTGCAGGTTTGTGACGTCTGTCTCACTTCCATAACGTAAAGTCAGATGAAGTGTGGCATGACCGTCCAGAAAGAGGGCACTTTTATAAACATCAGATATATGTCCAATTTAGGACCACATATTATGAAACTGGCCTGGGTCTGATTTGAAAAAGAAAATCAGATTTTTGCCATTCAGACTGTCACATCTGGGCAGAAAAGTCAGATTGGGCCACTTTTGCCTGCAGAATGAATGTAGCCTAAGTAACGGCACAACTAAGTAGTTTGACTTGGCATGCTTTTGTATTTGGTACATATCAATCTACCAGCAGATACACATGCACATTAGTACAACCTAAACTGCCATTAGAAAGCAAGATTTGACCTGTAATTGCAAATGAATGACACACTCACACACATACACACTGACACCCTGACACACACACAACCTCCTCCCTTGCAGCCTTCCTACTGATTATCACACACTTGGTTGGGCCAGGAGAAAGCCAGTTTGCGTGGTTCTTGAGTGTGTCCATATTATGACATGAGTGCTTATCTTAGCATGTGTGATTTGACGTATTATATGTCGGCTCTGTTGTTAGTGTGTGCGAGTGCGTGAATGTGTGTTTTACTCGCACTTGACTAGCCATCTATGTGAAATGAGTGCAAATGTGGCACTGAGGTGTGAGTGTGTCCGTGTGCCCTGTGCTGTGTGTCCGTAGTTGGTCTAACAAGTGGTGGGGTAGTATGCTTGTATACACTGGTGAGGGAGCCAGAGAAAGAGAGAGACAGAGTAAGAAAGCAAGAAAGACAGAGAGCGGGGGGTCTCTAGAGGTTAATGGTGCTACATGATTACGGTCCGTTGTAGGTCAACCTGTTGTTCTTTCTCTCTCTCTCTCTCTCCCCCTCTCTCTTTTCCTGTCTCTCCATTCCTCCCTCTGCCTGGCTTGCACCTGCCTACTCCGCCCCAGCATTGTGCTGCTGTGAAAACGTTTAACCGATGCTGAATGAACCCCCCCCACCCCTCCCTCTCATGCACTTCCCTTCAGCGTAAGAGAACTACCAGGGGTGGGGGTGTATGGGGGTGAAGGCAGGATATGGAGAGATAGAGAGAATGGGGCAGGAGGGGGCAACAAAGGGCACATTCTCCCCTCCCCTGCATACTTTGCCCCTCTTCATTCTGGCCCAGCCCAAAGCAGAGGGCTTTGTTTCCGGGATGAGGCAGAAATATGGCTGATAGCTCTCTCTTCATAAAGTGAGCATCAGAGTATGGAGAGAGAGGAAGGGAGAAAAAGGGGAGAAGGTGGGGTGAGGGGCAGAGGGCAGAAGAGAGGGGCTGGAATGCACGAGTGCCATAGCAGAGGGTTAAAGGTGTGAATGTGATGTTAACTGCCTGAAAAACCTATATGACCTAAAACATCAGCTTTAACCCCCATCCACACATATATGCAGGGAAGAGTATTTAGGATGGAGTAATGCAAGCTTGCTTTCTAATAATGTATTTTTTTTATGATGAACATTTTATTAGATTTTTACATCAAGTACAATTATTTTATCAATTATTCAGTACTTGTATAACAAAAAAGGGAAAAATAGATAAAAATAAATAAATAAATAAATAAATAAATAAACTAATAAAGAAGAATACATAAAAAAATAAGGCTTAGATAAACAAAAAAGGGAAAAGGAACAGGACAATAAATAATTTTGCAAAGGTTAAAATCAAAGCTTGGTGACAATGGACACACCAGCATGACATGATGGAAAGTAAACAGGTTTCTCTCCTATATAGACCTTGGGGAAGGAGGCTACCAAATGTCTGTTGCTGATTAAATTTCTAAAGCTTCACTAATCACCCACACCTCAGTTCGCATCACTAATACTAACCAGATATCGTTCCCACTTCATATTGTAGTATTCTGTTCTGTTTATAAGTCTAAATGATAGACCCTCCAGAGCAGCTAGTCTACCCAAGTGACTATGCCAGAGATTAACCGAGGGGGCAGAGGGACTCTTCCATTCTGACACAATTAGCTTACGCCCTAACATCAGTGCAGTTTGGACCCATCTAATAATGTATTTTGAGAATGTACAACACTTATTCTCTCCTACAGTGTTTGTCCTCAAAACAAAAATCAAACTGGAACTACTTCACAGTGATTTTGTGCCTTTGGAGCTGTATACAGTTGCCAGACAAAAGTACAGTGGTGGATCAAGAAAAGAGGCAGGTCAATTCTTCTAGTGGAGTGATTCATAGAAATCTTTAAGGAGAAGATGAACATGACTATGATCTTGGCATTGACCCTGTGCGTCATAAAAGTAATACATTTTAAAAGCAAGGGATCATCATGAGAACTGAGGACATTTGGCCTCTGACCATTCCTCCAAAGCTCAAAATGATATGGAGCTTGTTTATCTTGAAGTTGGAGAAGGAAAATTCCTGGAAGCTTTATTGATATATTGCATTCACAAGCTAAGAATGACCAGGAAATTCTATAGCATTTAACTTTGACCTATTATTCCAAAATATGATCACTTCATCACTGTGTCATGGATAACATTTATCTCACTGTTTCTCAAATAGTGGGGCATGGCCTCCAGTGGCACCTGGAGGGAGGGCTTGTTTGGGCAGGGGCATGGTCACATAGATAAGTCAGATAATATGGATATGCCAAAAAACATCATGTTCAGTCAGCGCCAGGGGGGAAAACAAATCTCTCAGAACAATGCTTCGAGGCTGCCAGTTGCCAAATTCTAAATATATTTTAGTATTGATTGAGAAGTATTGATTCTAAATCTGTTAAATGATTTTAAAAATGTTATATTCCCATTATTCATGCGTAAAACAAGTCAAGTCAATATTAAAAAGCAAACCATATATAAAAGTTTGCATACTAAAATGCTTATTTTAGACCATTATTCATATGTAAAATGGGTGAAAGTGCTCTTCAAAATGAAAATTATATGTGGAATAACCCTTTAGCCACAGAGAGACATTAATCATCTACTCTTTTGTAACATGGAGACAACAATAAGATCCTTGTCTTTTTTTATCTAGTAATAAATCGTTCTTATTCAATTGACAGTAATAACTCAATTATTTGACTTGACATTAACGTCATATGATGTTTTTGATGGATGAGACAGCTCGTTCGCATTAGCATTAGAGTTTCATAATCCGCACTTTTCCTAGTGTTGAAGACTGGGGGAATGGAGTGGGTTTTAAAAACTTTCAACCAAATTAAAGTACAAAAAATCATTTGTAATCAGGACAATACAATATTTATTCATTCATTGGTTGAGCAATTTTTGTCATTCTCTGAAAAGTAGGCCTTTTGGAGATAAGTTTCTGCCCAACAGCAGCAAGTATATAAAGGGGAAGACAATTCTCCAATTATTATTAAAATTATTCTTTGTGTTTACACAGTTATACTGAATGGAGAAATTTGTGTCAACATATATTTGAGAACCACTAATTTATGTGAAGATTGAAAAAAAACCTGAAAGCATTCTTATGCTTACACATTAGCAAGATCTCTTTTGCAAAAAAATTGCCAAAATGCAGCATGACCTTGACCTTTGATTTATCAACTTTAAAATCATATCAACTCATCCTTGATACCCACTGAACACTGAGGCAAAGTTAAAATATAATTTCTTAAGCAGTCCTGAGATACTTCATTCACGAGCAAAAAGATGTCTACAAAGCTGCTCTACTTTGACCCATGATCCATAGATTCTAATCCATCAGTTTGCAAGTCAGATTAGACATTTTTGCAAATCTTGAGGAAAATCACATTAAAGCAGCACTACGTGAGATTCCAGCTTTTAGCTCTCTAGGGCCTCTATGGTCGTTAAGTGTAACTGCACGGTTGTAAAACAGAGCACCTCACACCAACGTGCATTTGTTGTCATACAGAGGGAGGAGAAGCGAGCAGACAGGACGTCCCAAGAGACAAATAAACCATGTGGACTGATAAGGTACAGTCTGATCATGTTTCTTTCCAAATATATCGTTTTTCAAGTGTCAGCAGTCAGTTATTAGCTCAGCGTTTGCGTGTGTATTCTTTAACTTTGACCAGAGCTCTTAGGCTGTGACTAATGGCTACCCTGGAGGGACTCGTTTGTTACACGCTGGAGAAAACTTTACGTGTTACAAACTTTCTAAGCTAAGTTGGAGACCCTCTGAGACATGACTGTGGTAGGATGACTTTATGCTCTCGGTAAAGCTGCTAAATGTGAGACAAAGACGCTGATAATGACGGAGCAGAGCGATACGATTCCGCAGTTATAGACCATCATCATAAGTAGAGCAACACGTAACGAATAAACTCCATCAGCCGTGAAAACTTACAACACCTTCAAGTACGACAGTGAAGACATTTGGCGAAAAGTTACGTTGTTACATTACGTCTGTTCAATTGTGTAATTTTCTAGATTCATGTGTATGTTAGATACAGGACTGAGCCTCCACTTCGGACTTCTGAGAAGTTAGAGGATCAGGAGAATCGTGGAGGTCTGAGGAGAAGAATCAGAGATGTGTGAGCTCTGGAGGAGCAGTAGTGTTTTGGTCAGAGAGAGATCCAACTGACCAGAGGAGACCTTCTAATGTGTTTTTGTATTGATGTGCAATGCTCACAGATTTAATATTGTGTGACTCATTTTTATTGTTAAAGTTATTTTCACATATTTTGAGGTTTAAGTGACCATTGTGGTGAAGAATAAAACTGCAAACCATTCCTATTCCATAAAAAAACTTTCTCCACAAAAGGCAATTCAAATATCCTGAGCAAGTTGGTGCAGGACATTGAATATCAAAAGTTATTAGGAAAATAGGATAAATACACTGAAAAGCAAATAAAAAAAACTTGGTACTGGAGTATTCAGTGGTATGTTATTAATTTAAGCACAGCTAAATGTTTTCATTTAGTTCAAATATTCTGGATATTTACTCACATGATCAAAAAGCAATATTTTCCTGTGTATGTCTTAGTGTTTGCTATTGTGCAAAATAAAACTACTTACCATTGTACAATGATTTAGTGTCAAATACAGAAAAATCTAGGAGATAATAAAACTGAATGTAAGGCTAAAATAATATAACAGAGGTAAAGATCGAATTGGCAAATGTAAAAATGTAAAACTGAAAGGCAATAGAAAAAAACTTAGCATTAGGACATTGAATAGCAAGTCATAGAAGCACATAGAAATGTTTTTATTCAGAGCAAATATGCAGGATATCAGACATGATTGAAGAATATTCTCATGTGTCAATACTTCAGTGTTCACTAATGTGCAAAATAAAACTTCCAAAAATGTCCCTCTGATTTACTGTAATACACAGAGAAAGAGCCTGAGTGGAAATAAGAGAACTGGCTGCAGGTTTCTGGGATCAGTGGAAGGCCTGGTTCATTTTGAATCCTCATAAGAACAATGGCTACTTGAAGGTCTTGGATGTAACCGTATTCTTTTGTGTCTTTAAAAGTCTACAAACTCCAGCTCTGGGATATTTTTGATTGTAGTCCCATTGATACCTTGAAAGAGAAAAGAAATTTATTTTACAGTTGTTCATTTCACATCTGTTTAGTTTGTAGTTGTGATAATCTGTCTCATTGAAGGGCAGCGAATGAAGCAAATACTAAAATACTGTGAAAAGTATAGAAACAATGGCCATGTTTGACCCAAGTAGCTCTGAATGATTCCTTTAGTAAAATGAGTAAGTTCTGCAAATGAAATGTAGTCAAATGCCAAGTATTTTGAGTACACTTTCTGGTGTATAAGGATTAGATGGATTGTAATGAGTACATGTTTATTTCACCAGAGAAGAATAAAATCAATAATAATTTCACCCAAAAAAAGAGAATTGAGGGGCACTTTGTCCCTGTAAATATGACATGTATAGCAGAGATATCAGAAATAATGTACTTTGTACACTATTTCATTTATAGTTTTACATAAGCACACTGCATTGTACCAAATTATCATTGAATACATACTAGAATCTTCACACAAAAATGACAAGAGTACTAACACTGTTGTTTTTTAACTATTCAGATAGAACAAGCACACAAAGGCTAATTAATGACAGTGAGTAGTGAATATAATATAATATATGTTCAGAAACTTTCAGTCCTGCAGACACTTCAGAAAACATACCTGCTGTTGTCTGACTCCTGTAGTGGTGTTGGTGTCTCTTGTCAGGAGTTAATGCTGATCACCTGAGCTGATATCTGAAATAAATACTGAAGTCAGGGCTGCAGTGAACTGTACAGAATATCTTATCGTCATCTCATACACCGTGACAGTAAGTTTTATGTGTTATCATCTCCAATATTACAGAGTAATGGGACATGAGCTAACATCAGACCGATTGTTGGTCGACACCCTCTGAAGTGTTCAACACTCTGCATCACCGCTATACTAATCATAATAACGTTATCAGATACTAAATCTAATCGATTCTAACTCATAACATTACCATGTGTGGCTAACACCCATGCTTACAGTAACTGTGTATTTCTAATGTTCGGCTGTGTCAGCGTTGATGCCATATCGCTGTTGAGAGGCTCGCGGTTAACAATTACATAGTGCCAGGGGAGATCTCCCGGCTGCACAGAGAAAGAGAGGGAGAAACTATTCACATTATTTACAGACTCCCCATGATTAGACGGACTTGAAAACAGTTATGGTAAGGTGTAAAAATTACGTATTGTTTCTTTAAGTGTTTTTGCAATTTTGTAATCTCAAGAAAAGGCTGACCAGGAGACTCCATGACAATGACCTTGGACTGAATTTTGATGAAAATATCTTTAAGCGTTAGTGAGATATTGCATCCCTCAATCACGGTTGGCAAAGAGCTTCCATGACCCTGACCTTTGACCTTCAAAATCAAATCAATTCATCCCTTAGTCATTAGGGACACGGATGCTAAATTTAATGAAAAACCCTCAGAGCATTCATTATGGTATGTGACCTTAACCCTTGATATATGATTGCCAAAATCTGTTCATCTTTGAGCCAATGTGGACAATAAGAGCAAGTTTTGTAAAAGTCCCTTCAAGCTTTTTTGAAATATTGTGTTTAAAAGCAAAGGATAACCATGAAACTTTGCAACCTTGACTTATTATGTCTTACCACCAAGATCTCATTAGTTCATCTTTGAATTCAAGTTAACATTCATAAAAAGTTAACCAAAAATCAAAAGGAGAGTTTTTGAGTTAGCTTGTTCACAAGGGTACAAAGAGACACATAGAAAAGGCAGTTCTTGCTGAAGCATACAAGGTCTGAGCAGTAATTTCAGTTTTCCCTACTGTAAGTCAACATAAAGTAAAGATGGAGCTGCTTTTCTAACTCTTTGTTCATTTTTCCATATTTTCAAACTAAAGCTGTGGCAGCCTGGTTATAGGTGCCAGACATGCCAGTGTACTAATCCAATCCCACACGTCTTTACCAAATTATCATTCAGACCCTAAATGCACTAAATATAAAAAAATGAAACGGTTCAAAACACATAAGAATAAAGCTTACATGACACTGTTTTGGTCAAAAAGTCATAATACGTCCTGTGGGGTTACAGTTAGTACACACTGTATTATTCAGATGAGGAGTATTCCATTAAGACCATCAGCCTCCGGTTGTTAAAGATTATAATTGTAGTGGTTTGAAGAGTTCCCAGTGGATGTCTCCTCCTAAGTTGAAATGAAAATTATGCCCTTGTTGAACAAACATCACATGAAAGCATTATTGTTTCTCCACCCTCAGCCTCCCTTGAGTGTGAAAAAACTTGCAACACTTGTGTTCTCTCTGAGTGGTTTATTAAAAGAAATTCTGGGGAAAAAAAGGAAATTGCTTAGAAAAGTGTGCAAAAAAGGAAAGTTTTTGAAAAGCATAATAAAAGAAAGACTCATCACTTGACTTCCACTTCCTGGTATGCAGATAAAAGGTCTAATAACAATGAAAGGGTGACTCATTTGGCATATTATTCCCAGGAAATACCCTATGAGGCTGAATTTGTACGTGTGCTAATTATTCTGGCCAGTTGTGTTTTCACTCATTCGAAACACTGTGGATTTAAAAAATACAACAGTCCTGAACTGCCAACTTTACAGTCTGAAATAGGGGTCAGGACATGATTTTTCTTTCTTACATTAGACTAGTCATTAAATTATAAAAACTTGAGGATTTCTTACAACTTTCATATCATGTTAGAAACTTATTGGGGATGCCCAATATTGGATTTTTCCCATATTTGATATGCCAATATTTCCGAACTCATTATCACAGATACTGATACCAAAAAATGATTGGTCGAGAGCACAAAGTCTTTGATTTTCAGAAACTGACTTGTTCCTTTCAATGTAACTGTTAATTTGTGTAAGGAAAATATATAAAACAAGAAAAAAAACATTTCCTTCTTGAAAAATGTGCCCATGCAGTGATGAGAAGGTGAAGCACTATGGTACATTTGTGTATTATGACAATATAAGAGCTGATATATGGCCAATATGCCAGTATACTGGCTGTAAATATTAGCAAAAATTTCCAACATTGACTAGATAGATTACTTTATTTATACCCAAGGGTAGATTTGTCTTGCAGACAGAGTGATTGCATTCCACAACACAAACCACACACAAACAATAAACAGGCAGGTATTTGGTCAAAGTGACAAGACATAACATAAAGTGCTCAGTGTTTCACCATAGTGAAACTGCTAGACTGCTATGATACTTAACTTTTTAGTCCAATATCTGCAGACATTGATGTCGTACTGATAATATCGTGCATCCCTAAAAATTATTTTAACCCTGTTTTCTCAGGGAAACTACCACCAGGAGGTGGCTGTGGAAATCTGAAAGCTGCTACATGGCATAAAATATCAGAGAAGAGAGCATAAGTGTCAGGTTTTAGAGTGCTGAGAATCAGAATCAGAATTGGTGTTTATTGCTAAATACATTTGCGCATACAAGGAATCTGACTACTACATTTAAATTTAAAATCTTTTAACTTGAGAAATAATCTGTTATACAACACACTTCAGTGAATAGCCAGCAACTCATTTTCATTTAACTTTGTGAATTCAATGGTCAGCTATAAAAATTTAACAATCCCATGTCCTGCTAAATGCAAATTGCTATGCTTTTAATGGTCTCATTGACCAAAAGAACATGACACCTTTTACTTAACTCTCAGTTCACAGAAAAATGCACTATACTTCTTAAAAGAAAACGCCCCTTAAAGTGCTCTGTTTTTTCTTCTTCTGTGGTTTATTACAAGCTCCAACTATACGTGTGTTTTCTGCATGTCACAGGCAGACGCCATTACCAAAGTCCACACCGTGGCCTACAACTCCTCCTCCCTCCTCACATAAAGCATTGTTTGGGCAGCCAATCAGAACAGAGCTCAATGTCATAGCCTCCCTGCCCCTCAGATCAGAACATTTCCAAAGGGAAGGGGAAAAGTGCGGCATCTGATCCTCTACAGAGACAAAACGTTTCATTTATTTTATTCAACTTAAATCAAGTCTTTGCTTATTATACACCTGAAACATGATGTAACTGGTCCAACAAACCAGGATATGGGACCTTAAAATAAGACTGACCCAATTACAATCACTGTTAGCCTATCAATGGCAATTTCCATTGTGTGTTGGCCTCACACTAACAAACGTAGACATACATCTAGTACTGTTGCACAGCACAGTTAACTTTTAGTAATTTTTCTGTACTTTTTCCTCAAAACAGTTTGGTATGACAATTTTCTGATGTTCTGATTTTTTTTTACTTTTTTCTGTGAACTTGAGAGTAAAATTTAAGCTAAAGGGAAAAATGGTTGGAAGAAGGTAGTCAGGGTACACTGTCATGAGGCATGCATGTCATATAGGCTTAATGGAGGGAAAACTTTTCAGCAGTATGTCTGTCCTTAAGCTTCGGGGAAAAATGAGAAAAAAAAAATACCTGTTGAGACAGTATGACTAAAGCTACGCTTAGATGCTAAAGACAGCATACAACAGTAGCAAAAATGGATCTGAAAGTTAAATTCTTTCAGCCAGTCATACCTTGGCAAACTCTATGTTTATCACGGCACCCATATCTTTTGTAGTCAAGGAACAGCTGTACCTTGGTGTTTAGGGAGATTGATTTTGGGACATAATTTATAGACTTGAGCCCTATTACATTATATTAACCATACAGAATTTCACAATATCAATTTAGGAACAACACAAACAACAACTTTCTGATACTAAATGTTAGGAGATAATGACTTAAATGGAGAAAACATAACTAAAAGACATGCAGACAACATATTAACAATTATATGGAAATAACAAAAAAAGAAATAAAAATCAAGTTAAATGTGAAGATCATTTTCATAGGCCTATTATTTTATCACATTATTCTTCTACATAAAGCAGACAGAGCTCTTTCACATTATTTCCTAAATCTTCTTTAATCATTAAATTGGCCATAATTCATGTCTCTTAGGGACATTAAATAGCTTATTTGAATTGTTCAATTTTTATTTTATAAAGCTAATAAAGTGATATGCAGGGTGATGTCAATTATTGTAACTGTCAAAGTGAGACACCTTGACAGGTGTGTGATGAAAAAAATACATACTTACACGAAGGTTGTCACCTTATACTTGATATTCCAATGTGTTTGAGCACTGGGGTAAAAATCCATACTTGAACTGTAAATATACATTCCAGTAGAAAACACAAATATAGTTCTGCAGCACATTAGGGTGCCTGGAGCACTGAAACACCTAATCCAGCAGAGGGTGACCCCGGCACAACCTGACCAAACTTAGCTCTCCTGATCTCAACAATGGGGAGGACCACAAGAGGGGGAAGACAGGCAAAGCCACTCCATGGAAGCACTTTGGGCTCCACACCACCAATGGCTAAAAAAAAAAGAAAGAAAAAAAAAAGAGTCTGGCAGTGTGTCAGAAATGTGCAAAGCAGTTGGCCTTCTCATCAACGACAAATCTTTCAGCCTTTCAACCAACTGTCTAGTGGTCCCTCGACAAGTGCTTACCCCAGTGTGACTCCCCCATTTCCCCATGTCCTCCTCAGCGGGCTCCCACCAGAGATGCAGAAAAAGGTCATCACAGACAAGAGCGCAAGACTCATATGCAGGGATATGCAGTTCACTGGTGTGGCCTTGAGAGGGGCAAACCTTAAAACGATCTAATGGAAATGCCTTGTGTGCTCAGCTGGGCCTGCACGCAGGGGGGTCAAGTTTGATTTGGGGAAAAAGTGACAGCCTTTACATACACATATAACAAATATAACAAATAAATATGAAAATAAATATCAATAGATAAAAAGTCACTGTTAATGTATTTCTTCACTTATGGTTTTCAAACTACCAGTTCCAAAATGTGACCAGCCTCTGTGAACATCCTGATCCATCAAGTATCGAGTATGAAACATTCCACTCTCAAGTATTGTTTAAGTATTGACAACGTAATATCAAACTTAGTATTGTATCATATTCAACATCTGATTCTGTGAAAACAATCGGGAAAATATTTCCATATACTTAGGATACATATGTTTTCTGTTATCTGTCTTTATCACACAGTTAGTTTCATCCTTTTATTTCTCCAATGCTTCACTCTGTTGTAAACACTACTCTGTAAAACATGTACATGATTTTCCTCTGTGCTGCATCATGCTCTGTTTTACTGAAATTGCGTGAGTGTGTGCGTTTGTTTGTGTTGGAATGTATTCAAGGATTCTCAGAGACTTTAGGATATAATAACTGAGCTTGAAATTGCCATCCCAATACAAAGCTTAGTTTGTTTTAAAAGAATTTATTTCAACATTCCAACTTATCATGAAGACTGACTGATGGGAAACTACACTGATAAATGTTCCCTGCGTGTTCTTCCTGTTTTACACGTTTCACTCGTGTGTTTACCCAACTTGCGTGGGTAGCTATTATAACTTATCAGGATTCCTGCCAAACAGAAAAGTTTGGCAGAGGCAAAAATGAAAAGATGTCAATGATTTGGTATCTGAAGCAGAGTCTGGTTCAGTTCCCATTGTTCAATATCAGCTCTCTGCTCATTATTGTGGGGAAATGTATTTCATAACACGGTTTTCTTCCAGACCTTCCAAGCTTTCACACCAATAGTCCTCTGATATGGAAAAGAAAAAAAACACATTATTTCAATACTGTATTCGTTTTGCATTAAACAAGACACATTCATTCAACACATATTTTCATTCCGTCTCTCGCACAAACACCCACAAACACACACATGTGAACATATCCATAGAGCGAGGCTGAAAAAACAATTACAGTTTCTCATTAAGGCACTCCTAATCCCTTTATGCAAAACACAGTTACACAAGTACACACAATGAGGAAAAAGAGAGAATGAGGGAGGAGAGGAGAGAGGAGGGAGAGCAGAGGAAAAAAAATGCAGTGCAAATGCGAGGAGAATAATTACATATATCATGAAGCCGTCCCTTTTATTTCGGATGTCACTTCTGATGTCACTGGCCGGCTTTGGCGCTAATTTGAATTCAGACCTTTATCAGTCGCCGGCAGCAGATTTTGAGTGACAGCGCCACCAAACGCCTCTCGCCAGCCGTCCTATTGATTTCTCTAAATCCCCAACAATAGCATTTGCATGCTTGTTTCTGTTATAATACAGATATGCCGTTTCGGAAATTAAAGAGCGGCAGGCAGACCAGAGGTAACTAATTGTGTGCCTGTGTAATGAGTGCAGTTTCAATTTGATATAACCCACAGCTTTTCCCCTCGCAGGCCTGCGCTAAGTACTTTCAAGTCTTTGTGGGGAAATAATTGATTTTTGTGCTTTGGGCACAGGGAAAACTATTATGATCTTTTTGAATAATGGCAGCGGGAGGAAAGGAGCGTTGAACGATTTAAATTGGTATTAGAGGGGAGGAAGTAAGGGAAGGAGGGCTCGGTGCAAGCGGGAGGACTGATAGCGTAACAGAGTGCCAGGTTTGACTGACAGACAGCAAATGGCTCCTGGTTTGTTGATTACTCATTCTCTTAAGGTGGAAGTGGGGCGGCGTGAGGTGTCGCGGTGGCAGTGAGTAAAGCCACATTGAGCCTGACTGGATGTGCAGTGCTGTTGGGGGGGGGGTAGATGGAAGGAGGGCGGTCAGGGTGGTCTGGCTGGCTTGCGATGCTAGAGGCCTGTTAGCGGGCCAAAACAGTGGGTGAATGAACAAGAACACAGTGTGGGGTTGGCACACTGTCATATAGCTTCAGGCTGCTGTGGATGCGCGCGTCTATGTGTGTGTTTGCGCAGGATGGTGAAAATTAAAAGTCAGTGTGCAAAGTCACAGAATATGTCACACTCTGCTGTGGCTGCTTTAAAACCTGTGTTTGTGTTTGCAGATGCATTTCAGTGTGTGTGTTTGTGTGTGTTGGCACCTCATGCCAGCAAGTCTGATTTATTTGGAGGAAATGTGATTATTCTGGATATCAGTGAACCACGCTGTCTTTTCTCACGACAGCAGAGTCCTTTTTTTCCTCCTTCCTTGCTTTCTCTTTCGTCTCTCCTGAGGCTTTGTTTCCTTTGTAACAAAAGCAGGGTTTCTTAGTTAATTCAGCATGTTCGGATTTCACACTCTTAATTGTACGCGGAGATAAACAGGTTTCTCTATTGTGGACAAGGGTTGCAGTGGGAGTGGGGGTGGTGGTGGTGGTGGGGGGGGGGGCACACCAGCTTTACTCTCCTGTTGTCGTTTTACACAGTGGAGGGCAACAACCGTTCCATGTTCTCTTGTCCTTTGAAGCCCAATGGTCCCCCATTTAAATTACAGCGACCACTTTCAGTGGTGTTATCCAATACTTGAGGTTTCTGAGTGACAGCGAGGTACAAAAGGGGAAGAGATGACAGGTTTGGGAAGCCATACCGTCACGGAGCAATCTCCCAAACCAGACAAACCAACGTACAGCCAACATGAAACACAAAGAGGGCACGTGTGACGCACTCTGGCATGTTTTCACTGTAGTCCTCCAAGAGCGACATGTTTGAATATATATATGGTCCTCACAGCAGCCCAGGGACTTCATTTCAAAATCATTTTTTTATTGTTTGCAAAGATATGGTTTGGGTCATTGCATGAAGAAATTTTCCAGAGTATTTTTAACTAGAGGGCTGGGAAATTAATGAAGTTTTACTTTCAATGCAATTTTTGATTTCACAGAATTATGAACAATATCATAAAGAATAATGGATTTCTTTTTTTTGCATCCCCAATTTGTGTTGTTTAATATCATTTTTTACATCACTACTCTGAGGGTTTTTGATTTTCTCTCAAGTCATATCTCATCTATTCAGCTGACTCACAAAATGCAAAGATTGTTTCAGTTTTATTCATGCATGTTAAGCAGATTACATTTAAATAATGGGTAATCCTGTTAAGGTGAGATTTAAATATCAATCAAAATAAACATAAGTTTGATTTTTGCCATAATTGAGCAGCATGATAAAAAAAAAAACATTTTTGTCCAGAATTAAGTTTTTTTCTTTTTCCACAATGTTCAGGGTTTTTATTTTTCTATAAAGTGCAGGAAAATGTAGGTTTTCTGCAAATAAAAAAAAATCTGTTTTTATAGTACAGAACAAACAGCAGTAAAGAAAGGTATGATATCTTAAAATCTTTTAAAATAGCCTAACGGCAAATAAGATTTACCAGTACATAGGATCAAGACTTGATTACTTGATTAATAAATTGTTTATTATATTATTATGAAAATTAACTGCCACTTTTTAAAAAAAAACTGTTCATTTTTTGGAAAGAAATTTTGAAACAAGTGAAATTGTAAAGTTGTCCGTTTCCAAGAATCCAAACTCAAAATTCCAGTGTAAAGTTGGATTTTTGTTTTTATTTACAAGAAAGGCTTTGACATTTTTAGCTTTAAAAGTCTAATATTTCAACTTTATAAACTTGAAAATTTCATCCTGCAGTTGCTCAGTCTATTGTGCTGTAGTTCTCGATGGACAAATAATTTCATCTTGTCCAAATCAGTGTTGTTTTATTTTAAATAGCCTTCATTTACGAAAATGTGTGTTCAAAGTCCAGATGCTAATTATAATGTGATGATTCTGGGCAAAAACCACAAATATTTCCTTATAACCAAAAACAAAACTGTGCAACATTTGATCAGGCATTATCCAAGGCACACAGCTTCATCTGGCTAAATTCTTTCAATTAAAAGTGCTTTTCTACCCTTTGTAATCTCAAAATTTGCAGATTTGGTTCTATATTAGTTTTTTTTGACTCTCTAAAATATGAAACTGTATTTTCTCATGAATTCACAATTTTTAAAAACATGAAATTTGAGTTCGGTATCATACATGTATGTCTTAATAATCTAAAACAAAGTTTTTCTTGAAAAAATATGGATTACTTCATTTTTCAATATTTGTAGTGACTCTAATGTGCTGCCACACTTTTCCTGTTTCATTAGTCAACACAGGTAATGTTAGAGCTGGGGTTAACCAAGCTTCAGTTTCAATTACAGTTATGTGTTCCCACAATTATCAAAACAAGATAATCAAGATTATTTTATTTAACAGAACTATTAGGACCTCTCAAAATACAGCTATTTTATTTTTTCTTCGTTTGTCCATTTTACATAATAAACCTCTTCATCTTTATTTATATTTCTTGCTTCCTGTCAAAGTTTGCAGAGTGCTAACATATTGAGAGTACTATTCAACCATAAAAGCATTTGATGTACAGACATTAAATTGGACAGTTACTGTACCTTTATTCCAAATTTCAGTATTACTAATAATCATTGGGCTAAGTTTTGCCATCATGCAGCAGGCCTAGGAGTTGCATTATAATCTTGTAAATGCATTACGATTTTAGATATTTTTGGATTAATGTCTCACTCATAAAACACAAAATGATTAAGAAAAAAAATGCACATACGATTCCTGAATGCCAACCGCCCAAAAACTTAGATACCCAACATTCAGGTCAATATGCTTTTCAACATTAAGTATAGAGCAGGAAAATTTCTTCAAACAGGGAGTATTCCTGAATGCAGGCTGGTTGCCTTTGGTGCCAGAACCCTTAAATTAAGTAATGAATTTCTGTTGTGTTAAATCTCACTTGCCGACCTCAGGAAGTAGAAAAATCAAACACAAAAACTGTAATATTACAGACCTTGATGGTTCAGACAGTCTTGAAGTATCTGAGACACCCACATGTTAATTCTAACTGACAGCGAACATGATATGGTGAGCTTCATTTAAAATATATTCACCAAAACTGTTACTGAAATATTCATGATTATTAACAAGTCTTTTTTTGCTTGATACTTTAAGAAACAAGATTCTTGAAAGTCAAATAAATTAGTAGAGCTAAGCTCTTGTCATGGAAAGCAAACACTAAGAAATCTTTAATTAATTCTGCACTTAGCTCTTTGAATGAATAAACCTGCTGAGTATTGATTTTTACATCCAAGGGTTTTCATGCGTGCTGTATAAATGCCGATATCATATCTAAGCTGGAAGAGAAGGTAGTGAGGGGAATGAAGGAAGGAACGGAAGCAAATTCACAGAGAATAGACGATCGTTGTGGGCACAGAAGCTGCAGCCACAGCGTGCAGGTGCCAGAGATTTGCCCCATCACATCTCATGTCAATACAGTCAGATGTGACGGTTTAATGCTGTCAGAGCAGTCTGAGCAGAGACTGCTGTGACACTGAGTGTCGTCAGAATGTGTGTGTACGTTAAGGAGCAGACTCATGCAAACAGACAGTGTGTGTGCTCCATGACCCTAAGCCACTTCGTTTATCCACAAGTCAAGACAAACAGACACACATAATGTGGAAAGGCCCTCCGTGTTGTGCCAGTCACGCTGTTGCTTGTGAAGCTCTGTTGAGAGTGTACAGGCTGGTCTGAGGGCCAACAGAAAGAGGAACAAACAAACACGTTCAGATAAAGCTATTATAATGAATGAAAAGCAACTAATTTAGGTTGTTTTTACAAAATGTCTTTCATATGTTTATAAATATATATATATATATATACACATATACATATATGTATATATATATATATATATATATATATATATATATATATATATATATATATATATATATATATACACACACATACTTGTGTAGATGCAGCATTTTTATACTGAGATTTTCTCATTGTTTATGTTAAGATCACAAAAATCAATCAAAATTATTCTTATACTGCATTGTACGTGAATTTCAAATGTTTTGGCTTATTTGGCCATGAATCAGCCAGGGGCAGCCAGAACTCCACACATTTATACTGTATGTTTTGAACTGAACAGAAAAGATAGTGAAGCTAAAATGTTTCTGTGGTCACTCATCGTAGCAGCATGATTTCAATCATAAGTTAAAAAAGTGGGGTTTTTTTCAACCTAGAGGATAAAATATGTGAACTACAGCCTGTTCTGAAATATATAACATTGAAAACAATCCATAAATCTAAAATCTTTAAAAAATGTATTGCAGACTTCAAAAAATGTTTAGCTGCCTTAATTTTAAAGTGTTTATCAATTTATCAACTCAACTCTAAAGACATTAGTAATAGTTTTCTTTTTTCTTTATCTAAGACGTGTTTTTTCGCATACCTTGACATGTTTCGGCGGGAACTTCCACCTTCCTCAGAAGTGTCTCTTGGTGGTAGGTGTATGTATGGGACATTCATACAAACTGCCTATTTTTCTGCAGATAAAAGGGACATTCATGGCCAACATCTATGGCTAATATAATGGCTACAAATAAAAATTTTTACATCTGCAGATACCAATTTTTAACTTTTTGAGCAGATATTGTGCAGATAATTTTGTGCATCCCTAAGTGCTAAAGTGATCATTTGATCTGGACTTCCTTGTTTTTATGATTGTGTAATTGAAATAAAAAACTGTCTAGATTTCCCTGCACTTAGTTTGTGAACACACTTTTTATCCAATTGCTGTTTCAATATTAGTTCAATATTAACCCTTTAGTAAAACACCTAAACTGCATCAAACCAGAGCTAAATACGAATACAAAGACTCAAACTAAACTGCTGGGCTTGAAATAAGAGAATATATTTTGGACACACTTTCCTCTTACACAATTCTTAAAAAATAAATAAGGAATGTTCATTTATGGCAAAAAACAAAATCATTTTAATTGATATTGAGATTCCTAAAATCAAACACAATTATTCTGATTGTAATTAGATGCATCACATGTATACAGTCTTTTTAAAAACTCTTAACATGGTAACAATCAGAACACTACAACAGTAAAACAGAATCTATGAATACATAAAACAGTATGTAAAACAAATAGATAAAAGCAAAGTAACTCTGTTCCAGCAATCATTTTCTAATGATTATCTTGTTTTGAAAATTGTGGAAAGTTACAATAATCAAAATAGAAACTGTGTTTTTTTCCCCAGCCCTAACATAAAAATTATATTTCTTACAATTTATGAGACACAAATCCTTCCACAGTTTTATTTCAGGTTAAAGTCATGTATTTTTTATATCTTAATAATTAAAATGTGTATTACGTGACATTTAGCAAACACAATATCTTTCCATGAGCCTCTCTGTTAGTTGTTTTCATTCAGTGAGACGGTTTAAATGATTTGCAGCAAGGTGTTACATTTAATTAAAAGTAATAGAACAATGAAATGTCATTAATGTGAGAATGTTTCCTGTAGTAAAGTCTGTCACAAATAAATGAATGAGATACTGTGAGAGATAATATTTTTGAAAGCCAGCAGTGGTCACATGGTAAGTGTTTTCAACATGACGCTCCTCAATTGCAAAGACGCCAATCAAAGAAAGCATGTTACTCATGGGCAAATTTATCATGATTATTAGCTTAGTCTTGAGACCCATGGTTTGATTTGAGATCATTGAGATCAGGGACGTATATTATTATCTGAATTATATCAGTATCAACAGACAATCAGATACAAGCTTCGAATATTATTCACTGGTGTTAGCATAAGTTAAAATTTCTACAGAAATTTACAGCCAATATTTACAGCTGCTGATTTTCCCCTAACCTCATTCCTTAAACTTTAAAGTTTTCTCTGTGCACTAAAGTTTTAGATCTGAACAGCTACTTTAAAATGTTAAGTCTTTAGAAATTTGAGCGTTTTTTCCCACAAAACTAAAATAAACACTATAAAGACTAGGTTACACACTGGTTAAGCATTAGTAAATACCTAACTAAAATCAATGAAGCATTTATTAATGATTATAGATTTGATTAGATATAACTTTATTGATCCCTTTGGAAATTTCCCATTAGGGAAATTAGGATTCCAGTAGCAGTTTAGTATAACAGATAAAAAGATACATATGAACAAAATATAAATAAATATAAATAAAAATTAAAATTAAAAAAAGGCTACTGGCTGGCTACTGGCTAGCCATAAAGCCAGTATACTGGCTGGCTACTGGCTACGGGCAGGCTATAAAGCATCAATTAATAATGACACCTTTTAAACAGTGGACATGCTTAGCTGGTCAGCCCAATTGGGAAATGCTTTGAACACCATTTGAATAGCATTATTAATTAATATGTTATTTCTTAAAAAGTCATAAATGCATTTTGACACTTAAGAAAAGTGGTTTAGGGCAGAGGCTTTCAACGGGTGGGTCAGGACCTACAGTGGGTTGAAAACATGTTCTTATAAAAAACAGAGATTGTGACAAATAAGTTCTGAGCAGATGTATATTCATAATTCTTTACTCAATTTTTTCCCAAGACAACAAAGATATTTCAGTTGTGTTCTCAAGATCTCAACTTTTTATCTTGGTTTCTTGATGTTAAAAAGCTGATTATCACACAATAATTTATAAATTCTCAGGATTTCTGACAACCAACACTAACATGCTTCTCTTTATTTACAAAATATTTTGCTCCATCTAAGGAACGAACACCAACATTTTCTGTTAACCACAATATTGTCTTAATTGCTGATTAAGAAATTAATGGTGGGATCCAGGTTTGAAAAAAGTTGGTAACCACTGGGTTAGTATGAAAGCATTAATCATTAATATTGTGCTTATGATTATTGTACAACTGTTTTTTGTAAAAATCATGAATGTTTGTGTTTTCGTGACATTGACTTGGGTAGGAGAAGGCACAGCTTACCATAGCCCTTTTTATGCTGCATTTGCACAAATGCACTGGGCTGATGTTCCGCCATCACTGCGCTTTGAGAGATTCATATTAGCCCCGCCCCTTGGCGTTACATTGGCTTCCTCAGTCACTCCATAGCGGTTACGGCATTGCAGAACCAAAGTGGGGGTACCTGTGGGAAGTGCACAAGGGGAACTTCATCATCGAAGGAGTGGCGAACACAACAAGCCACAGCAGCAGAAAAGGCTATCAAAACAAGGATGGCAGATCAGCTGCCTATACTGTTTTTTATTTTGTTTTGTTTATCATAGTGCAAATTCAAGCACAATTCACACTAGTTCGACATCTCTTTTGATGCTGACTGCAGCTCTGCCAAAATAAGATGCGGTTCACTTGGATCATGTCGGTCACACAAGTAACACGTCATCGAACATCAAACACAGCGTCACATCTTTCTTGTCTTTAAACCAGTTCACAGTAGTTGCCTCTTCTGATGTCTCACCTCTGACTCACCTCTGTCACTAGCTCTGGAGATGGAGCAGAGAGGGGATCAATTCGTTCCCACCACTCTGTCTCTGGGACATACAAGGTTGAGGTGAAGCATCACATGGGCATAATTATTGCAGCTTGAAACGGCAGTGTGAATCAGGCTAATGTTCATCCCAGGGTGGGCAATATAGACTGAGCCACTTCAGAGTGTACACACACACACTGCTGGCAGCACTTGGTCTCTCATCCTCCCTGCCTCACTTTATACCCTCTTTCCATCAGTCTCCCTCGATTGTCCCTCTCTTTCTAAATGAACCTCCTCATGCTCATTCCATCTCCCTGCATGAGCTTCTCTCCCTCTATCTTCCTCCCTCTCTCTCTCTCTCTCTCCCTCTCTTTCTCTGGGAAGCGGTGGTGGTTAATTTAGTTGGTCATAACTAATAGCAGCTAATCTTCAGGCGGGAGTCTGCCGAGGATATTGGACAGTGTCGAGGTTAATCGCAGCCCGCCCGGTTAGCCAAGGCAGACAAGGGAAGGAGAGAGGCGGAGGGTGGAAGAGGAAGAGGGTGGGGGAGGAGGAGGTGGTGGTGGAGGGCTTAATTCCACCGAAGGCAAATGGCATGCCGGTTTTTATCTGGGCCCCTGATAAGGCAGCGCTAATACACCGAGGAGAATGGATGCTCAAGGGCCGGGTTCCCCTTATCAGCAAACTTTACAACAGGAGGCCCGGACTAACGGAGCAACCCCCACGCCGTGCACAATAAGCACCTCATTTCACCTCTCAAGCAGAACTATCACCACACCACCACCCACCACCCGCCAGCCCCACTCCCTCTCGCGCGACTGCATGCACGTACACACCGACACACACTAAATGCCGCATCCTCTCCACTTCACTTTTCCTGGTTCCTAACCCAGCCCGCCTCCACCTCCTCATCTGTCGCACCATCCCATCAAACAACAGAACACACACATTTATGTAGTTGCACAAATTTAGACAGGCAAATGTCAAGTGGAAGACTTTTTGTGGAAGTACATAATTATATGAAAGGAAGCATTGACTAAACTCACAGTAATGAGGAATTGCTGGATGATTAGGACCAGAATTCATATCTCAACATTTCTTAGCCCAGGGCAACACATGCTACCTGTTTTTGTTTCTTCCCTGCAAAGAAATAACAAAGGGTTTGTCATTTGGGATGCTCCTACCAGCCTATCTGATATGATTACCAATCAATGGTTCTTAAGATTTGCTCATGCCAATACCAGTACTAATCATGATTTGTGTTTTATTATGCCTACATAAACACATCGTTATTTTACTGAGTAGACATTGAACACAGCATAAAGTACCGCTATCTTCTCATTTTGTTACTACTTAAAAGTTTGTTTTGCAACCTGATAGTGTTCAGGGGAGTAATATATCACAGGTGATCATATCAGCTATGATCCCCATCAGCCAGTTATGTATTTTTAGTGCTTATCGACCAATAATGATAATCCCTGTTTGATCAAGGTGTATCAAGTTAGGCCTGAGTTTTACATTTTTGTACAATTCAAGTAAAAGACAAACAATATTGATATTTAATTAAAAAAATGCAAGCCCTAGACAGGGGTTTCCTGCTGGTATTTTGCCAGTTGAAGTGCCAACTTGAGATTTTATTCATTTTAATCTGCAAACTGTTTTCCAGCAGAGTTGTGGGGAGGAAGCTTAACTCTGCTCATCAAAATGGGCATCATCATTGTTTCAGTGTCACCTATGGACACTGCAAACCAACAGCTGCACTTACAAAACAAAGATATTTAATCAAATTATAAGGTAGAGGTCCAAGGAATACGATGAGAGTATGTTAAGAATGGACGAAAAAATAGTTTCTCAGGTGTGTGGCACACTATTTGTGAGTGGGAAGAAGGGCAGAGTCCGTATTTACTGATAACACATCATGTTTTATTGATCAGGTCTCACTTTTTCATTAATGTGGTCTTTTTTAACAATGCAGTTAAGTAGGAGGTTGCATGTTATTAAGGTGGCCATAATAATTAAAAAAGCACTGAGTAGACCAGTGGTTCCCATCCTGTTTTGCCTAAGGCCCCATTTACACGACAACGTTGTCACCAAAAACGGAAAGGCTTTTCCTTTGCATTTTCAAAAACGCTCTGCATTCACACAGATCCGAAAAAATGACTGAAAATGCTGTAGTGTGCATGCCAGGCCAGTAGATGGCGATGTCAGTTTGTAGTGAAACAGCGGCGTTAGAACATGTGCATGCTTTCTGAAGAAGACAAACTTTTCACAAACAACAATGGCAAGTGGACGCACAAAGACACAGGAGTTTTTTGTCTGGACAACAAATGTGTCTGGATATTTCTGTCTGGATAACAAACCAAGCACGGTAAGCATCACACATATTGCTCGGTAGACGGCCAAAGCTGTTGTTGTTGTTGTTCCTGGACTGCGCGCGCAGCCTTCATGTGAAAGAGTACACTGTATGCTGTGACGTCAGCATTTCACCCTGAAACACTAAATCTCGTCTACATGGAGTTAGTTACAAATCCATTTTCAAAACTTCCACTCTGGACCATGGCTTCAAAATTTTGCGGATTCAGGCACTCCGGGCACCGTTCTCGTGTAAACGGGAGGCGAAAACGCAATGAAAACTCTCCGTTTTGGCCTAAGAGCACCCCCTCGCTGTGCCCTCAAAAGAAGGTACAGTATTGGGAACCCAAAACAGTATGTCCATACCAATAATATTTTTCTTATCCTCATCTTCTTTAAAACACTTTTTTAACTTATTTAAATTATACATTTGAATGTGCTTAATTTTATCTGAATATCATTGTGAGAGCGCAAATCTATGCCAATGTATTTCCAATGTTGTCGGGCGAGTTATTGTCAAAAGTGTGGAAAACTGCCCTGTCTTGCACAGTTAATAAATCCTTATAAATTCCTCGATCCACATCCAGATTGGGATCTCCACCAAAATCTAATGGATTGGTCTTTGGGTCATTTTTTACCTATCCTGAAAATATAATCAAATTCTGTTCTTAAATTCCTGCTAATAAACTAACAAATGCCAGCAAAAACATGATTTTGACCTCAATGATTTTTTGAGACTGAAACTGGTTAAATGGATAGTAATCTTAAAGACTCTGTATATTTCCCAGCCCTTGTGGATGTAGACATTTACTAAGACATTTATATTGATGTGAGCTCCGTATTTACCACACATGTAGAAGAACGCACATTCAGGTCAATATACATACCACGATCACACTTGCATGAACATAAACCTACAAAGCTGTGCACATATAACAAAAACACTATTAAATGATATCTACTTGTTGTGGCCCTGCATTTGTATCAACACATTTACTATCTCCCACACATTTACACACAGATTTACGTGGATGTGGACATTTCAATGGACACACACATTAGCAGTGACACACACATTGACTTGACACAAACACTCAGACACACACCACTTCCCTCCCCGCCTGTGAGCAGCCCAGAGCAGGCAGACACCAGGAATGGGGGAGTATTATGAGTGTGGGCTAATTGGAAGATCACTCTAATGCATTAAGAGATAAAATAGTTTGGCTGTGGGCCTGGAGGCAGGATCAGAACAACATTGGAGGAAGCTATCTGGCCCTGTCACACATTTGCAGATTTCCATACTAACGCAGCAAGAGCAATTACCCCAAACACAGAGCTCTGTTGGCGCTACAACATACTCCCTGCCAGTACCACGGCCCCAGGAAATTAGACGAGGTGTGTGTGTGTGAGGGATGTCTGTGAATAAGCTTCAGCAAGGGAGGAAATTGGCTTAGTGTTGTTTGATTGTGTATTTGTTTTCTGGGTAAAAGAGGCAGGAATTGGCTTTAGGATGAGTTAGGGTTTTACAGGGTGGCCTTGGGTGTGTCATCCAGAGGAAAAGAGAGAGAGCGATAGGAAAAAAGAGCAAGACAGATACACAACCACTAAAACAAAGGTATTTAGACAGTCAGCTAATCAACATGGCTAATAGGGGAACAGGCATCTGCTTGCTTACACCCTGTCTGTGTTGTTTTTCACATGCTAATCACTGTTTGTTATCACCAACAGTGGGTGGTGTGCACATTTGTGTGTGTTTGTGTAGTCATCCTCTCTGTTCTCTGCTTTAAAATTAGCCACTAAACTGAGTGTTAGGACTTCCTTTCATATAATTTTGTTGATTTGTGTCAAACTTTATACATGAGGGAACATTTGTTAAGTGGGACCAAAAAAAAAAAAATGGGCTTTTCATGTGGGAGGAGATTTAGTTGAGAGAATAACACAGCTCTGCAAATACAGTATTTGGCTCACAACTCATGATTTTTATTGAAATTGCACAAAATTGTACATCATATATCAGATTTGGCTAATGCTAATATAAAAGCATGTTTTTACTTCATTTTTTACATTTTATTTGCACAGGAAACAATTTTATCAGCTTATTAATTTCATTACACATGCCTATATCTCAACTGGAATCAGAATACTTGATTACTGCCAATATTTGAAGTAGGCTAATGGTATTACACACACACACACACACACATATATATATATATATATATATATATATATATATATATATATATATATATATATATATATATGTATAGTTTGTTTTCTTGCTCTTATTGTGACAGCCATTTTGTTTGGAGAAAATACACGAATTAAGCTATTTGATCTACAATAAGTGATAGATGTGATCTTTTTTTTTTTAAGTAAAGGCTTTCAGTTTCAAAAACTTAAAGTTATTACTTTGGATTACATAAACATTACATGCAAAATGTGATTTTTTTTTGTATGAATAAGTTGAACAAAGTATAATCTTCCTTTTGATTGCTAAAAAAAACAGCATCAAACAGACACTGTAGTTGTTTCCATCCACCAGCCTATCTGTAACAAATGAGAGGGAATGCAGCAAATAAAAAAAAAAAAACACAATATATTTTAAAGGGAAAAAACTAAAATCTTGAAGAGGGTGTAACTAGAAATAAATGCACTCATACAAGATAAATGTTATTATAGACTGTATAAAAATGGCATGACATCTATGACTTGTGCAAAATAAATGTAAACACTTCTCGCCATATTTGGGTAACCAGGCTTAACAGTTTAACACACTGGATGCATGGCAGCTATGGAATGTGTCACACTGACTCTCAACAAACCAGGGGCATATACACTACATTTTGGCTGCCTCTCTCTGTTGCCACACTTGTCTCTCTTCATAAACTGTCCCTCAATAAAGGCCATAAAGGATTATTTTCATTTTCCTGACTTTAAAAGTCAAAGATAGTATGTGGAGGGCAAAAAGTCATTTTAAAAGCCTAAATCATTGTAACTGACCTGAGAAACCCCAAAACAAAAGCAAACAAGTGACGTTCCACCACAGAAATTCCAAACCAGGCTCTTATTTTGAACAGCACAAACAGGAAGTGCTACCATACTGCGTTAACCCCTGACCACAGTAACATCCCACCAGCAGAATAGTGGTGCACTGTGTCATGTGTCCGGTTATTAAAAAAAATGTCTGTACAGGAGTTTTTCTCGTCATATATCACAAGAAAGCTCAAATCCTCAGGATTATAACCATGTTGACCATTTTCAAAACAAATCACCACATCAACCACAATTAAAATTTTTATCTGTCCACAGTCATAAAACTGATGAAAATCAACATTTAGAGCTCTGCTATCATCCTTCTCTCGTGATCTTCCAACAAAAACATTAATCCTGCATCAACAACAATCAATATTCAGTACAATTACAGTCCAAACACATGCTCCACCCACCTATGTTGGTTACTGCTTAATTTAAATAAAGAATATTTTTCAAACTAAAACTATACACTACAGAAAATTCTACTTAAAACTCTTTTCAAAAATAAAAAATAAAAGAGAAAATCCTCGGTCTCATTTATCCCTTCAAAGACCATCAGGGAACAGATATTGTTTATGAGTAGTGCCACTTCCTGCTTGACTACTTGAATCCTAATACTCTGTTTGGGTGGAAAAGGTAAATCCTCATTTTCTTTTGCACAGTGGCTAAAGATTTGGTTAAATTTTGCAGTACTTGGTTAGTGTCCCTACTAATGAACTCTGTAGAGCAAAAAAAAAGGTTTGCATGCAGTGGTCACCAGATATACTTGCTGGCAAAGTGCTTTAAATAATACAAACCTGTTTTTCTTCTCAAGTGCAAAAAACTGATTTGGCTCAGTTTTAGGCTTAAACTTTCAAACCTTAGAGCACACGTCAAAATTTAAAAGAATATATGTACCTTTGTTGGATTCATGAATAACATACATCTTCCCTTGGATTATGTAAACCTCACGTTTGAAACTTCCTATTTTCTTGATATAAGCAAGAAATAGGTCTGAATCATGTCAAACTGACTCCACCAGCACTTATCTCCTGTTCTTTGTGGCACCTGTGGGTCTAAGTAGCAGGTGTAACAGGTAGGAGCTTTCCTACAGGTCCAATCATATTGCAGGCCTAGTTTGGATGATGCCTGTATTGGCATCTGCCCTGCGGTTAGAAACACGGACTCCCCAGACTCTCCCAAACTAAAGGGATAACAGGTTACGGCTGTGCAAAGCATGTGCTTATGGTCAGAGCGATTTCATACCTTCACCGAGACGAGAGCGTTTAGGCACAGAGGCTGAGGAACACACACAGAGGTCCTGTAGATCCTCGCTGTAGGGTGGGACAGACGACAGCCTTTAGCGTCTTCTGCCATTGTTGTCTATGATTTGCCGTTAAATCCAATTTATCGCAGTTATGGAAATGCATCTCTAACCCTGCGGCACATTGGGCAGGATTTATTCAACATAACCCCACCATTTAACCATTCTTCATCTGCTTGTTGATTTGTTACGGTGGCACGGCTTAGGTTAATGTACCAGCAGCCTGGGGGAACAGAGTGATACATCGTGATTTACATTGCTGCATGTGCTGTAGACCAAACTGGATCTCCTGATTATTGTTGGCATGATAAAGGTTCACAGTTACCTGACTGAACAATGAAATGAGCAAAAAATACTGAGTGTTCTCCGTTGCTGAAAAATTAAAGTTTTAATTTCCATTATGATTTTGAAATTCTCATGCTCAATAAAAAACAGGATAACCAAGATTTAACGAGAACTGTACTGCATGTCATGTTGCATTTGTTTTGTCCATAGATTTCGTCTGTTTGATTTTTCAGTTATTGTAGTTAATGTTATTAATACACTCACTGGCCACATTATAAGGTACACATTGCTAGTGCTGGGTAGGACCCTTTAGGCCTTCAGCACTGCCTTAATTCTTGTGGCATAGATTCAACAATGTGCTGGAAACATTAATTGACAAGGTAGCATTGCACATGTCCATTGCACATCCACAATATACATCTTCTGCTCCACCACATCCCAAAGTCCTCTACTGGATCGAGATATGGCGACTGTGGAGGCCACTGGAGTACAGTGAGCTCACTGTTGTGATTAATAGACCATTTTAAGGTGATTTGAGCATTGTGGTATGGGATGTTGCCCTGTGGGAAGCATCCATCAGAAGAAGGGCACACCATGTTCATAAAAGGACGGACACGGTCAGCAACAATACTCAGGTAGGCTGTGGCCTTTAAATGACACTCAGCTGGTACTTAGGGGCCCAAAGTGTGCCACCAGCAGCAGCATGAACCATTGATACAAGGCAGGATGGATTCATGCTGTCATGTTTTTTTACGCCAAATTCCAATCCTACCATCTGAATTTTGCAACAGCAGTTCACTGTTCATCAGATCAGGCAGCATTTTTCTCATATGTTAAATGTCATAAAGATTTGTTTATATGTTACAATGAGAAAGTAAACAATTTCAGGAAATAAACCTCAAGGGTTACAGTTGTTTTATGTGTAAATAACAGCTGTGAGTTGGCATAGTGCTAATTTTATTGTTTCTTTATTTATAATACACTGAGAAGGTTTATGTTTTTTTAACTTAAAAGTAAAATAACTCCAGAATAAAGGAAAATAACTTTTTCTCATTAAAGCTCCTTTCTTTTCCTGTAAAACTGCCTTTAAACACCCATGAATATAAGACTGACAACCTCCACCCACCAAAAAAAAAAAAAAAAAAGAACAAGGCACATATTTAAATGTGGTATGGCTGTACTGGTACATTTCTAGTATTTATATATTTTTTGGACAATGTGCCTGTGATTTCTGATAAAAGCTCTAAATTGTCTAATTTGGGGCATTTTTGTCTTCTAGTTTTTCCTTTACTATTTTTGCCATGCTATTAAACTCGAAAATAGGAATGCTTAACTGAGATATTTTTAAAAAAAAATGTGGATAACTACCTTATTGAGCAGTGTTAAAAAAATATTCCTGAATTAAAAGCCTGGGTCCACATCCAAAGTATGTCCAAAATCCTATCACTTCTTCCTTGTGCCACGACCAACACACCAACATTAACTGAAAATGTCATCCAAATCTGCAGAAGCATTATTGAGTTTTTAGCTAAAAAGGAGAAAACTGCCCCATCTCGCAATGTTAACAATATGTTAAAATTCCTTGATCTGCATCCTGATTAAGCCGACCACCAAATTCTACCACTTGCATCGTGCCATGGCCAACAACCCGTAAAAGATGTTATCCTAATCTGTTGAAAAGTTACTGAGTTATTAGCAAAAATGTGGACAACTGCCCTTTCTAACAATGTCAACAAATCCTTTAAAAGAAATCCCTGATCTGCATCCAGATTCAGATCACCACCAAAAAATTGTATCCATTGGTCCTTGGCCCATTTTCAACCTATCCTGTATGTTTTATCAACTAACATTCAAAACATTTTGAGTTATCCTGTTAACAAACTAACAGAGCAGGCAAAAACATCACCTCCTTGACAGATAATAACTTATTTGATTCATTTCTGAGCCACTTCTGGTGTTTCATACCTCATGTTTTTGACTTGAAATCCATGGTATCCAAAAATTATCATCTACAAACAGGAATATAATCCATGTACACATTCATGCTCTCAAGAAAACAAAGATTGAGGTCATAAGATCATGTGCTGGTGCATGTTTTCCCTCCACCTCCTGTGCAGTCTGCTAATTGCTCACAGGGTGATATGTAACAACTGGAGAAACTCCAGTCACACTTTTTCATTTCAGCGAGGGTAAACAAAGGCTCGCTCTGCAGACGTGAGGAGGAGCTGTGTTTGCATGCTTGGTGGGCGTGAGCATAAGGCCTAAATGTGTGTGAGCGGATGCTGAGGTGTATGATGAGATGCATCATGAGACAATAAATAGTCATTATCACGCCCACACATGAGCCGCGGGCACTTTGGTTGTTGTCCACCACCAGCGCTGTTCCAGGTTTCAGTGAAAAGGCGGCGAAGGCCAAGATATCAGAGATAGCCGCTGTGTGAGCAGAGGATTTCAAAGTGTTAGGAGACGCTGTTACACTTCTAACACTTCATCCGTCTGACTTGCTCACACACACTCACGCAAGGATACGTTTTCACACACATCAGATCAATACAGACTAGGATGATGACACTGAGATGCTCAATGTGAGGCCAAGAGCTTTTCTCTTTTTTTTTTCTATCCGTCTGTCTTGGCTCCAACCTCTCCTCTTCTCTCCTCTCTGTCTATTACCTGTCTACTCCCTTTCTCTTCCTCCCGTTTCCTTGGCTGGCCTCTGCAATCTTCTCTTCAAACAGTCCAACCCTGGAGCATTGTCTCACCTCCACTTGTCTCTCCTCCGCTGCTTCCTTCCCCCCCCCCTCCACCTCCTCAATCCTCTCCTCCTCAGCTCTCCAGCCGTCCCCTCCTTCCTCATTGTCCCTGTGAAACATTTGGCAGATGTAACATTTAATTACGGCCGTATCTCCTCTGGCGCTGTCGAGGCAGAGCGGACCTATAACGCCACTCAGAGCAAAGGAGGAGTTGCATTACAATTTGCAGTGAAGTGATTTATTCGCCGAACAAGGTGGGAGGGAGAGGAAGGGGGGGCAAACAGGAAAGGTAATTTCTCGATACTCGCTACAAAAAGGTCAAATGCTTTTTAATGACTGTGTTTTCTGATAATGCAGGATGGAGTACTGAAGCGGCCACAATGCTGGCGTGTATGTGTGTGTGTTGGGGGGGGGGGGGGGGATAGTGGGCCCAGGCAATAATAAAGTTGCAGATTGGTATCACGTTGTGACGTTTTTAATGGAGTCTTGTGGCTGAGGACTTCATTTGCAGTAGCAGCATTCGGCCCCTCGCCTCGTCCGCAACTGTCACCGTGTGTGATTTCTCTATTCCAGCCTGCCGCCTGTCGTTGTTGTTTGCCATCAGCCTGAGCCAATTATAAAAGAGCAAATGAAGTGTGGCCCATTAAATGTTGCCATTCACACAGTCGACGCGGGGTTATTGAATGGTGATTAAACAAGAGAGAGAGAAGATATGAGCATGTGAGCAAACTGACAAAGCCACAATGTCGCTCTGATACCTGGCGTGCATGGATGGCAGGAAGAGAGAGAGGGAGAAAGGAAGGGAGCGAGAGGGAGAAAGAAAGGGAAGCACATAAAATGAGAGAGTGATAAGACAGAGGGGGTGGAGTTAACTAGAGAGACATACAGTAGCCACAGTGCAGATGTCCAGCCTATTACAACAGTCACACTAATTTATAGTCCACGGCCTTCATGAAAGGTCAAATATTTTAAGCACGCTGGCCTTTCTATAAGTATTCTTCAAAAACTGTGTCCTCTATGATAACTTCCACTGATGTCACAAATGCATGCAGTACTCTGACTAATGAAAGCACAAATTCAGATCACTGGTTCTCAACTGGTCTGGCATCTGACCCTACCCCTTCTCAATGACAAATCCCATCACATATTTCAGAAAAAATTCAACCGCTTACATTATAATAACAAAAGTTGCTGTTGGACATTAGATGAAAAAAAAACATGATTGAACAAAGATGAAGGGCAATGCAAAACATGTTCATAAAGTGCATAATCATAGACAGGGGCACTGCCTGCAATTGTGGTCCCCATGAAAATAAATTCCGGACCTTTCCACCATTTCAAAACATAATTGCGTATTTTTTCTACAGCATATTGTGATGAAAATACACTTTGTAAGTACGCACAAGGTTACTGATTGGGGCAAATACACTGTATATGCACAGGAATTCACTGGTAATGGTGTTTTAGTGATAATACAGCACAAATGTAAAATCATAGGTGATAATGTCAGGATAGCAAAGCTCTGAAGTGTAATTTTACAATAAATGAATGTGATTTTATGGTAATGTCATTTGTTTGTAACTGTAAAATTTCAATAAAGCTTTACAAATCACTGTGTAATGGAAAATTTACAGTAATTAGTGGTGATTTGACACTATTAAACTATGATTCTACAGTCATTTAGGCTGCTCTAAAACCAGTTTACAGTCATTTTCATATTTGTTACTACAAAAAAATACAGCATTGCACTGTGAATTCACCACAATTATTAGCCAGTAAGTCATTGAGCAATTTTAATATATTTTTTTAAATATTGTGTGATTGAACAACACGTCCAGTACATAATCACACTTGACCTTTAGTACCTGTAATTTCATGTCGAAGACTATTTTCTTGACTGCTAAACTGCTTTATTCTCTTATTACCTGTGATATATATGCAAATTGTTATGGCTAATTTTCTCTGATCAAAGACGACAAAAAATATCTTATAAAGTGGAGAATGAAATGTCTATTGCACTTTTAATTAATAGGTAAAAAATCATGCTATTTTGTGAATATTCCCGTTTTTACATCTATACACGCTCAGATTTTAAAGTTAACAATTCACTAATGTAGTTAAATATATAACTCATTACAGTAAATAAGTATAACAGAGGTTGCCTGATTGACAGGCTATCTTTTCGCAATACAGCAGGAAACAGCAAAGAAACATATTTTGTCAGAGCAGTATAAAGTCTAAAATTGTGGCAATAAATTAATTAGTTATGAGAATTAATATGCCATTGTTAAAATTAACTCAATTCCATGATCAATTCTGCCTATTGCTCCAATTCTTGATCTATTCTCTTATCAATTCCTGTAGATTTCCAGTGTGGACAGAATAGGCCTACCCAGGTTAACTATGTCATCACTGTCAAACAACTGGCAGCCCTGATATTTAGAGTATAGATGAATGCATCAGCAGGCTTTTGAGTGTTTCTACCCTTGACTGAAATCACACAGACATGGTGCAGTTAGCATCATTAATATAATATTGAGAAATTACTTTGAGCACTTCTGTTTCCTGTCAGCCATAATTGCAAGCTTTGCTTCTTTGTTGTAGTCACTGCTGGCTGCCTCGAATGAGAACACAACATCCTTGAGCGAATTAAAAGGGAGGTGAGGGACTGTTAAATATAAAGACAAATTATATTGATTTCTGAAGGCAGTTGTTACTTATTCACAACTGGAAATAGTTTTCCATTCTCATCCCTAAAACTGATGATTCAAGATGACAAAAAGAACAATATTAATACTCAGTCATGGCCCTTTGAATCATCCTAACTTATTTGTAAAACACCCTTATTAACAGAAACCCTGAGAGGACATGCATGCAAACGCACTAATTTAGCCTGTTTCCCATTACAAAGGTTAAATTCTGGTTGTGTTCTGCAAACCTAAAGTACTTAGCACGGTATCATGAGAAAACACTCATTATCCCCAAGGATATCATAAAAAGCCCCTAAATATAGGTTTAATGAAAAAGGAAGTAAAATACATGGATATATGTCTACTTAAGGCCTCCATACATCATAGATTTTTGTCACAGATTTTTTCCCCTGGCACACATTCATGACCCACTGAAAGCTACTATGTGACCTACTTTTGGATTCCAACCCACCAGTTGAGAAACATTGCTTCAAAAGCCCAATACTTCTTTAAATTAATAATGATACGCCAACAATAGCAGCCATTGCAAATTAAGTAAAAAATAAAGGGAACAATGCACATCTCGTGATTTAGCGAAGTAGTATTTTTGAACACAAATTCAAGTTTTTTAATCTTTAATTTCCAGTGATGGAAGATTCCGGGTGCATATACAGAAGCACAGCTACAACTGTATATTTGTAGATAAAGTAAGTTTAAGCTTGGTTAGATTTTGTAATCAACTCAATAATATTTAAAGCAAAATAAGCATTTAGATGTATAAATGTGACAGTCTGACAATGGACTGGTACGCATTTATTTTATATGTTGTCATGTTGCACTTGAAAACACACTGTCGGTAAGCATGTGTGCACAAAGACCTCAAACTAGTAGTAGTGAAATTGGCCCCATATGTTAAAATATGCATGCAAGCCTATTAAAGTATACGGGCACTTAGATTTCCACCAGCACAACACACTGTTTATACTCAAAAGACGCCTTTTAAATGTAATGTGATTTAATTATAGTTTTGCCTTCTAAGCAGCAGCATGCTCCATGAAGTTTATATATATCGCTGCTGAATGTGGCCGCAAGTCCGCAGCTAGAATTATCAGTCTATTGCTCAACATCCCCCTCCACATCATTCAACAGCAGACTGGCTGTTTTGAAAATTGCATAATTCGCCTTATTAATGAGCGTGAATTGTACTCGACAATTAGAGATGGGTGAAAAATGTTAAGTTGGGTGTAGAGAGAAATGCTTCCAATTACACGGCGACACGGGGCCTTGTACCTTCCCAGCCTCCACCGGCGGTAATTAAATCCACAAGCTTCTTAACGAGGCAGCCATGAAATAAGAGTTGAAGGGTTAATGCGGCTATCATTTCTCCCCGCACAACGACTCCATGAGGCTCGCGCGCATGTGACGCACACACAGAAACACACACGTGCTCACATTTGCATGGACATGTAGCCTACAAGCACCCACCACCGCCTTATATTTACCTCCCTTACCCTTTTCATACGGCAAGTTATTACAGAAATACAAGTATTCGCTAGAAAATCACATGTGCACGGTTTCAATTTCCCCTCAAGGGTCGATTCAAATGGAGAAACTTTTCTGTGGCTCAATATTTTTACATTTCTGGCCAAACCTCCTCCTTTGTCCTCCCTCGGGAAGGAAGAGAGAACTTACTTGGGTGCTCTTCTTGTCCAGGAGGCCCTTTGTTTGAGTTGAAATGCTGCCTCCAAACTTCAACATCGAAGAAGAAAAGAAAGAAGAGTGGTTGGTCAAGGTGCAGTGGCTGCTGCCTTGTTGTGACTGCAACAGCACAAGGACAGATTTTCAAAATAAAATATATTTGGAAAATAAAAATGATTGTAAATGAAAAAACTGGAACTGTGTTAACAAGAAATATGTAATCATGAAATATTCAAAACGGTCATCTTGAAGATACAGCAAGCAAATGGTGAATTATATACTACAATAGAAACCAGTGTTTTTAAAAGTAGGGGTCTTACCTGGAAAATTGGGAACAAAGGCAAATGGAGCGGAAAAAAACCCCAGATAATATTAATAGATAGCTGGTCTTTGAGTAAAAGCATTGACAAAAAAATACACTAAGAGGCAGGGGCGCTGGCAGAAATTTTGGGCCCCATGAAAAGACATCCCATAGAACCCCACCCCAAACTAGCTCTGAACAGTTTCTCAAACCATGCATCTTTCAAAGAATAAAGAAGTAAAAAATGTTAAATGGACTGTTCAAAATCATCACAACCAAGCTCTTTTGTTGAAAGATACAAATAGCTAATCTTCAAATGTCTGGGTATACACTTTGTGGCTAAGAATAATAAAATACATGTTAAATTTAACAGTGCAGTACAAACAACATTCTGAAATTTGGACCATTTTAGGAATTTGGCATGTTTTTATTAAACATTGACATTTGAGATGTAATCAGTCCTGAGTAACCTCTGATCTTTTCACCCTGTCAAATTTTATTTTTTTTTGCAGATTATACAACTGTCTTACTCCATAACCTGTTATTCTCAGGACCTGAGTACTTGAGCATGTCATTCAGATATTCAGATATACATCAAAAAGCATTGTCATAACTAATACTCTGTAGTGAATATTCTTCAGGGCCTCTTTTTTGCATAAATATAATTGTGATCAGCATTAAGCATGCAAAAGATGCCAGTATAACACTTTTTTTTGTAACCAGAAAACGAAACTTTAGTATGTATAGCGAAAAAAAATCATATAACCCCTATGGCAAAATGTTGCTGATACAGTAATATTTTTGGGGGCCCGTAGCAGTCATGGGCCCTCCGAATATTCCTAAGTTTTCCCCCTTTTATGCCACCCTTGCTGAGGGGTTTTTATAAGACACATTATTCTAATGCTTGCAATTGTAAAGTTGTGTTTAACATTTAAAAATAGTGACATGCAAGTTAGTCTGCTATGGCAGTTTGGATCATTTAATCAATAAATCAATCCATCTATCTGTTTGTTCATTCGCAAAATAAAGTAAAAACAGGTGCATACAATCATAATTTATCATGAAAAAGTCTTAAATGGGACCCCTCAAAAGCTAGCCAGAGCTTATAAGGGCCAAGGTATCAAACAATTTACACAATCAAAACATGACACAAACATGATTTCCACCTAAAAGCTAGTATGATCTGAACATTTAAAATTTATCAACTTACTAAAATACCCTAGTGTATACACATACATGTAGACGATGGCACATGGAAAATGGCAGCAAAACTCGTTTGTGTTACTATATTTTGTTAATTTTATTTAGATCTCAGCCATTGAATTTTGTGGCTACAGTTTCCTTGTGCCTTTTTAGCTGGAACTCACTGCCAGCTGAAATCTATGTTCTTTTTCAGTGCAAATCTTAAACACGCATAAGAGGGCATATTAAGTGTGGGCTAATAAATGGATATCAAGTAAGAACATTTAAATAAACAAACAACTGTTGTCATGTAAATGTCACTGTTAATTCTTGTGAAGACAGAAGATTGTTCACACGGACAAAAGTTATTCAATAGTGACAAAAATATTTGTTGTTAATTAATACGAGGACACATGGTGAGAGGTTGTGCCTTTATATTTTTTTAATATGCCAAGATATCGCGCAAGAATAGACTACAATTGCGGCAGCATTATGGAAGGCTCTGCTAAAGTAAACCACATAAATCATTGATGACGTTAATTCTTAAAATAAAAATCGAACATGCGATCCACCCTCGGAGATTCTCTCACTGTTGCAGCTTGCTCATTTTGGATTGTATTGTTTTTCTCTTCCACCCAATGACATCCGAGGAAGCGCGCTCCTGGCTATTTGATAATTTTGTTAACTTTTCACCTCCGTTCAATATCCTGTCACTGCGGCTGAAGGCTGCGCACACCTCGTGCCATTATCTGCAGCAGCGCGTGTCTTATTGTAATGGCTCCCTTCAATCACGGGAGGAGGGGGAGGATGTGTTTGAATTCATAATAGCGGCAGAAATCTGCGTTTAATCTTCGGGGCGCGAGCGGGGGAGCGCGCGCGGAGTCTCAGTGTGCGGTCACCCGCGCTAATGGAGGAGAGACAGCAGTGAGGAGACTGACAGCAGCTCCACGGTGTGAGAAAGAGAGAGAGAGAGAAAGAGAGGGGGAGTCAGTGAGCGTGTTTTTTTAGAGTAAAACATCAGTTTGGTTCGCTCCCATTAAAATAATTCGTTTTTGTTTTTTATTTGTGCTTGCATAATAATGACGATTGAATAGGCTAATTAAACACAAAAATAGCGATTAAAAATTACGCAGGTTCATCACACACCTGACCATAATGACGTAAATCTGATGAACACTAACGCCAAAATAAAAAACACCTCAGTGGTCTTTGTTTCATAGACTCAGCCAAAAAGGTTATGGTTTGCCTGTGTTTGTCTGGCAGTAAGATAACTCCAAAACGTAAGAACGGATTTTGATGACAATTTTAGGGAATGTTGGTCATGGCACAAGGAAGAAGTAGAACAATTTTTGGTGGTGATCCGAATCTGGATCCCGGTACTTTTAAAGGATATATGAACTTTGCAAAATAGGGAGGATTGCCACATTTTCATAACTCAAAACATTTTCAGTGAATTTGGATCACATTTCTAGGGAATGTTGGTCATGGTACAAGGGAGGACTGAAACAATTTTAGTGGTGATTTTATTTATTTTATTTTTTATTATTTGTTAACATTGAGAGACAGAGCAGTTTTCCACATTTTTGAAAATAACTGGCTTGACATCCCTGGAGATGCCTTAGTGAAAGTTTATGCTCTTGGAGCAGATCTAATTTTTTCCCATCAGATCTCCGCACCATCTGACTATCTACCCTCGGTCTCCCTCCGGTGATTTGTAAGAGAGAGGGGCTGATCAGATTAAGGTAGCTTGTGAAAATAAATCTTTATGTGGAGAGAGTAATGGTTGGAACAGCAACCTAACACATTTAATCTAAAATACAATCCAGACAATTTTAATGTATAGGTATACCGGTATACAAGAGTTGTGTAAAATATTGCATACAATTGTTTATCCACAATGCCTGCAATTAATGTGATTTTGTTTAAATAAATGATCTGTTCTACACGATTTCTGCATGAGATTACTTAAGACGCTGAATTTAGTTTTTTCTTTGTTTTCGTGTGACATTGATATGAAACATGTGAATTTATTTAGACCCAAACAAATAGCCTAAATGAATAAAGAAAAAATTGACAGTTTAAAAAAATTATCATGCTTTTATGTCTTCAGCTGTGCCCATGTGCAAAATCGATACAAGACTATTTTTGTGACATGTCTGACACATGAAACTTTCACTTTTCCCTATAATAGCCTACATGCTATGTATTATGGTCTGTTCTGGCCCCTAAAGATATATGTATAATCCGCTGACACAATGACTTCACCATTATTGTGTTGGCCCCTATAATCCTCCGCTCCAGCAGAGGTCAAATCTCCTAAATTCTCCGCTCTCAGGCCTTTCACGCAGCGCCGCCAATTATTGATACCTCCTACCAATAGGGCGATGGGTTTCATTTGTATTTCATTCATTGCGGAATGAGCAGAAAATGTGTCAAAGAGCTGACATTGTTGAAAACCACCGATGTGGGGAAACCTCATCACTTGCCTCGGCCCCTCGAAGCTTCTCTCGTCCAATAATTAAAACACTTTTAAAATATCAATGTCCCGCGAGAAATGAGCACACTTCATGTCAAAAAAATGGGCCACGGACATCAAAGATATATGAGGCTGTTCACGCTTTTATAATTCAGTGAAAGAAATAGAGTCTGTTCATGGTAATGTGATTTAAAAGGTATTGGTGCTTTCTAATTTCTGTGGGCCTAGAATATATCCGTGCATTGAAAATGACCTTGGTATTGTGGAAACGTCTTCTACTTACAGTGTGGGTCCATATCTGTGCTTTATTAAGGCCCACGGTAAGGTATCCCTGCTGCCTCACATGCACACACCTTATTACACTGCACGGTTTCATTACCTCGGTTTGTTTTGTGGACCTGTAAACAGTGCAGTCTGATCTGGTATCTGTAGCTCGCAGCCTTGCCCGAGCCAGACACAAACACATTCCTTTTAATGAGGCTCCACAACTGCCTGCACAATCCTCCACTTCAGACCATTAATATTGTATTGTTCATATCATGGACTCCTAGGTTACAGCGAGCATGCATTTTTCATTGCGATAATCCTTAATTATTTTTATGCACCCTTAATCTTTCATATAGTTTCAGTGTTTTGCTTAAATATTTAATGGCACGATGATGCGGTGCGTCTTTCAGGACTGAGGCAGAGAGTGAGACAGAGAGGGAGAGAGAGAGAGATGAGGGAAGGGATTTTTAACGCCTCTCCCGGTATAAGCCTCCTCGGCACTGTCTGCTTGAGTGACTCGGCCTCCAGTGGAGACGCACTTTTTAATTCATATCAACACTGACCTCATTCAAAATAATCCTCTCTGCTTTAATCGCTTTTATTCCAGAGCTGCAACTCATTTCTTCACATTTAACTGCAGGAAGCAAAAAACAGATGACACACAAAAACGGAAATAAGTTTAAATAAGTTGCATAAGCAATATTAATCTATGAATTCTTGGAAATCATGAAAAAAAAAACATTATTATTATCGAGAAATCAAGTTTTTTCAGTCAGTACTTTCAAATCAATCCCACAGTGGGTGCATTTGGGTAACACTTTCTATGAAAGCCCCTATGCATTATAAACATATTATATGCATGTTTATTATGCATGATAATGTGTTATAATTCTGTATAATCATAGTTATAAGCATTTGTGGCAGATTATAATACTCCATAATAGAAATTATAAGTCATATGGGTATTTATAATGAGTTATAAGCATCCTTGCAATTTTGTTTTTAATTTCAATTTAAATTTCATTTAAATTCTTAATTATTTGTTATTCTTTACGACAAAAATCAAACTTTTAGTTCATTTTTAAGTTTATCTAGATTTGTTTTTTTGTAATCAATTATAATCAACCAGTAACATATTATAAACACTGTTTCAATGCATTATTATGTAATTAAGAGTTACTGTAAGTGGCCATTAGGTGCTCTGTGTTAAGTAATTATGATGTGTTTTATAAGCAGATGTATTGTATGACAGAGTGGTCACTAACGTTATAAAGATAAAACATCATAATCATTCATAATTTTTTTATGATTTGTTGTAGTCAAATGCAAAATACAACACATCATAAGTATGCTTGTAACTCATCATTGTAGTGACATAGGACTGTTACTATGAAGCATTGTAAACTGTCACAAGTGATTGCATAACTATGATTATACTTCATTATAAGCAGATCATAACACACTGTGCTACAGTATAAATATGTTTATAATACATTTACAATGCATCATCAAGGGGGCTTCATAAAGTTTTATCTGCATTTGTTCTATTAAAATCACAGCAAAACATTAAGGAAATTAACTGATTGAAAGGGTGTAGGCTGAAGTATAAAGCTTATTATACATACTTTTTATTTATTTATTTATTTTATTTTTCTACAAAAATTAACTTAGAGGCAACCCTGTAACTGCCATCCTAAAGTTATATAACAAAATAGAAGATTAAGCATTTAAAGTGAACTACAAGAAGTTTTAAAAAAACAACAACAACAACAACAACAGAAAATAAAAGAACAAAATATCCAAAGCATCTGGTACAGAATTTTGGTGGTTTGGAATTTTGGTAATATCTACTCTTTATAACTGTTAATCACATTTTCTTGAATGTGGGAAATGAACACATTTTATTCAATTTTCATGACTGTTCCACAAGTTTACCTCTTAAACTGATACAGGTCTTTCATTTACATTAGACCTAACTTTTGCCTTTACATAACATCTGTTCCCCTCAGATCATATGGACTCTCTGATTTCAAACCGCCTCTGAATGCTGTGTCTTAAAGAATTATTTTTTTTATATGTACATCATCTGTGTTGTTTTCAAATTAACCCAGTTGTAAAATGTTAGAGCAAATAAAGTGACGAAAAAATAAAGTGGTTTGCTCACAGTTATGAGATCATGTTTACAATTGTTATTGCTCTCTTCTGTCTTGTATGTGTTGCCCCAAAGCTCTTCACTGTAAGTCATGTCTGGAACCAAAACAGAGTAATAAAGAATGTACAAAGACCTCTGGTTAAGAATCTCTTTGTATTATCAATGAACTGATAACCCCAGAGTGTTTTTTATTGCCAGTAAGAAAAACCCTCCATCGTGACAAAATTATCGATGAATTATGGGTTGGGTTTTTATATGATAGTGGATCCACAAAGTGCTCTTGCAAATACTAAACAAATGCAAAAGTATCACAGGATGGTTTCGTTTACTTCCACTAAATACGTGCTTTTGCACATATGGATATGGATAAAAGTACCCTAAAATGAATCCAATATAGATCTTATACAGTTACAGACAAAAGAAGTAGTATGGCAACTATTTTGAGCAAATCTTGCTCATGTCACTGAAGAGAATCACCAACAGTTCCGCAACTTAAATAGCTGATTAACACTCTAATTCAAATTTAGACAACTTTTCTTATCCCCAAAGGATAATCCAGTTCTAACAATCTACTGAGATCATAAAAAACTTTTACAAACCAATAGCTTAATGTCAGAGACAATAAATAAACTGTCAGAACATTGACAGAAAAATACACTGGCACACTGACACCTTCAGGTAGCCTCTTTTAGTAACAACACTTAAGTGCCATACAAGTTAAAACATCAAATTGAGAAAAGAGCAGTGTCAACCCTTCGAGGAACCCTGTTACGAGCAGTCCTCAATTCATGCTTTGCCAGTTATTACCTCCGCCAAGGAGGTTATGTTTTTGGGAGGATTTGTTTGTCTGTTTGTCTGTCTGTCTGTTAGTTAGCAACATTAATCAAAAAGTTATGGACAGATATTGATTAAATTTTTTAGGGAATGTCCGGATTGGGATAAGGAACAAATCATTAGATTTTGGAAGCGATCTGATCCAGAAGAAAACCGCCATTACGGAATATGCAATTTTCATGAATAACTGCTGAACTAATGTTGATATCATTATGAATTCAGTTGCCAGTGGTATGTTTTCATGGTCAAGGAATCTAAAAATGTAGTCAAAATAAATGTGAGACTAAGATTTATGGTGTAAATGACAAATAGGAGGAACTGTGGCGCTTGGCGGAGGTCTGCACTCTCCGAGTGCTTTCTAGTTTGACTTTATTATTAATCAATTCAAGTATTGGTAGTGAAGTACAATTAGATTGAGTTACAGTTGGGGTTATTATGTTAACCAACAAAAAAACCTTTCCAAAAAAAATGACAAGAAGGTTTTTTATCAGCTTGAACTTAACAAAATTTTTGCACGTTTTTCTTGGTTATAAGTGCACAAAAACTTTAAAGGACAAAAATGACTCAATGTGACTGAAAATAATTCTCAGTTTCGTCTTAAGATGCAGACGTACTCTAAAAATGGCTTCCAAAAAATCAACACTGGCTTACATAACAGATTGACAGTAAATCTTTAACAAGGCCTATCAAATACTGTCACAAACTGTAAAACTATAAGCCAGTGTTTGGGATACTTTGAAATAAAACTCAAAAAGAAATAAAAATTTGTATTTTTTGCAGAAACAGTTTAGTTTTTGCTCCTGTTCTTTTCTATTTCATAATTATGACTTACATCTAAAATCTAAGGACTTTTAATTGACTTAAATTGAAATAAATGTTTATTTTAGTAAAAAAAATAATAACTTAAACTAATGGGGGTTTAAAAGGCTAAATTTCTATTACTCATATGCATTTTATCCTGAGGACCAGGACTGAATACTACCTTTTTGTTGATTTTAACATGGGTGAAGACAATCAGGATTGTTCTTCTGTAAAATGCGTCCATGCTTTCACTGCCTTATCCTCTCCGCTGTCACAAATCTTCCACTCAGAACATAATTGAGGATAAAAGACATAATAAAACCCAAGTGGTGCAATATATTTCCATATACCTGCTTTAATAACAGTCTCATGATTATACACATGAAGTAGTTGCTATATACATTTTTTTCCAGTATCTCTTAGACACAATTATTATGGAAAATGAAGACTTCTTAATAGAGCCCAATTCATACATGGAGCACTTAAAAGGGTAAAAAAAATACAGCATTAAAACTTATGAAGAGAGGGAAAGACATATGTACAGCACATTTCAGCAACAGCCTTATCTACAGTGCTTTTAAAAATCAAAAGATATGTCACTGAAGTAAAAAAGGTTAGAAGAAAATGACTTGAAATATAAATGGGAGAAATGACACAATATGACAAAAAATCATAAATATCTTCAGACAGGACAAATGTTGATTAATTATTTGTTTTGCGCATCTTACAGTGTTATTGTGCTCCAAACTCTCACCACTCAAAATCTCAACAAAAAACTAGCAACAATCTGAAAGCTCAAAAGTTTTATTCCCATTATCTGCACAAATCATCTCCACCTCCACCTAACATCTCCTCAGAAGTTCAAAGAGAAAAATGCTGGATGGTTACAGTGGGCAATGCTTTTACAGGGATAAGACCCTCCTCTGATAAAGTAAACTGAGCCAGCAGCACAGCCCCACAGGTCACTGCTGTGTTGTGGTCTCTTTGAATCCCCAAACTGACTGAGAAAAACATGCTTTGAAAATAAGAGTGAACAATGAAACCTGCCCCCTCCCTCAGTTAGCACTGTTTGTGTTCCTTTGAGTTTAGGCAATGTCATCAGACTGACGTCAGAGGGTCAGAGCAGCGACTGGGTAGGATTTGTGTGTGTCTTTTAATGTGAGATGGGACGTTTTCCTGGATCACGCCCTGTATTCTCAGACCCTTTGAGTGGTATTTGACACAATAAGTCCACTAAAATCTAACATGGGTTAGCTGTATTTCCCAGTTTAAGCATACTATACAGGCAGGCTTGGGGGAGGGGGTTTTAACAGGTGTACGGATCAAATGTCTAAAAGGTGCTGAATCTTTTCTTATCATACTGCTAGAAATTGTTAGCTCCATGAAGAGATACCATACTATACCCCACAACCACAGCCCCGACCAGCTATGCACATTTGCTTCTACCACACCTGTACTCTAACCTGGCACACCAGATAGACCTTTCAATATATTTCATGAGTCCATCTGAAAAAGAGCCTATAGAAAGTCTGTGAGGAGGGCTGTAGCTTTCAGAAGCATATCTGGCAGGTAATTGGACGATCATTCCATTGGTTTGACACCACATGGTGACCAGGGTCTTTCTGTGTAGAGTTTGCATCTTTTGCAAGTTTTGTATTTCTTCAGACACTCTTGTTGCTCATTAGGTTAAGTGGAGATGGTAAATTGCACTTGGGTATGAGTGTGAGCATTAATGGTTGTCTGTCTCTCTATGTGGCCCTGTGATGGGCTGGCGTTCCCTTGCCTCTCACCCAATGTCAGCTGGGATAGGCTCCAGCTCCGTGTGACCCCAAAAGGGATAAGCAGTATAGATGGATGGACTTGTTAGACTGGCTCCTGTATTTCAGATCTCCAGAACTGCAGTGGAATATATCAGCAAGACTAATGTTTTCTTCAAAATGTTTGAAATGTTTTTAATCATTTCCAGTTTGAATGTAGTCTGTATTGCTTTGAAAGAACACAGAAACCCTGTGACTGGCTGGTGACCTGTCCAGGGTGTGTCTTTAGAAACAGAAAGCAAGACCAAAAAGAATTAATCCTTAGCATACTGCACCATGGTTTCAGATGGCTGGAGAAAGTTTATAACCATTGGATATTAGTTTATTTAAAAAAGAAAAAATGTATTATAACATCCAAGGGTTCATGAACTGCCTACATCTGTCTGAAACCATTAAAAATGTATTTATTTATTTTTAATGTGGTTGAACTGTTACTTTTAGCTTTTCTGACCATTTAAATTGATACTTGTGTTTAGAATAAAAAGAAAAACTGTGAGTATGGGTTTAAAGAGATCAAATTGGCAGTACAGCATGAAAATATTGGACAAATTCTGAGTGACACCATTTGATAACTAAGAGTAGCTTTTGAGTAAAATTAACAGCATCCACATTGAAACACTGTCTGAAATTAACTTGAGGTCAGCTGTTAAGAGGTAAAGAAGCCAAGATTAGGACTAGAAACCCTCTGACAAATAGCACTGACACCATGTGGGCTTGTGGTCATGTCCACCGTGTCCCATACATAACCTTAATACATAATAAAACCAAAGAATTCCCCATCTGTACAGGGAAGGGACTTTTTTTTCTAACCATGCTTTGAACAAAATTATTTCTGCTGTAAAAATACATTTTTATCAGAAGAGCGTATTCGACTCTGGGTGCTTCAGCAACAAGCCTCAAGTGGACCCTGTGGGAACTGCAGTTTTTGGCACCACTGCACTGGCTCTGTTTGGCACCAGCAGAGGTTGACCCTAAGTGAGGGCCAGGACCCTCTTAGGTTTAGTCCCCTCAGCTCAACTTCTAACATGAAAAAAAATGAATCTATTTAAAACTGTTTTATTTTGTGTACTTTTGTTTGAGGTCAAAAGCCTGCGAACCGGATGTTGCCTTTGGCTGAAGTCTGCTCTGGCTGTTGAGGTATCATGGTGCCCTCCCGCAGCGGCGCGGCAGATGGGCAGAGTTTCAGCTGGTTCAAAGGTGCACACTCAGCTGTGTTTATCTCCACACCAACAGAGAGAGAGAGAAGTTTAATTCAAGCGTCACACTCACGATCCATTAATCCCATAAAGTGATATGATAGGAAGCAAGATGGGATAAAGCTCCACCAATACCATTAGTGATCATGTTACTGTAATAATACCTATGCTCCCGTGTATGTTTGCCTGTGAGGATGTGTGCCTGCATATAGGGTAGTTCTAAGTAATCTGGTTATAGATCAGGCCCATGATGATTGATAGGCTATGATGAAGCTCAGATGATTGAGAGATTAGAGGAAAGGTCAGAAACAGAGTGTGTGATTAGAGCTCATCTGTGAAAGAAGAGACTAAGGACATGAGAATAAACATCCAGACAGATCACAGTATTTATGCTAAAGAAACAAACATGGTTATTTGCAGAAGTAGATAATGGCTTCTGTTTTCATGAAACTTGTTTTTTGTTATTATTGTTTGCTTCAGGTGATACAAATCAAAGCGAACCTAAGCTTTAGCTAAATATCAATGACATAAAAAAAAGAGGGATCTCAAAAATATTAAATTTATTTATGAACAATCCAAAACCCATATTTAAGCAAAAACATAAAACTGCACGATCAAACTTTTCTTTAGATTTGGGTCGTATAATTGCTCTGTGCTACTTCTAATAGCAAAGGCAATAGTAATTAATGTTGAACTCTGGTAGATCTGCAATTTTTTTTTCTGCAATTGTGGAACAAAATATAGACATACAGTTATCGTTTTTTGGGGGTTTTTTTTTACTTCCATTAAATGTTTGAAAAAAACTATATTAATGAGAATTGCTAAAATGAGTTCAATATAATGTATGTGTTGCAGTTTTTAAAAAGCAGTGCAGAAACTTTATTTTTGTCTTGCAACAACTGGGAGAGCAAATAATAGCAAATACTTGATCAGTCAGTCAGATTCAGATTTGAACTACCTTGTGATGTCAAACGGGCAGTCCCAGTTCAGCAGTCTACTTGGAGCAGTTATGGATTTACAAACTTAAACTTGTGTGTCAGAGAAAATAAATCAATTATCTGCACACTGACAGAGATTCTAACTTGTAATATTAAGAATATTTTTCTTGGTTTGAAAATAACATAGACAACCCATTTTATAATCATGCAGCTTTTAAACACTATAAAGCATATCGAACAAGTAGAGAAGAGTACAGAAATGTGTAGTTTTTGTTCCTTTGTTAGAGCTGTTGACAAAAAGATTAAACAAAGCTCTATATTTCAATACTGAAGAGATCAGATCACTGCTTAAACAGGTAAAACCTGTTATTTGACCCTGTTATTTTTATTAACACATCATTCACCAATTATTTTAACACACAGATGTAATCAAGGCAAATTTGTTCATACTGCCAGTACTATCAAAGTGATTGTTTTGAAAAGAACAATTTGCAGTGAAACCTAAATGTAGAAACATTTCGTTCCCAGTGCAGCATTGTAAAACCAGATCTGTGGTCAGTGAATGCATCTGTCCTCTGTTTCCTCCTCCTCCTCCCCCCTGTTTCCTTCCCCACAACTGTCTCATTGTAGTGAAGAGACGCTCTTATCGTCTCTCCCTGATTCACTTATGCTCTGTTTTCAATGCTGTTTTCACTGCACTTAATTCTCTGGCTGATCTCTAAGGACCACCAAGGTTCCAACTGTCATTACCTGCAAACCTCAATGACAAAATTTAATCCTAGCTCACTGTGTTTGCTTTTTCATTTGCGTGGAGTTAAAATCTAACATTGCCGATATTTAAATATGGTGGTTTTAAAGCTATAATAACTTAATGCTACCATGAAGAGGTCTTATGCTTTCATGAAAACTAACAAAATGAATACAGATTTCACTATAAGAGGTACAAAAGCAAACAATAACATCATCATGGATACAGATTATTTCCACAGAGCTACTGTATATTAAGTGCCTCAAATTATAGCTGCATGGGTAGATGTCAGACAAACAAGAATGCTTCAGAAACTGTTTTTCCCCCCTTTTTTTGCTGTTGCAAAGACCATCAATGTGTGATGGATTTGACTGCTAACATAGAGGAGGGTAAGAGGTTATCCAAAAAAAGGAAGACTTGATTCATGAATAAAGACAAAATCCACAAACACAGGAGAGGCTCAGCTTCGTCAAAACAAGGCTCTTACAATTTTTATTCTAATTTTAAAAACTTTTTTTTCAATGTCGGTTTCACTAGTTTGTTGGCTGAGTTCTTGTATACATAGGTTTTCATGTAGTCTTAAGTGTTTTATGACGTAACTGCTTTATTTGTTGTTGAAAAAGGGTAAACAAAAAAAAAGGGCAAAAAATAAACATCTTACAGTTTCCAAAAAATATTCAGAAATGGTGAACAGCCACTGTCACGCACAAAAGGTTAACAAGCTGCGACAGTGGGTCCCTTGCCTGGCTCCACCGCTTTGTAGAACTGGCTGACCCTAAATAACCTTAAACAGACTTTTTACTCTATCACTGATATTTGATAAATAAATACAGCCCAAGACCGAAAGTATAAGATATAATACTCTTACATTACAACAGCAACATGCAGTACTTTTATGTGTCATTCAAGACAGTCGTGTTGTCATCTATAGTTGAATCAAAGGCTGTTTCTGTTTTGGAAACAACATCTCAGATACAACCTTTTAAGTAATGCTAATAAATATATACTATAAGACAGAATGCAGTTATATTTATAAAATCCATAGGATGAGTCAGTCAGTGTAATTGTATCAAAGCCCAAAACGTTGGCGAAGGTAATAATGAATTTATTGGTTCTCAGTAGTTAAAGACAAAAAATGAAACAGAATTATGAAGTCAAAGTTTAACCTCACTTTATAAACTATCATGATTTTTTCTGGAATTCTTTTTCTTTTGATGTCAGTGGAGTGAAGCAAGCACAGTAACCATTCAAAGGTGGGCCTTATGCATCAAGGGCCTCAAGGTAAAGGGAAATCCTGAGCCTGAAATGTAAGGTCTATATAAACAATTATTTCAAGAATCAATACGAATATTCAGAACACAAAACGTGCATTAAATGGCATCAAAGAGATTGATTGTCCAGATTAAATCCTTTGGAGGGAAACCCTCTGAGTTTCAAGTCCCTCAAAAAAACCTTCATATCAAGCAACTGATAGTACTGCAGATTTATAAAGAAATATCAAATTAAAAAGTTGATCATTCTGCTGTAAAAAGGCATTGAATAAATCATTTAAAAAGTTGAAAGTGGAAGCATCAACACTGTATCTGCAATGTGGATATATTAAATGTTTTTCTAGAGAAATTACCTTTCATAGATGTAGAGATTTTCAGTCCTATCATTACTCAAAAGGGTGATAAGCAAGTATACGACTAGCTCACATTTAGGTCAGTGTTACATCAATGCAGTTATCTGGCTTTGTTAATTGACTAAAGATGCCTCTAAATATTTTCCAGCTATGATTGCTTTAAACAAAATGGAGAGAAGTGTCATGTTGTTCTTTGTCTTGGGACTCCAAATGACTAAAACCGTCCCTGCTCTTATGAGAATTGTAAACAAAAAAAAACTGCCTCTTTATTTGGACTTTAAGTCTGTTAACAAAGTCACCTGGACTCCATGGAGCTGCTTGAGCAGGCTGAAACAGACTCAGGAAAAAGGACAACCATTCTCTGGATCTCCAAATGGCATCCTATGATGCAGCCATGAGGAGCTTTTCTAGGGGTCTTGTCAGTGTGGAGCACTGTGTGATTGTGGTCGGCTGCTTGTATAGAGTACAGTATGTGTAAGAGGAGGGTAGGGGGCACCTTCTCTGAGAAAAGAATGATAAATAAAATGGGAGGGGCAGGAAAACGTAAGGATGAGGGGAAGAAAAGAAGGAGGAGAGTGTCTTCATTGCTAATTAGCCACCTAGCACACAGGCCCTTCCTGGAAGAATACCTCGATGGCGAGGACCGAGACGAACACTGAAGCACCAGGCTGTGTTGTGGGGGGTATAGCATCCTCTGAGTGTTAGGTAATTGGAGCGTTGTACCCCCAGTGAAAACTGCTGATTTCATAGGAAGTGCTAACAGGACCTTTGTGTGCCATGTTTCCCTTTTCCAGGGAGCCAGTGGGGCCAGACACAGAGAGCTCTGGGCCCTATAGTGGGAACAGACCCCGGCCATACCTGAGTAGGGCCAGCTCCAGCGGTAATGAACCTCTTCACATGGCCGTTCACCCAAAAGGAGAAGAGGTGGATAAAGAAAGGAGGGCTGAGAAAGAGGAGGGGGTGCAGCCTAATTTCGCAGCCAGAGAATAGCAGGTGGGACAAAAGGTCTAGCTTGAGGAGCAGAGGTGGGGGTTGGAGGGGGGCTGGAGGGGGCTTTATTAGTGGTATTCTCCTGCCCCATTTACACCATCTCTCTCCTCGGCAATGGAGCACTTATCACAAGTGTACCCATCCAGCTCGCCAATAGAAACAAGCAAACGCTATCCGTCAATGTTTACCATTAAAGATCTGTCATTTGCAGATCCACCATATGTGGCAGATTAATGGGATGCAGGCCAGCTCTCTCTCTCTCTTTCTCTCTCTCTCTACTCTCTCTAGTGTTCACCCAATGCAGGAGTGGCCAAACTCAATGTTATCCTGAGAAACAGAAAATGAAAACATGACACAGAGAATCGAAACAAGTGATAAAGAGAGAAGTATAATGATGATGTCAGCTGCAAGGCCAAGCTGGCAGATTTGGACTGCTTTTCTGTTAACGAAAAACAGCACAGCTAGTTTCTTTTCATGGCAAAAAGTGACATAAACTAGCTAAAAATAAATCTTTGTTGATAAAAACTGAATCTCTTTCATCAGCAAGTAAAGACTGAAAAGTTGGGGAGGGCTGCAGGACATCAAAGATGAGAAGTACTGACATAAACCTCAATAAACATCTGTATGTGAAGAATGATCAATGAGTATATTAGATCAATACAAGGTAAGTGACAGAGGGAATACTCCACGTCAAGGAGAATTCATGTTATAAAAGTAAATTTCATCAGGTTATGTTTTTATTAAAGTATTAAAAGTGCTTAAACAGGAGTAAATATGTTTATTTTACAGTCTAGCTAATTAAGTTATTTAAAAGAGATTGGTTTGGTAGCCAGACAGGGATATCCAAACACATTTCTTGTCCAGACGAGAAACTCCTGCGTCTTCGTGTATCCACTCGCCATTGTTGTTTATGAAAAGTTTGTCTTCACTGGAAAGCGAAGGCGTGTTCTAACACTGCTGTTTCACTACAAATCTACATCGCCATCTACTGGCCTGGCATGCACACTATAGCATTTTAGGTCATTCTCGTGTCTCTGTGTGAACGTGAAGTGCTTTTGAAAACGCAAAGGAAAAACCTTTCTGTTTCTGCTGACAACGTTGTCTTGTAAACGGGGCCTTAGAGTCACTAGCAGGGTCATTAACCTGACTTTTCCTGGGCCCTTCCTGGGTCATTGAGGTCACATGTTGTTTGTTCTTTCATTCCTGGGTGGAGGTGCTTTTTTGATTGTTTATGTGAGGAATCCAAAAATAAATTATATGGAAGGGATAGAAAGTGTCTTAATCCCTCACCTCCTGTACAAGCTGTTGCTTATAAGAAGAGCAATGTGGTCTATGCCATTCAATGCCACGAGAAATATAACAATTGCTACTTGGGTTAGTGTTGGTTTAGACATATGTGAATACAGCAAGCGAACTCCATTTTGGAACAAAACTATCAAGCTGAGATCACCTAGAAGAAATGATCCTCGCTAATCATTAGTCAAGTCCTGGAGTGGTTTCTTTGCAGTTTGAACATAATCCAAGCAGAAGACACACACAAGTGAATGCATAACTTGGCATTAGTAGTGAAACCAGCACATGCAGTAGTAGTAATAGTAATAAAGCTGATGGGCCACTTTGAACTCGAATGACAGTAAAATATTAAGGATGCTGAAATAATTAGAAACCCAATAGAGTTTAACTCTGTTAAACACTAACTAGCATAAAAATAGTGATAGGCTATTCACTGTCAGCAGAACATCACAGGACAGGACTCAGCAACATCAAGTTTAAATCCTTGTTTAGTTTCCAGAGTTTGTTCAGCTTGTTGAATTATGGGATTTTGTGCTTTAATTGCTTTCCTTTCCAGAGACCAATGCTGCTAAGGTGTTACTGTGTTAAGAGTTGGTGACCTCTGTGACTGCAGCTGTTAACACTGGTAAGGGTTAATGTCAGTTATATTCAACAATCGATAAATATACTCATCGATCAAAACATCTTTTAGTAATTTGACCTTTTCGCTGTGGTTCAAGTTTAACCACAACTCGTTCAGTTGGTAGGTTAGCTTGCTAACCACTGTCATATGATACAGAGCATTAGAGATGGCATGACATTTTTACTTACTGTATGTCACTAACCAAAGAACCTGCAAGTAATGACATGAGGGCTTTTCTTTGCTGCTGTGGGCTTTGGCTGACAAAACAGCACCACAGTGTGAACATAAAATGAACCAAAGGAAAAGTTAAACTAGGATCCATTTTATTATTTGAATCTGAAAACTGCAGATAAGCTGTAAATGTGAAATTAACCTCAAACTTTTTTCACTTTTGTCAAAGACCAAGATTTAATCGAAATGGCTTCTAAAGTCAACACTGGCTTGCATAAGAGATTTGTATGCCTAACAGTGTTGATCAGAATTAGTGTTTTTAGTATAATTTAGCATATATCACAGCAAAAAATGTGTCTCAATAAGATGAGGGGCTGTTGCTAGTGTCATATTTTATTTGAGGGTTAAAATCCCTCGATGGAGGCCAAACTGTACAGGACCACCAGAAGTTGGTCAGTTAATCATTATTTATTACCTTAAGATATTGGTATAAACTTCATAAATCACAAACATGTGCATGATTATTTGTTTGGTACACTAAATAGCCAGGCTTCTAAATAGCAGAGTAAAGCATTTTATAAAAATGTGAGCCACAGAGGGTTAAAATGTAAAGTCAGTGCTCACGCTACTCTGCAGATTAAAAACTGAGATGGAAACAAAAAAAGGAATCAAAAGTGTCCATTTTATTATTTCAAGGATAAAAGTTTGTCATTATCCCTGTTCTTCATTATTTCTTAATTATAATATCACAAGTGTAGCTGTGTAAACAAAGTGTTTGATGCATGCTTCATCAGCTTCTTCTTACAATATAGCTTACAACCCTGTCTCCTAGAGACAATGTTTACATCCTTCTAATTTGTTTTTCCAATTACAATATGGTAAAACCTATAATCCCTGCTTGGATTGTGTTCATGGGCGCTGTTCTTTCAAGTGATGAAAGTGCTCTATTTTTGTACAGAGTGCATGACTGTGACACCAGAGAATGAGAATTTCTGTATCAACTAAACAATGTGCCATTCCTTCCCACCACCAAATACTACCAGAGTCCAAATGAAGTAAAAGGCCTTTAGATAATGTTTTAGATGACTGACAGATTTGAATTGTAATGATGAAAACCACTCGAAGTAACAGAAATTGTGTATCATGGGTGTATGACTGAAATAGACTCAGTTTCAAGATTATCTGATGTACAGCAATCTTTACAGAAAAAAAGGTAAAAAATTAGACCTGGTCTTAAAAATTTACATTTAACATATAACATGTTTATTGTTTCTTATCAGTACAGTTAAGGCGTTTTTTGAGTGAGTGTATTTATCTAATGTACAGTAGAATATATCATCACACTATTTCTGAGCCTCATTCATCAGATGTGCTTTTTTGCAGCCAGGTTTCAAATTTGTAGTTTTTAAATATTTTACCTGCAATTAGTCCCACCTTATTCAAGAGCCAATATTATACTTGATCAAGTTGTATATGTCTCTTGGTGTGTTTTATATGCCCCCTCTTTATGATAAAAAACATCTACGCACAAGACAAAGTCTGCAGCAATAGACCAGCAGACCCCCACCCCTTAGCTACTGTAAATGGCTCATTCAAAGACAGACTGCAGAGTGGGCATCTGAGATGACAACACCCTAAGAAGACTGGCTCCTCACACCTGCTTCACTGGGAAACTATAAGCTTCGTTCCAGCCTTCAAGGGGAATTTAGCCCATTTTTTTATATCCCATAAATGCACGATCCTTATAAAATTTGGTGTAAAGGTGAAAAATCAGGCTTTGTAATGATACAAGAATAAGTCATGAAATCAGTTTCATGAAAGGGGATTAATAATTGAGTGAAACAACATTTCTAAACTTTTTCAAGGAGTATATTAAAACATTCACACTGTGAAAATGAAAAAGCCAAAAAAACTATAAAAAGAAAAAAAAAATGTACCTGTTTGCACTGGATTTTTGAGTTTTGGGCTTAACTCAGGACTCTAAGTTGTGAGAAAAACTACTGAAGATAACAAACTATGTTGTGTTGGGGTAACTTATGCCTGGAAAGTAATCGGGGATCAAACCAAGGCCGGCTAAAACATATATGGGACACACCTGGTTTCTAACAACTGCACCAAACCAACACTCCAGAGACCCCAGAGACCCCAGCCTTTACACAAAGTGTGTGCACAGAATTAGGCTTGACCATGCCTGACTTCAAACCAATTTTTTTAAGTTTTGGCAACTTAAGTTAAGAAAAAAGTCCAAAGAAATTGAGATAAATACGTTGATAAAGTTTTAAAAACATTGTGTTTTGTTTACTAATAATATATTGAATGCCAGCAATTTTTGGTTTTGATGATTACAGTGCAGAGAGGTAGACCAAAAGATACAAATTGAAACTTTGGATGACAAAATAACTTGAAAGTCTTAAAAAATGTACATGACAGCAACGATGTGCATATGTACAAGAAATTTCCTTATAAGAAATATTACAGCTACATAAACACTTATAGATACCTGTAAATTCTGCAATAACAAAAAAATGAAGCAAGTCCTCAGTATAAAGCTTTTTTTTTTACTTTTAAACACCAAACTGCAAAGCTTAACATGAATATTTACCTTGTTTGCATTATCCTAGTTTTACTTTCCAATTTCTTAAGTCCATTTAGGCTGATCTTTAACATTTTGGAGAGAGGAGGGTAAATTAAGCCTTCTATGCAGTCTACTGTCTCCATTATGATTTTGTGTCTGCAGTCTCACCCCTGAGCACACAAACACACACTGACACACACAGTAGTTAAAGCAAGGCAGTCAAGCTGTTGTTGGGACACTGACTTCTTTTCTCCTAAATGCACACTGCACATCTTTGTTAGTGGTTCAGGCTGAATGGTGACCCTCTGCCAAAGAGGAGGAAGGGGAAGAGACAGAGCAGGGCTGACACTCAGGTGGTCCTGACTCCATCTTTCTTTCTCCTCCACTTTCTCCTCCTCTGTTGGACAAACATCTCCCCACTGTGTTCCGTCTGTCCGTCTGTGTGGCTCCAGGACGTTGCTGTCCATTCAACAGGCTCCTATAATTATAAATGAGTGAAAGAGAGAGGTGGACGAGGAGGAGGATAGGACGGAAGGAGGGAAGGGCAAAAAAAATCTTTTTGCCCCCCCCCTTTTTTTTGTTGTGCTCTTCCTTTAAGCAACACAAAACAACACAAAAGAGAAAGTTCTGTTCCTTATCCTGACCCCCTTCCTCTCTCTTGTAGTCCCCTCCCAAAAACACACACATACAGAGAGGGTCCTTTCTTAACTACGACTTCTCTAACTCATGTCACAAAGGCCCCCTACTCCTTGGCCTGTGCCCGAGGAACTACAAGGTCTGGTCTTTTTGTGTGCGAGCGCAAGAGGCAGAAACCCCTTAAATTAGCCCACATGGAGAGGGAGAGACGGATAGATGAAGACAGAGACCAAATGACAAGGGATGGGGTGACAGACACAGGGAGAAGTGGGCCATGAGGGGTTCACAAGTGGGATAGTGGAGGGATGGGAGGCCAACCTGCCCTAGAAGTTATCACTCATATTGAGATGGGTGGGGAAACTGGGGAGGATGGACGAGGGCCAGAGGGAGGTAATGAGCAGGAGAGGCCAGACTTCCCAGAAGTTATCCCTCATTTCCGTTGTGCTTTTGTACCCCAACGACCTCCCTCTGAGGGGCTCTGATGGCTATTGTTGGTGCCAGACTGGCTGAGCGGAGAGGAGAGGACAGGATAGGAGAGGAAAGGAGTGAAAAAAAGGGGAGAGGTGTAGGTTAAGGGCCAGCATATTCAGCAAACAAATGGGAATCGGAGAAAATCATTTTAGTTCAGATTTTCACAAACAGATGGCGTAACCTTACAATCACACCCTGTGGCTTTCCTAAAACAGGGGTCCCCAACCATCGGGCTGCAGACCAGTACCCTGCAATGGATCATTTGGCACAGGGCCATAGGGAAATAGAAATAAAGTAGAAGTGCCTCAAGAGTACAAAACTCTGCCAAGGCATTTTCAACATTGTTTTTAGTAAGTTGTAGTCAAAACTGTGGAAAACTGCCCAATCTTGCACTGTTACGAAATCTTTGACAGAAACTGTGGATCTGCATCTGGACTTGGTTCCCCTCAAAAATCATTTCATTTCTTCCTTGTGTCATGACCAACATTTCCTGGAAATGTCATGAAAATCAGGTGAGAACCTACTGAGTAATTTGCAAAAATGAAAACAAAACAAAAAACAAAAACACTGTCCTATGTCGGAATTTCCACAAATCTTTTTAAAAATTAATTGATCTGCATCTGGATTTGGATCACCACAAAAATCTAGTCACTTACTAACTAACTAACTAACTAACTGCAGCAAAAACAATGCCTCTTTGCTGGAGGTAATAGGTTGGTTATCTTTTTGTTGAAAAAACTAAGACTGAGAACTGTTTTATTTTGAACTATAAGTGCTTAGGGAGCACAAACCTCTGTCTAGACATTCTGGACATTCATTTATTTTTAACAACTTCTTTCATAATATGTAAAATTCATCCTCGAAATAGAAACATGTTTTTTCTTTTCAGTAAATAATGCTCATTGGGAAAGCAGTGTTAATTGAAAAGAGTCCTTTATTTAAAAAGAAGAAAACAGTGAAGATGATTAAAGGCAACAGTAGGTCACAATGTGGAACTGTCCAGATAGGCCATTCTGTGACAGGTTTTTAGGACTGAATATTGCATTACAGGGGGAGTTTGGGCAACTGAATAACTAGCAACATGAGAATAATCATGGTCCATCATTAAAGAAAACAAACAAAATGAATGTGATGCAGATAAAGACGAATTTGGTTAAATCCACTTAAACATAGTTCAAATCAAAGTAAAACTCAAATAAACCCACATTTAAACTGAGTCTAACTTAGTTAAAATCAGTTAAAGCTTGTTGAAAGGTTAACACATTATATCCTAGTTAAAAGTAGTTAAACTCAACTAAAACCTGGTTTACATCAGTTTGACTTTGTTAAAACTCAGTTAGGACTAGTTGAAGTCAGTTCAAACCAAATTGGGACTGCATCAACTCAGCTTAAATCCAGCAAAGAGACAGTTATAGTCAGTTAAAGTCAGTTAAAACCAGTCAAACTCAGCTAAAACCCAGTTAAACCAACTTAAACCTGGGTAAAAACCTAGTTAAAACAAACATCCTATTTAAAATGTGCTTTAAATGGTAAATGAAACCTGGATTAGAAGCTTGCCTGTCTGGAATGAGGAACCATCAATAAGTAGAAGTGAAATCAGAATCTGAATTGATTAAAAAAAACAAACAAACAAACAAACAAAGCAAGATATCAGCCTCACATTCTCAGCTTTCTATATTTGCCATATCCATTATCTTTCTCTATGATGCCGATTTTTTCTGTCACAATGTCATTATAGAGATAAAAGATTGTTAAATGGTCTTATAGATGTCAACACTTGTAAAAAATCAGTACATGAAAATGTTATATTTCATCGTGTAGTTAAATATGGCACAACTGCATCTTTATTTTTAACCACCTGTGGTCCATCAGGAGTCAGTAAAACCCTGCAACACCATGTAACTGCATGTGAATGATGCATTATCCTTCAGAACAGGAGGTGAGTTTGAGCATTTTATTGTTGTGCAGTAGGGTGCAGTTTAAATGGCAATATAAGCTGAAATGTCACAGCAATCAACCAGCTGTCAAAGGGGTAATTTGACCACTGATTTGGCTGCTAGATGGATGGATACATATTGTTAAAGGACAGTAGTGGGTGACGTGATGAGGAGATAGTTGATAAATGCAGGCTCAGTGAGGAAAAGCTGGGTGGTAGATACAGATCCACTGCAGATACAGTGCAATGACCAGAGAGCACAGGAAGACTTATTTACGGTCTAACAAATATTAGGACAGATCCACCAGCAGAATATATAGAGAGTTCAGAAAAGCTGAGAGCAAGACAGACAAAAGGCCGTACGGTGAAGACACACAGACAGGTTCATGTCACAGGGAGCTGATGGACAGCTTTGACTGACAGGCAGACAGACAGGTCTGTGGCAGCCCAGTCAGTCCCATTATGGCGCAGGGGTGTTCCCTCCACAGTGGAAGCTGTCACTCCTCTATCGCTCAAATGACAAGCCACTCTAGCCGGGGATGTGCTGCAACGGGCTGAGAAAGCATGTCATCTTTTTCTTTTCTTCCCCCCTCTCGGCGATGTCTCGCTCGATAAAGGAGCAGCCACGAGAACAATGGGAACGACGGACGAGAAAAGGACAGAGAAAAGACAGAGAGATGGGGGAGAGGGCGAGAGGGAGAGAGAGCGAGACGGGGCGTTTTGACATCTGAATTACATTTCTATTGCCTCAGACGCCAGAGAAGAATGGAGAAACGAAGGAAAAAAGGGAGGATTGCAGGGAGGGAGAGAGGGAGAGAGGGAGGGAGGCGGGACAGCAAACCATCACTTAGATGTTTATTTTAACTTCACTGTATTTGGCTGGCATCTAAAAAACTCAAACCTCGGTGCCTGTGACATGTGCTCTGTGAATGTGGCTGCGAGGGATGGAGCGCACAGAAAAGTGATATCTGTGTTATTTGACAAGAGGAACAAATGTAGGGGAATTTGGTTTTGAGGTGTTTTTTCAAGAATCAGTAGCTTGTAGAGTTTCACACACAAATACCACACATGAGGCACTCAAGCTGACAAACATGACAGCAGACTGTGAGGATGACTGAGAGGAGATAACTGACACTACCTGTGCATCTGCAGCAAGATTCCCTTTCTAGCTACGCCTTGGGCCACTTTGAGCATTACATATGAACTTTCGTTGTGTAGATTGATGATTTTTTTTTCTTTTTCTTCCTGAATCTCATCCCTAACAAGAGTGTGTGACCATTACAAGTGGGACCAGAAAATCTGTTTAACCTCTCATAAAATATCCGCTATGTTATTTTGCTACAGCACATTGTCTGGTAGCACCACACTGTTTTTCTCTGACATGATTGTCGACCTGAAGCGCTTGATTTTTGGTTGCAAAAAGACCCAGAAAACTTAAAGTTTAAAATTTTAAAATGTCTTCTGAATATCACCTCTTTCATTGATAAAGTGCCTTTGTTACATACGCTATATTGCCAAAAGTATTCACTCACCCATCCTAGTCACTGAATTCAGTTCTTCCAATCACTTCCATGCCCACAGGATTATAAAATCAAGCACCTAGGCATGAAACATTTGTGAAAGAATAGGTCACTCTCCAGAGTTCAGTGAATTCCGGCATGGCACCGTGATAGGATGCCACCTGTGCAATGAGTCCAGTCGTAAAAACTTCCTTGCTACTAAATATTCCACAGTCAACTGTTAGTAGTATTATAACATAAAGTGGAAGCGATTGGGGATGACAGCAACTCAGCCACAAAGTGGTAGGCCACATAAAACCACAGAGCGAGGTCAGAGGATGCTGAGGCTAATGGTGCACAGAGGTTGCCAACATTCAGCAGAGTCAATAGCTACAGACCTCCAAACTTCATGTGGCCTTCAGATGAGCTGAACAACAGTGCGTAGAGAGCTTCATGGAATGGGTTTCTATGGCCGAGCGGCTGCATCCAAGCCATACATCACCAAGTGCAATGCAAACTGTTGGATACAGTGGTGTAAAGCACACCGCTAACTCTAGAGCAGCGGAGACGTGTTCTCTGGAGTGATGAATCATTCGTATCTGTCTGGCAATCTGATGGATGAGTCTAGGTTTGGCGATTGCCAGGAGAACGGTACTTGTCTGTCTGCATTGTGCCAGGTGTAAAGTTTTGTGGAGGGGGGATTACGGTGTGGAGTTGTTTTTGGAGTTGGGCTTGGCCCCTTAGCTACAGTGAAAGGAACTCTTAATGCTTCAGCACACCAAGACATTTTGGACAATTTCATGTTCCCAACTTTCTGGGAACAGGTTGGGAATGGTCCCTTCCTGTTCCAACATGGCTGGACACCAGTGCACAAAGCAAGGTCCATAAAGACATGGATGAGCCAGTTTGGTGTGGAAGAACTTGACTGGCCTGTACAGAGTTCTGACCTCAACCTGATAGATCACCTTTGGGATGAATTAGAGCGGGGACTGCGAGCCAGGCCTTCTCGTCCAAAGTCAGTGTCTGATCTTAAATAACGTTTGTGGAGGAATGGTCAAAACTTCCCACGAACGCTCCCCTAAACCTTGTGGAAAGCCTTCCCAGAAGAGCCGAAGCTGTTATAGCTGCAAAGGGTGGGCCAAAATCATTTTAAATCCTATGGCTCAAGAATGGGATGTCACTCAAGTTCATACTGTATGTGGGTGAAGGTAGATGAGTAAATACTTTTGGCAATATTGTGTAAGTTATTTATGCCTTATTAATTATTCTTGGATTGCATGTCATTATGAAAATACTCCATGATGTTTTAGTCATGTGACTCAAGTTCAACTTTTTATTGGTACAACAATATTTTCCGATTTTGTGTTCTGTATATTCTGCAATCTCTTATGTTTATTTTGTAATAATGTTACATTTAGGATATATTTCACATAACTTGTCTGGTGACCCCAGGATTGTATAAATGAAGGTCTTGCTGATATCTGATAAAGGCCTTGCACCTGAATCATTACATCTGTGGTGATAATCCTTATTTATATTTACTCTGGAGCAACTTCTGATGGGCAGACTTTGCTCTTTTTACAGTTGTGTCTACATCTAGGACCCAGTTATAAAGTTTTTTATTGGATTTGTGTACTATTTTCTACATTTACGGATAAAACATGTAACCTCGAAATGTCTTCATTAAAGCTACATTTCCACCAAGAAGCATAATTAAATTTGGCTCAGAACAGCACACATTTACTGGTGTTCCCAATGATAAGGAGAAAAGGTACCCAGATAACCAGCCTTTCTCACTTTTGGCAACATTCTGAAGGGGTGCCGAGAGTACAAACAGACTCTAAAAGGTGGAGCTAAAAATGCTCCTCAGAGTACCAGAGTCCTGAAGTCCTTCATAGTTGCTCTTTGTTTACAATCAGCTCCACTTCAGACTAATTTACTGTGTCAAGCTGCTATGATGTCATGCATTTACGTGGCTGGTATGACACTCACCTCCTGGCTCACATCCCCACCCTTAAGTGAAGGTACAGCTGGCAGTGGAAATGCAAATAAGACCAGGCTTTAATACTCCAAACTGTACCAAACTGTACTGAACCAAACAAGATCACTCAGTAGAAACAAAGCATAAGACTGCATGTTCATGTCTTTGGCCTGTTCTTTGTAGTAGGAAATATGATGATTCAAAATCAATATTATTTCTCATACTTTGTTTTGTCCTCACAACAACTTTTATTGAGTGCTACATCAACTTCAATTCATGAATCTGTTGTGTTAGGGGTTTGTACATTTCTCATATTGCTGTTGATACTGATTTGGGCTTGCGGTAAAAATACTTATTCTAACATTTGTGTCAACACAAATTTGGTATTGGCATTGGTTTTGGTATTGGTACTTGTATCAATACCAGTGCTGAAACATTTGACTTGAGTAAAAACAGCTGCCTCCATGACAGCTAAAGGTAATTCAACAAGAAATAAGAAATAACAAACATTCTCAAGAATCATGATACCAGTATTTTTGGCCAAATTGTGTTTATTGTGTTTGTATTAGCTAATGCAGCACTAAAACTAGTTTAATGATAATACTGTCAACAGTTGCAGTGCTTATTTCAAAGTTGGCCTCACTGGTACTGGTACAGGCACATTATCAGTGTTGATATCTGTACATTGACTGTCATAACTTTAATACAGGATACCACGTTTAGACTGTAGATCTTTTAATATACCAGCCACAATGGCACTTATAGAACCCAGGCACTTTATCCTTTAAATCATTTACTGTCTTTTTCTGTCCTGTGTCTTGTTTTTGTTATGTGTTGGTTTAAAGTTAAATTATAAGGAAATACACTGACTGATTGTCACACTCATTGAGTTGAGTTTAGATACAGTAACAAAGGGATTCTGATTCTAATTCTGATTCTGATTGCAGGCTGATGCTGACACTGACAATGATTTTTCATTTCCAGTAGTGAACAGTTATGAAGTAAAAATACTTTTACTTTAGTACAAGTTTTGTATCCATACTTTACTTAAGTATTGTATTGGAGGGAGATTTTGTACTCTTACTCCACTACTCTGAGAGACAAAAACTGTACCTTATACTTCACCACATGATTATAAATGGTCTTGTTTCTTGTTTCTTTAAATTAGCAGTCTTTTCTATTGTTTGATCAGAGAAACAATAAACTTTATATACATGTGGTCTGTCTACAGGGTGTTGATGCATCTGTCATGGGTCTGTATAGTAGTACAGAGGATAAGAGACCCACATGATCTGAGTAATGATAATTAAGGATGCAGCAGAGAAGGACAACAATTCTCCGCTTGATCACCCATGGCCATATCTTCAACACATGTTTGAATTGCATTTAAGACATGAGCTGCCCATGATGTCAACAGTGATAAATGGTAAATAGACTTGAGCTTACAGAGCACTTTTCTAGTCCCTCTGACTAAACAAAGTGCTTACAGCACAGGTCATATCAACCCATGGTTCAGAGCTGTCATCACCAACCTTTTTCAGCTGAAGATCTCTTACAATGCTACTCAAGAAAGACAACCATTCACATTCACACCAACACCTAAGGGCAATATAAGGTCATCAGTTAACCTAACATGCTGCGCCACCGTGTCACCCTGGTTGTATTTCAGTTCTCATTATTTTATCTTACCTACATTCAAGCCAGTAGTAGATACAATCCTCAGTCTATCAATGTGATAAAGGGAGGTAATAACAATACTGAAACTGTAGATTTTACATCAAACTAAAGCAAGTTTTCTATATAGTGCTCAAAAAACAGCATAGGTTGACCAATGGGCCTCTCAGAGTCACATATGCATTTTTCAACTTGTGCAGCCCAGTACAAAATATTACACATAACTCTAAAGAGCTGAAGACTGGAAAAATGTGTGCATAAAAACCATCTTAAGCTGATTTAGTATCTTACCCATAAAACTAATGTAGTAAGGAACAGTCCGTTAAACATAATTATTTTTGCAAAGCAGCAGGATTCACCAGCTTAATATGCCATGGGTAAGGAAAACAGGCCATATCATGAGCCAGATATTGACCTCAATAAGTCCGAAAGATCTACCAGAAATGTCTAAAAGATTCTCCAGTAGATCAAGATCTACAGGTTGGTGGCCCCTGGTTTCATGTTTTTTTTTTAAATTATTTTTAAAGTGTCCTGTAGTATTAGCTAACACAGCCACTCTCTTTCATACCCATTCACATGCCACTGATGCAGCAGTTGGAGCAACTTGGGGTTAAGTGTCTTGCCCAAGGACACACCGACTTGCGATGGAGTGGGCCCGAACCTTCTTCCAATTACTGAAGGGGCGCACTATCAGACTGAGCCACTGATGCCCATACCATGATACTGATATCAACACTGGTTACTGTAAATGAACAACTCTAGATTAAGTTCAGTTCTTGCTCATGTGGTGCAGGACAGCGACAAAAGCCAGGGGGTGGGGAATAAGCCATCATCTATTCACTAATTGAGAAGACATCCTTACCCCCCCTCTTCCATCTTATTATCCCATTGCCTGCTTTTCTCTCCTACTTTTAACTTGTCACATATCTATACTTGTGTGTGGCGCCTGCTGTGTGCATATGCATATGTAAATGTGTGTGTGAGCGTGTGTGCGAGCGTGACACCCAGCCCTCTATAACCTCATTAGAATCTTTGAGGTCCCGCTGTGCACCCATCCACACACACTCACTGTGCTTTGATTTCTCAAAGTCTAAAGATGTCAATCACCTGCCCCCCTCCCAGTCAGAGCAGGGGAATTCATACACGCAGGCACATGCACGCTCACACCGAGCACGCATGCACACACGCATACGTTATATCCATCAATGTCCTCCTCATCCTACTCCCCTCCATCTTTCTCCCGCTCTCCCTCGTCACTCCCCCTCAGCTGTTCCACTATTTGAGAGTAATTTCATGTGCCAGCGTGGTGCATAATACACTTTTAATGGACAACTAATTCTCTGCCATTACTTCGTCAACATGATTACGGGATCTGCCGCTCGCAATCCTGAGGAGTTGGGCCCAGGCTTTTTAAATATACACAAGACATTAATGTCTCTCTATTCAGCTTTACATCAGGGGATGTCAGCCATTTACATAATGCTGCCATTGAGGTCTGTGACAGGCTCTCTCTCTTTCTCTCTCCCTGTCTCTCTCTCCCCTGCCCCAACTCTATTTTCGACATGATTTCTTTGCACAAAAGGCCCCAGAGCACTGCCTTTTCCCTTCTGCCTCCTATTCTCTGGATGCTTGCACTTTGCACCAATGTCATGGAATAGATGGTGGAGAGATGGAGAGAGAGGAAAAAGGAAAGAGAGAGAGAGGGAATTAGGTGAGGTTGGTTTTTCTAAAGGGGTGTGAATGGGGAAAGTTGCCTTTCCGTCACCTGTACAAAGACAGGATATCAGAGAATAAAAAGGGATGAGTGTATAATTTGACCACTTAAACGGTTAGTTCATTAGGCCTTTCAGGATAGCACTCCTCTGCCTGTCGGGAGGCATGGCAGATATGCAAATCTGTTCCCTGCTGAAGACTTGGTTCTGCTCCTGATATCTGTTTTTTAGAGGGAAACACACAACTTAAACTGAAACACACTGGCTGTGCATTAGAATTAGTGAATCCTTGTGCTGGGTATGTATGATTTTATTGTTGATGTTGTATAAAAGCTTCTTCAAATTTGCTGTGATATGACAGTAATGAAAATCAACTCTCAGCACCAAAAACTTTAAAATGCAAATTGCAAATAAGAAGAGTAATGAGATGTATTTTTAAAGTTTTTTAATCTACATATTTTTCTGTTTGATGGATTAACTTTAAGAAATCTAAAATAGAATCAAGTACATTAGCCATGGCTAATGCACTAGATTTTTTCATCTAAAACAGGGATAGACAACTGGTGGCCTGGGGGCCACATGCGGCCCTCCACCACACTCAGTGCTGCCCCACAAGTCATTCCCAAAGATCAACAAATATATATAAAGAAAAGATAACAAAAACTACGTAATATGACTTGACTTCAGCTACCAATACAACAACATGCACAAACTGGAAAAGGTATAAAATAAAATTCCTCCTAACCTCAGATTGGTATTTGTTTGTTTTTTTTGAAAGTCATTATTGGTCTGATTATGTTGGATAATTTAATGAGGCATTACAAAAAATATAAAGTATTAGTAAATATTCTATTCAGAAAAAAACATTAAAGGTAACATAGGCCTTACTTACATGGACACAAGTAATAGGAACAAAAGCTTGATCAGAATAATAACAGGTCATGTCAACATGTCAATCAGACGATTTTGATCCGAAAGGGCCAATTTGGAAAGAAATTTCTTTCCGAATGACAGTTTATACCAATCGTTATTCCTAATTACGTTTATGTAAACATTCATTCTGAAAGAGTCTTCCTGGTTTACTCTCTCTCCTCTCCGCTCTACTCAACTTCACATGTCTAGAGCTGCTCATACATGTGCACAATTGTGCCTTTATTACCCCCACCAAGGAGGTTATGTTTTTGCCGGCATTTATCTGTCTGTTTGTCTGTTTGTCTGTGTTCAAAATAACTTGAAAAGTTCAGAACGGATTTGGATGAAATTTTCAGGAATTGTCGGAAATCGGATATGGAAGAACTGATTAAATTTTGGGACTGATCTGGATCACCTTGGCTGAGGTCTGCACTCTCTGAGTGCTTTTCTAGTTATTTTTTTTATTAAGGAAGTGTTTTACTTTCTCTAAGGACATGAGAAAAATGCTTGCAGAACACTTTCTGAGTTCATTTAGAACAGAAAATAAAGATGTCCAGGATCACTGACGGCAACAGGGGAATAAATTCTCTGTCCCTCTGCTAGGAATGATAAGTGACAGACAGAGGTGTTTGTTTATTATAGAGAAAAGGCTCACCAGCTGCCAAAGCAGTCTGTAGCAGGACCAGACTGGGACCAACTGTAGAGTAGGATCGGTGGGACCATAGAGTTAGGCACACCCCTCTCCTCAATTGCACGTGTGAGCATGTGTGATCTAGACATGTGCAGTTGAGTAGAGGGGAAAGGAGATAAAGAAAACCAGGAAGACTCGACTGGAATGAATGTTTACATAAACGTAATTCAGAATAATGATTGGAATAAACCACCCCTTTCATTCAGAATGAAATGTATTTCCGAATGAGCTCTCTCAGATCAGAATCTTCTAATTGACATGTTTACATGACATGTTTCTATTCTCATCAAGCATCTGGTCTGATTACTTCTGATTACCATGTGGCTAATGTGAGCTCAAACCACGAGATATGGTTTTCCAGAAGATCTCATCAGGGGCATGCCACCTCCCCCAGATGTGAGGAGCTCCTTTAACTACATGTTTACCTGGCCCACAGCTGGTTCCAGTATAAGAGACATGTCTAGGCATGTCTGTGCAGCCACAGTATGCATTAGAGCACAGCAATTACAAGTTATATCCACATCCACTTTATGAGAAGGGTGTGGTCGAACATAGCTTATTGGGACTTACAGTAAAAAAGCTTGTTTTGAGCATGGATGAAACAGAGGAGTTTAAAAGTATGCCAAAATCCATTATCTGAGTGAATTTTTTTTGCAAGAAAATCCATCATTATGTTCTGGACACAACTGGAACCACTGTAAACTTGTTGAAAAGGAGTAAAATGTGGGAACTTTAAACACATTCTGAAGGGATTGAATGTTTGTTCCCATTCATTGCAGCTAAATGCAAGGGAAACTATCACTGCAATTATGCAGGTCTGACAGGGGATTGGTCCCACTTTTTAACTGATTTCGATCGATAGATAGATAGATAGATAGATAGATAGATAGATAGATAGATAGATAGATAGATAGATAGATAGTTATCCTGATTTTTTGTTGAGCATGAAAAGTGAATTAACCTAAATAAACCGTAAATATGCAATGAATACACAGTTTGTTGTGCTCAAGGCTCAGTGTCTTTATCTGATTTCTTGTCACTGATGGTGATATTTGTTAAATAAAGTGTACTTAATTTCACTAGTTCCATGGCTACTTAATTGGCATGGTCATTCTGGAAAACCAAAAATGATCAGTTCATTTGTGGGCATGTAAACACACTCATTTATACCATCAAGGCTGTTTTAACACAACCAAAACAAATACAAACTTCATAAGATGAAATTCCGTACCTCAGACCCTAAAATATAAATACAGTCAGCACCTAAAAGGTTCAAAATGAGGCGTCCCCCCAATACAATACACACACATGAACAAGCACAGCGTCCAGCTGACTGAGGAAACAAACTCTCTCTGCTGGCAGGAAGTTCAGTCAGTGTCTGAAGTCTGACACTGAATATAATAAAAGCCTCTGTCCGGTTTCAGGTACCTTTTAGCCCTAGTACACAGTGTTGCGTGCAGTGTTTGTACAGTGGGGTCTCCGTCTGAATCAAAGCCGCCGGAGTTGTTATTGTCTCCGCAGGGACATTTCCTATTGAGCTCTGTTTGATGTATGGGAGCAGGCCACTATTGGCCACTGGGGCCAAATACAGGAAGTTGTCTTTCATGTTGTTGGACGCCATTTTGTCAGGTCAAGGCTGGTTTATGAGTCTCTCAGGAGCAGAGGGATTACAGCAGATAGATACTGTTTGGCATGTTGAGAAGCTGAAAGCTTGCTTGAAGGTTTTTTTTTAAGAATTGACAATTCATAATTATTATAAATTCACATTCTTTATTTTTATATTCTTTGACCCTTTCATGCTTGTTGTCTGGATTTGTGTACAGCAAATATTTCTCAAACTTAGTTTTCCATAGCTACTTTTTCCAAACCACTTGAGGGCCATGTTTGTAGAATGATAGTGATTTGTTACAGTGATAAGTTATGATTTAATATTCCAGATCGTTACAGTCTGATGACACCATCAGTCCATGATGTTTAAAGGTGATGGCCATGTGCCTCAGGCACATATCTGCTAGGATTTATTATAAAATTTCAATTTTATGTACCAAAAAAACAATTGTATGCATCTGTGGACATCAAGCAACAAAGGCTAAAGTTGCAATAAGTTCTGGTTTTAAATGGTGGTTTTAATTACCCTATATTATAATCAAATAGATAATAAATACATAAACATAAATAATCATTCAAAATTATATGCTCACCATTAAATGACAATTTGAAAGGAGATGCCACATATCACTTTTTTTCAGAGTAAGTGCAAATTCATATGAATTCAAGAACTTTTATTTTGGTACCCACTTCAGTTCTTAAAATGATTCTGCAGCATTTTTTCTCACCCCACCATTTTACAGTTTACGAGAGACAAACATCATGGAGTGAAAGTACACAGAGTATGGTATCAGATTAACAAGTATGAGTGCTTTGACTTTGGATAAATAACTTCCCCAAGGCACACCCAGACTCACCATCAAGCAAGTCTGGGTGTGCCTTGGGCATTTGGCCAACCATTAGTTACTACTAATTACTCTTTTTGGAAGAATTTATTTTTGCATTGAGCTGCAAAATCTGTAAGTTTTCTGAATCTTAAAGCCTTTAAATGAACACATTGTATTGTGTTTAACAGAACTAGAGGGTGATGGATAATATGAGGTTTTTATTTGTTTTTTTTATTTATTTGGCTTGATATTATGAATGCCTTAAAAAAAAAAGAAAAGTTTGAGAACCACATAGCATATCCTCTTGTTAGCACTTGGCAAAAGTTTGACAAACAAGTATAAATACAGAGACAAACAGTCATCATATTTGCTGTTCTCCTTTAGGGACACTCACATTAGGTATTCTGTGCCCCCCTAAAGTCCACATTGTTGGCAGCAGTTAACAGTACATTTAGTCTTCTGGCCCTGGCACGCTTAGGAAGTGGGCTTGAGCATGGCACACTTACACAAGCTGGAACCCAAACACTTGGTACAGTGCTAGCCTCTGATCTGTGAACCTCTGATAATTTGTGATTGGTGGCTATCTTTTTTCCTTTGTTGAGAAAAAAAATGATCGGAAAAATAGTCAGTGTTACAGACCTTCAAAAATAGGCTGTGTGTCTGGGCTCTAATTTCGTAGACCAGGCGCAGGTGGGGCGCACCTGCCCTGCGCCGCGCCAACAGGGTGTGTCCAGGGCATTTTGCAAGTTTCATGCACGGCGCAGTCTGGCGCAGGCAGGCGCACCCACGCCTCCGTCTCTCCTACCGGCGCACGTAGCAGAGGGGGAGGAGATAAGACTTGAGTGGGTTTAACACAGCCGAGTGTGATCTTCACCAATCAAATGAACGCCTCTCCTCGCCTTTAAATGCGCCGCAGGCGAGAAGCAGTGACAATTTCACTTCGGTGGTGAAGAAGGTCAGAGCTGCTGTTACTTTTACAGCAACTGGGAGAGCGCAGGGGCCACCGGGCCGCGCATCAGAGCCACAATGCGCGTCACAGTGTGGACCACCTCACGGGACAGATGTAATCTGTTCCTGTGTCATAATAGGAGTACAAAATTAAGTGATAATTACATTTAAACACAGCAGCAGGCTAATCCATTCATCATGCTTGTGATCCATCTGCATTACTGGTCTGTCATCGCCAAATAGCAACGCCTTAGGTAAAAATATATCTCCTCCTCATCCTCCTTAATAATGTACTCCATCTTTTTAGATCACGTTACAAATAAAGATTAAAACAGAGAAATATGGGCAATCGCAGGTAAATCCTTAAGGCACCGAGTGACTTACATTTATTCAGCGAGCGTCTCTCTCTTTTTTCTTTTCTTTTGAATTTCATGAGATGACAGAAGCCGGATACTCCGTTTCGGATGATGTGGCTGTTTGTGGTTGACTGAGAGATGTGCACTCGTTAGTTATGACAAACGTCTCTGATCTGACATCAGATGTGACGGGACAATTAATATAGATACAAATGTAGATGCTGGTTCAGACGGTTACATGAAATAGTGGTTGTTGTGTTTGTTTATTGCATTGAAATGTGCCTGACGCGCCTGTCAGCCAAATTACCACTGCCCCGAGTGCGCCTCTGCGCCGAGAATAGACCAGGTTGGAGCTGGCGGGCTTTCAGCGCACCTTCCGCGCGTTTTTTTGGCACGAAATTGTCACTGCGCCAAGCTGAATCTGTGGACACCTCCCCCTGGTGCGCCGTCACACCCATCTCGGCGCAGCCGGTCTACCAAATTGCCAAATTGGCTGCGCACGGCGGACCTGGCGCACCCCTGGCGCACCCCTGCGCGGGGTGCGCCAGGCTGCGCCACCCTGAGTTGCGCCAGGAAATTAGAGCCCTCTGTGTCTAAAGTCATTGGGTGAACCATTGATTGTAAAAGAACTGGACAAAGCCATGAGATGTGAGCGGTTTGATAATAATAGGAGCCTTTGGAGCGCTGTTGATGCCTCTAATGGATGCTGCCATACTGCATGTCATCTCAACCAAATTTAAGCTGATGCTGTTTTTTTTTTTTTTCTTTCACCGGACAGTAAAGATGTGTATTAAGAATATAATAATCAAATTTTCCCCACACACAATCACTTGGGTGTCGGGTTTCTCAGGTGGACACTAGGGGTACCACAGGTTTTGGCACTTCTGCATTGGCCTCCATTTGCAGCCCTGGAGGTTGCTGCCTGTCATGAACAAAAGCTGTCCATGTATCCCAAATGTGTTAGAGAAACATCGATAAGATAAGCTAATAGAATAATTAATTTTTAAAACTAAACCCTGATCCAGGTGTATATTCTCTCTGTCTGAGACACTCAGTTTGATCTCCTGTAACTTTAATGAAGGGGTCAGACTACACAATTTATGCATGATTATGGTCCAACTCGACAGTTGTAGGGGTTCAGGCCCTGTTGGCCATGAAAATCAGTTGTTCCGTCTTGTGTGGTTGACTGACAACAACAGACCGGTCTGAGACACCACATGACTGCGACAGAAAGTCTAGCAGGTTTGATTTCTGTCCTGCCTTATATGATCTGTTCCTCCTCTTCAGAGACACCAATGAGAGCAGTGGAAGCTCTGCAAATGCATCAACCACAAATGTAAACAAACCGAGGTTTACACATTGGGATCTACGAGACAGAGGAAAAGTTTGCAAAGCTATGAAAAACAGCATCCCTGTCCTTATGATGTGTTGTAGAGGAGCTACCACAGACTGATAAAGGAGAAATGTTGGAGAGAAACAGCAGAGGAACATGATGAGTGACTGCTTACATTTATCGGCAAACTAACATATCATGCAACGTAACCTTTGTACATACATACTGAAGTACTGTACTTCAATAAATGTTTGTTTGCGGCCTTTGGTGTTGCCCCTCCTCCTTCCATTATCATCACATTAGTTGTTACATGCAGTCCGTTTCAGTCATGTGGTCTGTCATGCTTGTCAGGCAAGTTGCTCAACTTCTGGCCTAGTCTGACATACCAACAGTCATTACATTGGAAAAAATCATGTAGACTGGCCTCGGCATAAGGTCCCCTTTCCTACATGGGCCCAGTCCTCTAAGATTGGTTGACCTCTTTAAACTCTGTGGTGATTTGTTTGTTCAGCAGTACTCCACATCATGTTTTCAGCGCTCAGGATTCTGTCTACTGTCTATGCTCTTCACTGGGCTTACTACCTTGAACCACTGGACTAAAACTACAGCTGAAACAATGGTAGAGCATCACACCATTAGGTCTGTTTTGGCGGTGGGGTTCAAGCAGGCAGAGAAAGAACTCTTGACAGTTTGTCTTGTGTGTGGAAGTGCTCTAAAACACAGAGGACATATAAAGCAAACTACAGGGTATATAAAGCTTGAAAATGAATAATGTGGGCTTTTTAACTTAGATGGATTCGGATGAATTTTGCAAATAAAGTAATTAGTGCCTTTTTGGTGAGAGTGGGAGGTTGTGTCAGGCTGGTGGACTGCCACTCCAACATAATGGAACAGAGAAAACTGAAATGATGTTGGGGCCCTGTTAGCAAGGGACCCAAAGCAATTGCCTCATTTTGCCTCATGGTGAAATCTGCCCTTGAAATTAATCAACATTTAACACATCTGTTCTGAGATATGCTGTCAGTGACTTGTTGACCATGATAAAAAGAAAACTTCTGAACCTTCAAAGTGACAATAACAGCCCTTTTCAGTGGCACCACTGTGAAATACTAATTGTTGAAATTCAGATACAAACATTCCCTCTCTGAAAATGAATTTCCTAATGTGACAGCTCACATAATATTGTTTTGACTTTCGATGCTCAGTGTTGGCATCTGCAGCTGTGAGACAGTGACAGGTAAAAACACATGCTGTATATGATAACAGACATTTCAATGAATAGCTGAACAGTGCCATTAGAGAGGTGAGGGGTGTGGAGCTATGCAGATCACCCCGCAATAGAAAGATGATATTGCTATTACCAGGTGTTGACACATGAGATTGCATTTACATTTTCAGCCAATGGAAACCTAAACTCAGACTGTTGTTTGTGCCAGTTAGCAGCAGGCTCTGAATACTAAAAACAGTAATCAATACAAAGAATAACTTTTGGAAATTGCATTGTAAAACATGAAAAACTCTGACATCTTTTCCTTTTCTTTGCCTCCGCCCATCTCATCTCTCTTTGTCTCTCTTTTCTTTCCTCAAAAACTGCCTCTCATCCTTCACTTCCTCTCACTTTTCATCTGAGCCGCTCTCCTTTCTCTTGTGCCTGAATAGGTTGCCGGCGAGAGACTTCACTGTGTTTGTGTTCCATGTTGTCAATGGCAATGGCGTTATCAATTAGTGCAGCAGTGGGAGCCCAATTAACAGCATCAAACAGCTAATTAATAGAGCTGTGTGAGTTAGCAGTGCACAACAGCACGCTGCATGACTCTAAGCTTGCAGCGCCACGTTATAGCATGAGCACACTGCAGGGGAGACGGGCCGTACTGTCACACATGGTCACGCCAACACAAATACATGAACAGACATTTAGACACATGTACACACAATAAAATGTAAGTATATACTAATCTGCTGAGGCAAGAGTGTAAATGTACAATAAATGAAATACTACAATATAGGACTCATATATGAACAATTACATAAAGATACAGAGGGTTAAATGTAACATGCTGATATTGTAAACAGCAGGAGGCTGAATGCCATTGACATAGCTATAGTAAGGAGTATACAAATAATAAGGATTAAAATCCAGTTAATGTTGTTTCTTATTCCCTAATTATGTTCAAATCATCTTGTTTTACATGAAATGAACACTGAAGTGTATCAATTTTAATTAAATATTTAAATTAAATGTTCCTTACAAATGTAAATAGCTTTATACTTACTGCTACTGTATATTCTATCCATCTATCTATAATCAATCTATCTTTGATTTTTGTTTTCACTTTCAGGGTAGTTTTAGAGTTAATTTGTTCATGTTTTAATATAAATTTTTTTGTTAATTCAATTCAATTTAATTTATTTTTTGGAGGGGACAGTGCAAGTTCATGTACATCACCATACAGTGGAGTCAACAAGCCAGATTGGCTAATTTCTATCTGTTGTCCCTGATAGATATTCCCTGAGGAGAGAGAGCTTTAAAAACACACACACACACACACACACACACACACACACACACACACACACTTATCAAAATTACATCTAAAGAGTGATAAAAGGTGATATAACTTAAATGTAATATAACCAATAGTTGCATATCGTCTGAGTATAACTTTTTAAAGTATACTGCACATTTTCTAAGTCTATTGGACCAAATACACACCATCAAAGCGCTACTTCAATAATGTTTATTAAACCAGATATACACTGTCAAAGTTCTGCTTTGATAAATTATATGAAGACAAATAGAAACACTGTTGAGGTGCTGTTACTATAATGTACATAGAAATAAATTTAGATACGACCAAAGTGCATTCGTGATAAAAAAAAAATAAAATCTATTCCTAGCTACCTTATTTGTTATTGTTTGTTTTGATGTTGTTGTTGTTGGTTTTTTATTTATTTATTCTTTTGTAGATTAGGCCTTCTTCAAGGGGTGGAACCTAAATGGGTCAGAAAAAGTGAAAATCAGATCATCAATGATTTCGATTTATTTACTATTTAGTTTTACAAGTATTTGTTCCCCTTACATGTTCTTGTGCGAGGTGGTGTCAGTCGATTAGCTGCTCTCAAGCCATTAACAACATGTCAAAGTCAATCCTGTTGTGTATAGGAAGCCTATGAAGAGACCGATTACAGGTGTGGTCCTTCTTTTTTTCCATCTCTTCATTTTGACAGGATCAGTCTAATTCATTGTCTGTATTCAGACAGATTCATCTTGCTGAGCCCCGATCTTAATTGTGAGCAGCCAATAGCAGCACAGCCCAATCAACATCCTCTGAAACAGGAAGAGGCAAGATCCATGAGCAAGACAACGGCAGGAAGTAACTGCAGAGATTAGCATAAATGCTAACATATCTGGATGCATTTTGTTATTAAATGAAAAACAAATAACACTGAAAGCATTTCTCAATTGAGAGGATCTTTTCGCTCCAATTCTATTATGTTCTGGCAAGAGTTTGCTCTACGAAGTGGCTCACATTTCGTTCTTTGAACTGGGGCAGTATCGCCCACCTTCTACAACATCTTAATTGCCCGTCAAAAATGTGATTGGCGGTGCGTTCATCCAATCACCTGCCAGCTATACTATGGAAAGGTTCTTCCCATTCCCAAGCACTTTCTGTGGTCCTTTTTCCAAGATGGACTGTTGAAATATATTTAACAGTCCATCTAGTGTGTTGGGTTATATTTTGACAGCTGGTCAAAAACCGCATACAAAGAGTTAATATGACTGAGACAAATCATGAGAGCAAGTTTCATCCTCTCTTAATCATTGGGGCGGTACAACTTGAGCCATTAGCCTCAGCTGATAGAAGCTTGACATGAGGAAAAATGACCCCATCAAATTTATAAACACTGTCAAAATAAACATGAAGACTCTTCACTAAAGACTGCCGCTGAGATGGTATAGCAAGGATTGTACACATTCAACAGCTCTGTTTGGCCTTTGTCTTTTTTCTTTTGAGACTGAGGTAATTTATAGTCATCCATGTTGTAATATCTTAATCTAAGTATCTAAGACAAAAAACACAGCAGGATAAGCCAGTCCATTGTTTTCAGACCATACTCTTTTGCCAAATAAACTATTTGAGGTTAATAGGTGTTTTAATTCATAAATACCCCATACTTACACCTTATTGAGAGCCCAGTACAACATAAATGGGCAAAGTGTGCATTTTCATCTGATGACATAAGTGGGGTAGAGTTGGCACCCATGATTCCTATCACTGGCACAGAAAAGCCATGGGGGAGTCAGGCCAGATACTGCAACAAGTAAAGTACTCAGCTTTTCGCTTCAACAGCTGGGCACTTGTTTAAATCACAGACAGCTCTACAGATAAACAGCTCACTCGCCTTGTATTGCTGACATCCAGGATGGTATTCAGAGAGCAAAGGTAATCATAAAAGTGGTTCAATATGTGGAGGAAAACATAGGAAAAACAATGAGAACCACAGTAAATGCACATGCGAACACACAGGGCAACAAAAGAGCTGGCTTCTCTGAATCATGCCAATTTTTTGTGGGGGTTCCAATATTTGCAGCACACACTTAGCTTAATCCATTGGAGCCAATAATTCAAAGAGAACTCAAGGCTACTAGACTCTCCACAGATGACAGTATGCCAGGGCCAGAGGCTAGACTCAAGCTGGAGCAATGGATTCTCCCTCTGCAGGATAAAGCAGGGCCAGAGTGTTGCAGCAGCTCAGGCTCTGAACTCAATGGTGGGAGAAGTGGCTGCACTTATGGAGAGTCAGGGGTAAAAAAAAACACACACACACACACACACACACACACACACACACACACACATACAAACACTTGTATAAGCATAGAGACACGGCAATTCATTAGAAATTTATGAAGTTGGCCACTACACCCACAAACCCCAGTTCCCATTAAGTTGAGACATTGTGTAAAGTCTAAACAACAAAACAGAATACAATTATTTGCAAATCCTTTTTTTACATTTATTCATTGAACACACTACAAAGACGAAATATGTGATGTTTGAACTGATAAACTTTTTTTTTTGCTTGTTTTTTGAAAATATTAACTTATTTTAAATTTGATTCTTGCAACTTGTTCCACAAAAGCTGAGGCAGGGTCATGTATACTGTTGTTTTTCCCCTTTTCACCTTTTCTTTTAACAACACCCATAAAGCATTTGGAAACTGAGGACACTAATTGTTGAAGCTTTCAAGGTGGAATTCTTTCCCATTCTTGCTTGATGCACAACTTCAGTTCCTTAACAGCTGAGAGTCTCCACTATCGTATTTGCACTTTATAATGCACCACACATTTTCAGACATGTTTGGACTGCAGGAAAATAAGCAGAGATGTTTCTGAAAAAGACAAGATGGCAACATATGTTGCTTCAAAACCATGTAACTTTCAGCAGTAATGGTGCTCTCACAGATGTGCAAGTTACCCATGCCATGAGCACTAACACACCCCCATACCATAACAGATGCTGGCTTTTGGACTTTGTGCTGAACAGTCTGGTCGATCCTTTTCCTCTCTAGTCTGGAAGACACGAAATCCATGATTTCCAAAAAAATGGAAATGTGGACTCATCAGGCCACAGCACACTTTTCTACATTGCATTAGTCCATCTCAGATGAGACTGGCCACATGGTAACATCCTTCACAGAATGATGTTGTTTTTTAATGCATTGTCCCCTGGGCAATCGAAGGTCATGGACATTCAATTCTGTTTTTTGGCCTTGCCACTTATGTGCCTTCTCTAGATTCTCTGATTTTTTTAATGATGTTATGGTGCACGTGAGGAAATCCCTAAAGTCTTTGCAATTATATGTTTAGAAACATTGTTCCTAAGCTATTGCTAACTATTTCTCACGCAGTTGTTCACAAAGTGGTGAGAATGACTGAGCCTTCTGGATATGCTCCTTTTACACCAGATCATGACAATCATCTGGACCCAACTCACCTGTGGAATGTTACAAACAGGTGTTTTCAGCATTCTTCAATTTTCCCATTGAATTGCTGCCTCTGTCTATGCTTTTATGGTACCTGTTGCAGGAATAACATTCAAAATGTGTCAAAATTTGCCAAAAACCAATAAATTTTATCAGTTTGAACATTAAATAGCTTGTCTTTGTAGTGTATTGCAACTGAATATAGGTTAAAAAGGTTTAATAAACCATTGTATTGTTTTCTTATTTACGTTTCACACAATGTTCCAACTTCACTTGAATTAAGGTTTGTAATTTAAGACCATGACATCAAAGGTAGGACAAAGAAATTCACTGACTCAAATATTACAATTTTAGCAATATTTTTCCAAAACATATAATAACTGATAATTGTAACATCATAATTACTGAAAAAAACAAAAGCCCAGTGTGCAATGAGTCCATGTATTAGATATTCTAATAGATAGGAGTATTTCTGTTTGTAAATAAAGTCATAACACTGCCTCATCCCCCATCAGTCTTTCTTACTGAACTGACTTATGACTAAAAACATTGCTGTATTCCTCACTTAAAGAAGTACTCTCTTTAGATCAGCCTGTTAACAGATAAAGCGGTCAAGCTGATGTAGACTCGAAGTCACCTGAAAAATGGAAATATATATACATATATGTATTTATATATATACACATTTAATGAAGAGAATAGCTCAAAACTGCTCTTTTGTTAAGTGTCTGGAGATAACATTTGTCATGATTGAATCCAATAAAAATAAAAACTGATTGTTGATTGATTGATTGAAGACAACATGAAATTTCAAGACAAACCAATAGAACAGGCCAGGACTCGACATCGCGTATTTAAGAAATGCTCTCTCTCGTTCACTCACTCTCTCACTGCCTCTCTCTCTCTCTCTCAATCACTCACTCAGTCACTCACTCTGGTTGTGGTTATGGCTTAGGGAACACTCCAGCCCTATTCAATCAAACAGAGTACTCGGACTGAATCAGCTAAAGGTTAATTGCACCGATGTCCTTGTGCACACATGGACAGAAATTGCGTGTGGGTGTGTGTATGTGTGTGTGTGTTTCTAAGGATGAGTGTATCTGTTGAAACCCTTAGCCAAGCCCTGAATTGAAGCAAAATACCTTTTTGTCGCAGAAGGATTAGTGTGGACATAATCTATGTACATTTCCCCCCAAGGAGGCAGACAAGTGGTATCTGAAGTACTTACCCCCCCAACAGAAAGGCAGGAAAAGTATTTTCCCCCCCCTCCCCAACAGAGGAGCAGAAAAATAGTTTGAAACAGGTGCATGCCACCCGAAGAGGTGCCATTAAGGAAGGATGTAAAGTAAGGAATGTGCTGCTTTATGTTGATTCATTGACCCCTTTAGAGTTCATATGATGACTATGATGTGAAAAAGGAAAAAGTCACTTTTACTTCCGAGAAACGGAGATCATTGTGAATCGATTCAGAACCAAATTGATGGAACGTTCCATCACTGAAAAAAACGCCAAACAATTTTTATAAACAATCTTAATACTGACACTATATAATTAAAATCAAATACCACTTTTTTGTTTTTACCTTTCTCCCCATTATGAGAAATAAATCCACAAAACAGAAATGTTGGTTTGCTGTTTGATAAATTTAGTTAGCTGACTGGCATCATTGTTGGATTATCCAACAATAAGTTTAAAAATTGAATCAAACGGGGGGGCGCTAGAGCGCATGTAATGGTGTAGAAGCACTTTCTCAGAGCTCCCATCCGATACATCAAGATTCAAGCAATATAATATTTCTCAGTTACTTGCATCTGCTAGAAAGTCAAGCATTAAGTTCATATTTCATTTACGCACTTATGGCCAACAGGAAGGAACAGAAACAGCAGTCTAATGCCAAGAAAGCACCCTCTAAAACCCTAGCTCAGGAGGCTAAAGCTAGCGCTAGCATCGCATGCAATGATGATGCATCAGAGCTAGCCCTGCTGGTGGCTAAGGCAAATGCTGAGACATCCATCATCCTCGCGGCTATAAACGACATGTGTAAGAGGCTGGAGGACCGATTCAACAACCTGGAGGCATCCCTGCAAGCTACCTAGGCCACCTTGACCGAACAAGATGCTCGGATCTCCACAGTGGAGGCGGCAACCCACGACCATGACACCTGGCTGACCCAGCTATCGCAACAAAGGCCACAACTAGAGGTGAGTCACAAATTGCTCCAAGAGTAGGTCATCGACCTCAAGGTGCACTCCAGACACCGGAATATAAAGGTGGTGGGTCTGCCAGAGAGAGCTGATGGTAAAAACCCTGTGGAGTTGTTGCCAACGTTTTGCGCGACTTGCTGGGTCCTGCTCACTTCCCCACCCTGATAGAGAGAGTGCACTGACTGGGGCAGCCACCTGATGCACGTCCCCGCGTCATGATTGCTAGGAATCACAACTTTTGGATGAAGGAGAAAATACTGTGGCTGGCACGGGAGAACACCCCTCTGACCCACAACAGGAGATGGATTCACATATTCCCCGACTTCCCGGCAGAGACAATGAAGCATCACCCACCATATGAGGAGGTGAGGAAGAAATTCAACAATGCTGGGATGCTCACCAGATTCCTCTATCCTGCACGGCTCCGAGTTACCAAAGGTACCAACACTGATATGATTTTTAATACCCCAGAAGATGCTGATCTGTTATTTGTCTCTCACGTACGGATGGTTTTGGCGTTGTCTTTTACATTTTCTCCCTCTTCAATGTTAGACATGTTATGGACATTGTGTATTTTTCTTTTGGCAAATGTTCTAAGCAAGCCATCTTGTGTCTAGATGTGGAGAAAGCCTTTGACCAGGTGGGATGGCAATATCTCTTGAGGGTTCTGGAGGAGTTTGGTCTTGGTCCTTCATTTATTTCATGGGTGCGCATGTTGTACGCTCAACCTACGGCATCTGTTCTCACTAACCTGGATGGGTCACCCTCCTTTCCTTTGCAGAGAGGGACACGGCAGGGGTGCCCCCTCCCACCTTTCCTCTTCGCATTGGCCATCAAACTGCTGGTAATTAGCGTGAGGGAGCATGTCCTCATTAAACCTATAATGCTAGGCGGAGTAGATCATAAGATTTCTTTATATGTAGATGACGTGGCCCTATTTGTTTCCGACCCTGAACAATCAGTAATGCACTTACTCCAGCTTATCAACTCCTTTGGAGAGGTCTCTGGTTATGCTATTAAATGGCAGAAGAGTGAGCTCAAATCAATAGCTTATGACCTGGACCCACTATTCCTGTCTTCTATACATTTCAAAATAACCTCTGACTATGTGAAATACCTGGGCATTAAAATATCCAAAAAACTTTTCAAAAACTAAATTTCATTGAAAAGTTGAACAAACTCAAGAAGAACATAGACAAATGGAGAACACTGCCTTTGTCCCTGCATGGATGTGTAAAAACTGTAAAGATGGTCTCGCTATCAAGATTTTGGTATTTATTTCAGAATGTCCCTGTTTTCATTCCTAAATCTTTTTCTAAGCTTCTCGACTCCATTATCATGTTGTTTGTTTGGGACACAAAACACATAGGATCTCTAAAAGCCATTTCAAAAATCTAAAGACTGTGGGGGCCTAGGTCTGCGCTGTTTTTTACACTATTACTGGGCTGCCAATGTCAGAGTGATGGTGACCTGGCAGTACGGATTTGAGAGAGTGGACGGGTTCGTCCTGCATCCTTGGCTAGCCATTGAAAAAAGCCTGACTCACAAGACTTCTCTCCCTGCTCTCCTCTTCTCATCTCCTAGGCCCCCTGTGGCCTACAGGAAGGATCATTTCATTCTGTCAAATACTCTGAGGATCTGGAATCAAATTAGAAAATGTCTTGTGCTCCTAAACACCTTGGTACAATCTGGCTGAACCATGCCTTCTCACCATCTCTTGCAGACACAGCTTTCAGGATTGTTAATGTAAAGACCTTTATGTTGACAGACACTTAGGCCCTTTTGAACAACTACAGTCCAAATTCTCTCTTTCAAAATCTCAGTTCTTTAGATATTTACAATTGAGACACCTGAAAATAATGCATTGTTCAAATCCCTTCTGGGCCCTCCTTGAGCAAAACACCTGACCTCAGAGCTGGTTCATTATTTCTCAAGCACTCTGGACTCGTCTACAATTAAAATAAAACAAGCCTGGGAAGATGAGCTTGGTACTGAGATTGAGAATGAAACATGGGATGTAGTATTAACTAACATTAAGTCTTGCTCAATTAACGCTAGACTCCAACTGATCCAATACAAAGTTGTATATAGATTACATTATTCTAGGACTAGATCAAACAAAATTTTCCCTGATCTCTCTCCATTATGTAATAGATGTAACACCTTAGAAGGTACTCTTACACATCTCTTCTGGATTTGCCTGAATTTGCACAACTTTTGGTCTCTCATTTTTCAATGATTTTCTGGTATCTGGTATCTGTCTTTAATGTCATTGTAACACCTGACCCTGAAACTGGTCTGTTTGGTCACTTGAATACTTTAGACAACTTGGATTGTAACACACATGCTGCTTTGATTCATGGTATGGTGATTGCTGAGAGATGTATCCAGAAACTGTGGAAGTCTGACTTAGCGCCCAAATTTGAGACTTGGTTTAGGGAACTCATAAGCATACTACATGTGGAAAGAGTGAGATATTAACTTTCTGGTAACCCTCTGAAGTTCTCCAGGATATACAGCCCACTGCTACAGCATAGGAATGACCAATGATCTCTGACTCTCTTCACCCACCAACCTTGCTTATGTACCTCCTTGGTAAGATAGACAGCTGTATATTGGAGCAGTTGACACTGTCATGACTTTTGCTCCCCTTTATTTATTTATTTATTTAATTTTATTTTACATGTCCATGTCATTGTTGTTTTTTTATTTTTTTTATTTTCTTATTACTGTTTATTTATTTGTCATTGTCTCCTTGTCTCTTACTTTTAATTTATTTTGAAAATTCTCATAAATGAAATGTTAAAAAAAAAAGTAGTACAATCAAACAGTAAAGGTGTTGATGGTAGTTGGAGGTGACAGGGGGGATCTACTCAACTTGTAAATGTCTAGTTTGGCCAATCTGTTTCATGGGTTGGGGATAAAGTTTTCAGTTACGGGGGAGTTGGGGCATTAGATCCACAGACTGTAAAAGAACTGGACAAAGCAACGTGACATCAGCCGTTTGATCAGAGCAGCCTTTAGAATGTTGCTGACGCGTTGATGATGCCGTACTGAAGTCATATCAGTCAAACTCAAACTAAGCCTCCTGAAGAGACAGAGAGGCCATGTTGAGGCAGAACTTAAGGCAGTCTGACCAATAGTGACTCCCCGTTTCCGGTACAGGAAATTCCCAATAAATCCATTATGAACAACATATCTTGATGCAATCATTACGGAGTAACAATATGACAACAGTTTTTTTTTAATTCCTTGAATGTGCATTGCTTCTTTACACACTAATTTTAACAGACTAATGGTTTTCTGTTGAGTTCAGTCTTACAGGTCCCTTGTTTTAGCCTTTTTAGTAAGTTTGAACTGGTTGAAGAAGAAGTTGATGTGGCTTTTCAGCGCTGGGCTTTGATGTTTACTGTGGCTGCACAGGCATGTCTGGATATTTTCCTTCCACTAGGCTGAACAAACACCTGTTTCAAAGAGGGACTTCTGGGGTTGGCATATCTCCTAATGACATAAACACGAGAATGGTGACAATTTTCAAAAGGTAGAGCAAGCGGAGGAGAGGACGGATATCTTTTTGGGGCAGGGATTTGAAGACAGGCTGTGGACACACATTTTTGTGTATTAACAAAGAATTAAAGGTATATTTTGCATGTTATGTGACTTCTTGAAATCATCTCACATTTTTTATTCAATAAATTGACTTTTATTGACTCAAGGGTTTTTATTGTTCCGCTCAGAGTTCAAATCATGTCAGGGCTGACGTTTTTCTATCACCAGACAAAAGACATTTACGGAGAGAAAGAAAAGAGTTGTGAAGGTTTGAATATAAGTTTGGATTTTTTAAAAATGTATTTTGATTTTATAGATAACAATAAAGGAAGAAAAGGAAACCCATACTTGCATACATATTTTTCTGCAATTAAGTTATTTTATAATTATAACAATAACAGCAATCTTCATGACAGCTTTATTCTTTTTACTTTTTGCTTTTAAATACAAAAATTTAACTTATTTTAATGGGTAAATTATTGTTTTTCATAAATTATTCACCTTTTTATCACAGTATCTTCCAGTGTAAAATAAATGCTGTTGCTTGAAATTGCTTATGATGATCCCCATTTTATTGAGAATAATCATGAATCAAAAACTCAAAAAACTTTAATAATATTTATTCGTTATTAATTTTTATGTTTCTGCATGATTATGTCTGCTTTAGGTTTTTAATAACTGGCTTAAACCCCAGCTAGCACCCTGGTTAACAAACAGACTGCCACAAGAAAGCTTTCATTATAATTTAGTGCTTTTCATTGATAAAATTTGATTACTGATTTTGTTGATTAACAGACACATCAATAGTATTCAGTGAGGTTGAGCAGTTCAATCATAGCCAGTCCATTTTTCACCATAAAAAAACAGAATTCTTGTCAAACAACAGACACAAATATTTTCAGATGTCTTTAATTTCCATTTGGGAAGGGACCAAAAGTTTAGCAGTAATTCAAAGTTAAATCTGAGACATGGTCTCAAACCCTGGACTTTTCACATTTGTTGTATGTGTGTATGAATAAACTGGACCTTGATTTTAAAGCTGAATTTTGCTGTTGAGGTCTATGGGGCCTAAGAGTCACTGGCAAAGTGGTGGGCTGCGTCCTCTTTGACCTTCAAAGCAGAGACGAGGACCCTCTCCATTCTGACAACACCACTTGTGGCAGGAAGAGAGGCTTGTTGACTGGCCCCTAATGGCCCCCCGGCCCAGGAACATGGGTCGGCAGGTCTGAGCTGTTGCCCTGGTGACCACAGGCTCATGGGCCAGAACGAAGAGGAGGGAAAGAGGAGGAGAAAAAGAGATAAAAAGATTCAAAGTGACAAGTTGAGGAAGCACAGACAGACAGACAGGCAGTAGGGTAATATCCGATTGATCAAGGTTTGGCAAGATATACAGAATGGTGATGAGACATGCTCATGTCATTTACTGACAACGGATAAATTGATACAGATGTGGCTATTGACATACATAACATTTTGAGATTTGTTTCTGAAAGTTCCTGAAAGAGGGTAGACATTGAGTATACTCATATAACATACTTTTGGAGCATCATATCTCAGCCCCAGAGGTTGCTGCTTAGTTTGTCTACTATTCAATTTAGCAGGCAGTGGAGCATGCAGAGAGGAGTGTTTGCACTGCTGTAAGTTTCCTTTGAGTGTTTATGAAAGCAATATGCTAGAAAGTTAAGCATGCTGTTATCTGAGGATATTCATAAGAAAAATAAAAATAAAAAGTGTGCTGAGTGTAATATGGCGGAAACCCATAAATGTCGGAGTGATGACATGGCTGCTGGTAAACCAAAAGCATTAAAATGATACTGCGTCTATCAGGGACCAGTCACAACAACTTAATCCAAGCAGGCAGCATGTAGATGTAAGGCCAGGTCATGCTGGCATGACTGTGGTGTTGGCATATGTGAGAGATGGTTAAAGTTTAGCTAACTTAGTAGACATCCAGAGAAAGGTGCCAACTGTCATCAAGCTAAGGAGGTTCAAAATGGGAAGACTGGCACCCAACACAAGGCTATATATTGATCAAAGCATGAAATAACATGCTTTAATATTAATTTGAGCCAAACTCTTCAAATTAAAATGTTTTGTTTAAAATCACCCCTAAAGGTGATCTTTGGTTAAATGACAGAGCAGATTATGCATAGAGTATTTCAGTGATCACTACTTGTATTTCAGTACATAGAGTATTTCAGTGAACCAACATACTTTTAGCCATTTAGGCTGCTAATTTGCTGTTATCAACAAATTGTCAGATGCACAGTTCTGGATAGGAGTAATGATTGCAGCGGCATATGTCCAGTCACTTTCCAGCTGTGTGTAAGACCTGGTCCATGCAAAGACATGATTTCAAAAAATACTCTTATGAGTAACTTTTTAATTTTGAAATGCAGAGGTGGTAACCACTTGCCTTGAAATTACCACATAAATGCATTCATTGAACTAATATTTTATTAATCTTAACTTTAATTTAACTTTAAAGAAACTCAACAAATGGCATAAGTAATCCAGATCTAGGCTCAATGTGGCATGAAAAATGTAAAATGCCCTTAAATCATAGGGCTACACAGACTAAAGGTCCCATGTCCTGCAAAATCAATTTTCTTTGCTGTTACTGTAGTTAGAAAGGGCTCGGAGACCAGAAGAACATTGCACCTATAACTAAACTGTCAGTTCACCGAGAAATTTGCTTTACCTCTTGAATAAAATTGCCCCTTAAAGCATCATATTTTTACTTAGTGGGTTTATTTTGTAATTCCTACACAGCCTGCTTGCATGTTTTCTGGTACTCACAGGCAGATGCCATGACTGTTTGGAAAGTCTGCTCTGTGGCCTGTAACCCTGTTCCCATCGGACACTGTTTGAACAGCCAATCAGCCCAGAGCTCATTATCATAGTCTCCTGTAGCCTCCGTGCCCCTCAGATTCAAGCATTTCCAAAGGGGAGGGATACAGGGCTGTATCTAATGCTCTACAGAGACAGAGTTTGTCATTTTTTTTATTCTACTTTAATCAAATTCTTGCTTAATAGACACCCAAGACATGATTAAATGGTCAAACATTTCCTCAAACATGCCTGGGCCTGGATTATTCATGCCCTTTTTTGGGAACTAAGTATTCCTCATTTTCTTTTAAGTGTTCCCTTCCATGAGCATCGCTGGTTAAAGGACCCAGGAACTGTTCTTTCCTCCATCCATTGTAAACTTGTTGAAAAGGAGTAGTTTAAAGGGTATTGTTGGTAGCCACTGTTCTACTGATTATCACACTAATAAACAGCTACTTAATGGTGACCAAAAATTCATTCTTGAACCAATTTTGAGGACTTTCAGTGTGGATCTTGGGTGCCATTAAACATGTTTTTAACAGAAAAAATCTTAGAAGGGTATTTGTAAAATTTTGACTAAAACACATTTAAATGTTCTTGTTTGGCATACATGTGAAGCATCAATGAGCCTGGTTTGATTATACTATAAAATGTATGCATAATCAATCAAATGAGAAGAACACTGTTTAAGAAAGTAAAGCTGTCATCTTGTTTGTACTGAATTCACTAATTGTCACTCTAAGTCAAAATTTATTGGCTTGCTGACAAACTGGCTGTTTCCCAGCCTGATTGAAGGCCTGGCTGATTAACTGACTGACAGAGTCACGAGCAGACAATAGCACAGAAAGGAGCTACTTGTATGCAGAAAGGCAGGTGTTAATTCAGCGTGGCTCCTGCGGCAGCTAATGTGGGCCCTCTGCCATTAATGAGCAGGGTAAACACTGCCACAAGAGACTGTCAACATTTACAGGAAGGACTCTCCACGTACACAAACCTCTTGTGTTGTTCTATACATCTCTCTCAGTCTGTTTCCTTCTCTCTCTCTTTCTCTCCGTGTCTCTCGCTTCCACCCGGCCTGACCTAATCAGCGATAAGTTGAGTGCTTTCGACAACAGCGCAGACCCCTTAATTAGCAGCCAATTGCTATAAGCTCATGTGTAAGCATCAGCGTACTGTGTGAGCGTATATGTGCTGTGTTTCCAGCCTCCAGCCTGACCTCAGCTTGCTCCAGTCACTCAGCTAATAAGTCAGTCAGTGAACTTAGCCTCCTGCATAACCAGATGGAGAGCTTTAATGGGTATTAGAGGTGGAGGGGCCGGACAGGTATATGGGGATAACTACAAGCAGCCTACAGAGCCCGGACAAGCCTCCGTCAAAACAGATGGAAGTGGACACGCTACTAAACGTTTGTCAAGCTCTGCCTTTCTTGTTGACTGTTGCTAGGTTAGACAAAATGCCTTTCCCATCTGAAACAATTGAAAAATACAGCATGTCAACATGTTTGGACTGTCATAAACAGCATTAACTGAATATTTTCCATCATTGACGGAAATTTTTGATGACTGGCGCAAAGATTTGGAGGCTGTCTGTCCTTATGAAGGACTGAAAAAAGAGGGACGATCCAGTGTGTCATCATACTTATGCAGACACACGCGTAGAGTAAACCCTCTCTGTTTTGCACTCTTAATACATCGTGGAGGAAGCCATCTAACCTATGTAATAAAGACCCCGTTCATAGCCAGAATCACTCTGTTTGCTGCTTCACACTCTCCACACACTGACAGTGGGTTTAGGAGTTGTGAATGCTTCAGGTCAGTCGCAGGGCACTGTGGCTGAAGATTTTTCTCCCACTGCAGCATGTGCTTGCAATCACAGTTTTTAAGTACATTTTCCTAACTTTACATGCAGATTTACTGACTGGACAAGATTTTGTAAGTTGTATAATATCAGGTTTAAGAAAATGGTTTGTTTTATGAACAGTTTGGTTGGGGTAACACCTACGTTTCAAAAAAGTAAGCCAAACAGCACTGAATGTTGTGATGTTTTGAAATTTGAAGCGCTGAATCACAACTGACTACACTGCTTGTGTAGTGAGAGATTGGTCAAAAGGATACTTTATGAATAAAAAAAACACACTCAAGGTTGAATGCAATCTTACATTTGCACGGACCATCCTGCTAGAGACTCCGACATGCTCAGTTGTCAGTGCGGAAAAAGGACTTTAAAGACAAAAAAATATATATGGCATGACGGAAAAGTGACCACCTTGTCCGTCGAAATGACAAACAGCAAAAAAGGTTACCACAACCTCTGGTCAGAATAAAAATAGCAGAGACATATCGTCTATTCAGCCATGCCAGTTTTGAGCTGTGTGCTTTTTTGTCTTTTTGCCTCCAACTCCATGGCTTCAAACTTTATTTTTCGTTTATGGACTCTTTGCTCTCCCAAACTCTCCATGGTGACAGCCAGGAGCACACGCAAAATCCTCCTTTAAATAGGGTGGTCCACATTACTTTTGCCATAGTAGATCACCCGCAATGTGTCGTTTTTTAGTTTGCACACACAATTTAACGCTTGTAATGTGGGATCTTAGTAGATCCGGCCCTTTGTGTGTAAACAAGTGCTGTTGTCTGTCCGCATAAGACATTGAGAACAGAAAATTGAGGCAGTTTTCAGACAATTTACAGAGTAACTTGTATCTATAGGTGTGATACAAAGGACAGTAAACAAAAAGTGCATTTTATTTTTCATCTCTCCCAACTCCCAAGAACACTTTTGGTTCTCCTGAGTTGAAAGGAAGCGTCCTGGTCTAAAAGCTAGGAAAGATGAAAGATACTTCATCTCAGCTGAGAACTTACAGACTTCTGTGCTCTGATGACGTTAAGGGTGACATAGAGCTCTGGAAAAATAAACTTTTTGATTAGATTGTAAGTCCTTCGTTTTGGTTTACATTCAGCTTCTTCTGACTATTTTTGTTTACAGCATTCAAACAGTATAGATTTTATTTCTGTGATGTTGCGATTTATTTATTCCTAAATTTACAATATATTGTAGACCTGCCTTTTCAAATATTTTTTCAAGCTGTTGAGTACAAGCATATTTACTGGAAAAATCCCAATTTTTCGGAATTTATCGGACCGATATAATATCGGCCGATTTGGGGGAAAATGACATCATTTTTTATTGGCCCGATACATACATTTTATCCGCTAAAAGATCCGATAAAATTACTTAAATTGGGGAAATTGTTTGCAGGCTGCGTAGCCCCAAAACAAGCCATGTCACGCTGGTTACGTCATCTATCGCGCCTTACTAGAAGGACCCAAGCCTGCCCCCGTCTCTGCCAGACCAAAAGTGAACATGGCTTCATCAGTGTGGTTGTTTTTCTCAGTGGCAGAAGATAACAACAGCATTGTTGTTTGCACAACCTGTTCGGCGAGAATTCTGAGAGGAGGAAAGAGTACTTCAAGTTTTAACACAACAAATCTTATAGCTCACCTGAAAAGTCGGCATCACTTCAAAGCGGTATTGAAAGAAGACGAAGCAGCTGCGGTAGCAGCTAGTGTGCTAACACTAAAAACAACAACACGGAGGGTGGATGTCCCCATTCAACAGGCGTTTGAAACTGTAAAAACTTTTTAAGAGACAGTGAAAAGGCTAAAATCATTAACATCAAAGTGATGGAGTTCATAGCGCTCGACGACCAGCCCTTTTCTGTCATTGAGAGCCCAGATCTTGCAAGTTAATAGCACATTTGGAGTCACGTTACACCCTCCCAAGCCGTCGCTTCTTCTTGAATGTATCCCTCCAGGCCCTCTATGTATCGTTGCCACACACATCCATAACTTGATAACGTAACACATACCAAGAACAGACTACACGTAAGTTTTACCACAGACATGGACATCTGGCGTTAGTCCGGTCAGCAAGCTTAGCTTAATGGCTCAGTGGTTGGATCAAGATTTCAACATGCAAAAAGATTATATTAAATATAAAAATATGAACTTATCGGTTATCAGTATTGGCCATGAGAAGCGGGAAATTAACGGTTATTGGTATTGGTCGAAATTTTTCATATCGTGCATCACTACAGAGTTTTTTGATGGACAGAAATAGTGCTCTGCTCTGCCGCTCCTCCTCTTTTTTGGGGGGAAATAACTTGTTTGGGCACTGCTGAACTACTTGATCAATAAAAAGTTGGTTTACTGAAATGCTGTTTGATTCAGATAACAACTCTACCTGTAAAAATGTTGTTCACCTTCATACAATGTTTGAGTGCTGAAATAAAGGTCATCATTTCAATGCAACACTGAAAAGGCTTGGCTCGAGCAAAAGTTTGTCTAGGTCATGGAAGCCCAGCAATAAGATGGTGGGTCAGACCAATCAGAGAGCCAACAAAGGGTCATCTGATTTTGTGTGTTTACATGTGGTGATTGAATCTACTGCCAACAAAAGTATTTTGAAAGACTTGATGATAAACACAGAGACACTAACGTGCTCTTTTGAGTGTATCCTTTACCCCACAGCTCTAGCTCACTCGATTAATACTACATACCATCTCCACATATCTCCCAATTCCTCTTCCTGTAATGGAAAACATTATTGTCATCAAGGCCAGCATCAGGTGGGTTGTGTATGTGCTGTGCTTCTGTGTGAGTGTGGGAGGTAAAAATGTGGGGTGGTAGAGGGGGTGGGGGGTTTCGGCACCCACTCTCCGACATCAACTCATACTCGATGGCTTTCAAAATTTGAAAAAAAAAGAAAAAGCTCTCAGGGACTTTGCTGCATTCCACTTCATGAACACAAACAAACGGACCAAAAAGCCATTCTGCAGGGAGGAGTGTGTGTGTGTGTGGGGGGGGGGGGGGGGCTTAAAAACAGAGAGAGATAAAGAGGAAGAGAGAGGGAGTGGGGAGGGAGAAGGAAGGCAAGCAGACAGAGCTGAAAAACCAAAGTGACTCCACTACCGATAATGAGCAGATCATTTAAAAAGCCCTCCTCAAATTGCCTGGAGGAGGAGAGGGGAGAGAGGGAAGGCCTGAAAAGGTTTTGAGAGACTGGGAGATGGACACAGAGGTGGGCTTCAATATAGAGTAAACATGTTGGGCACTCACTGTATGATCGCATATAGAGGTTATACTCTGAAACACTGACTCACTGGAGTTTATCACCGTGTGTGTTTGCACTCAGGCCCACCTGACACATTTGGCTCAGGTTGGAAAAAGTTTCTGTTCATTCTGAGGCCTCTGTTATATTTACTTCTGAAAAACATGTTATTCTAGTTCTTCTAAGTAAATGCTCTGAGTTTTAATAGGCCTAAACATGAGCAATTACTGTTAAATATGTTTTCAGCGTTATTTACATTTTTGGACTTTAAATTCATTTTGATGTTAGGTCTGCACTATATGTAAGAATAAAAGACATGTCCAAAGCAGATTTTCATTATTTTGATGTTGAAATCAAGTGAGATAAATAAACCATAAAAAAGCTTTCGCTCACTATGTTTAACATTTTAAAGGAGATTAAAAAGACTTCAACAATGTTTTACCTCTGAATTAACAACAGATATTTTGAGGTAAGGTGAATGCTTGCTTGAGTTTGCATAAAATATTTTTTCTTATTTATTGTGATGAATTCATGTCATTGTAAGTGTCCATTGTGAAAGCTGAAAATGCAGTCATGAAAAAGTTACAGTTTATCAGATCCAGTAAAGTTCTGTTTAGGTCAAATTGTCAACAGTTTTCTTACCCTGGGGGCAAAAAACGCTTTGTCCTACACTTTTTAACAATTTGCCCATTTGGCAGTGAAAATGAAATGAATTTGGTGCTCTTGGTTAACAAAGTTGGCAGTTTCTGGTTTAAACAATTAAATGTTAAAGGCATGAATACTGCAGTCCTATCTTTTTTGTGTTATTACCAATATTAAAACAATGTATTTTATTTTTCTTAGTGTTTTTAAACACAATTTGAAGACATTGTGTGTCTTGACATGTAAATTTCACTTAAGTTGTATTTGAGTTAATGTATTTGCAGTATTTTTTTTTTCTTTTAATCCATATTGTTGATTTTATTGTTGTTGTGACCTTTTAATTTTGTACAGTGTCCTTGAGTGTCATGAAAGGCACTTGTAAATAAAATGTATTAATATTATTATTATTATTATTATTGTAATCTTGTTCATCTACAGTTTATTTGTAACTTTAAAGTATTTTATTGTGATGTTCTTAATATAAGCTAAAATGTATGAAACTGATTAAAATCAAAACCACCCCAGTGGCTCAGTGTAAGGAGTAGCTCCATCAGTAGGCCAGTGGTTTGAGTCCAGCTCCTGTTCCTGCTCTTGCAAGACTCTAAACGCCGAATGCTTTAATGTTTTAGTGGGGTGTCAATGGGTATTAAGAGGGCCAATGTGATCAGAAACAACTGAAAGACAGTTATGTAAACCTCAGCAGTCAGTGAGTGAATGTGGATGTGGATGGGGAGCTGTGATCAATGGCGTAAAGCAACTTGAATTGCAGGATGGACTAGAATAGCCCTTTACAAGCTCAAATCCATTTACTATTTAAATGGGGAGTGAGCTGCTGGAGTTGTTTAGTTAAAAGCTAAAGTTTTAAATGATCTATGGAAATAGAATAATCAGCAGTAACTGTAAAGCATAGCATAAGGTAATTTCAAAGTAATGTTATCCCAGGGTTACCGTAGAATCAGAGTAGAGTGTTGAAAACATATCAGTAAATTACTATAAATTTACAGCAATTGGAGATAGTGGTTGGGGATCACAGTATTATGTTGGTTCAATAGCACTGTACTGTAATTTTACAGTTATGTGCCCATAGCATCAAAGAAAAAATGCATTAAATGTTGTAAATCACAGTATTATTTTGTAAAATCATCACTGGTTAGGCTACTGTTACTACTGTTACATATATTTTGCAATTTTTGCTGTAATTTTACAGTAAATTAAACAGGACATTACTGTTAAATCTCAGCATTCCAGTATAAAATTACAGCAAGGTAAGTGTACTCCAAACTGTAATTTTCTAATAAGTATGTGCTGGGGTTGGTGTCATTTCATACATTTAATTGTAATTAAAAAAAATTATTAAACTTAATTATGAATTCTTCACAGTTATTAGCAGGAACATTACTGTGTATTAACATTTAGCATTTTTAACAGTGTGATCAATCTAAAAAACACTGAAAAAGTGACATTGCAATTTATTTACTTCAATAAAACACAATTTATTATGAAAACAGGAAGTTATAAGAATATGCAGGGAGATGTTATAAGCCTACAATCAGGCAAATACTATGGCAATCTGGTGATAATAATTCAGTTGTTTTGGATTTTACATGTTTTTTTTTCAGGCCTGGAGAATATTAAAGAAAAAGTAACACAGAAAAGTGTTGTAAATAAGTAAATATAACTACATAACAAACAAAATGTTCCTGTGGATAAAAAGTAAATAAGCAATGTTTAATTCCCTCTAAATTCACAAAAAATATTTTAAGGGTATGTTTAAGTCTTCTTGAGTGTCTACAGCACATATATTCTTTGTTCATTTCAATAAACTGTTGATTTTGCAATGTATCTACAGTGAAGACGATAATGACAAACTTCAAATTCACGTGTAGTTGTGGTTCATTAATGGAAGGACTACTTTTTAAGTTTTATGCATTCAATCATTATCAAAACCTAGAAAATACAAGGCCCTTTTTTTTACTTTAGCTGTTTGAAACACAACATACAAACAACTGTATCTGGGCCAAATTGCTCAAAGCTGCCAATTTTGAACTACTTAGCATATAAAATAGCATGAGAATTGATGTTTTAGTGAAAATTAAAACAAATGAAATAAAACTCCAAGGCCTCACAAAAACAATCCATTCAGCCCATGTTTAAATTAAATAAAACATTTAATAATTTTAACACTTTTTTGTGACCTTGGACTGAGGAACACCGAAAACATAAGGACCTTTTAAGACTTTTTAGAGAGGAACTAAGGCACTAAAATAATTACCAGGCTAAGTGAGTGCTGATTGGTATTGATATGCAGGAGTGAGTATGGATGTAAATGTTGGTGTGCCGTACTTTTGTATAATGCTGTAGTGGAAACCTGCCCAAGGCTCTTGGGATGCAGGCTGGCTGGCATTAGAGAATCAACAAAGCTCACCAAACCAGAGAGGGGACTATTTTATACATGCATGTAGGTGTTTCATATGTTGATTTAAATATATTGAATGTTATTCTGTCTGCCTAAGGGTAGTTTACATTAAGGTAAGGAAAGGTTAGGTTAGGTTAGGTTAGGTCAAATAAAATTAAGTGAGGTTTGGTTAGGTTACGTTAAGTTGAGTTAGATTAGATTTGGTTAAATCAAGTTGGATAAATTTAGTTTAGGTTAGTTCGGGTCAGGTTGGGTTGGATTAAGTTTAGATAAATTTGGTCCAGATAAGTTAAGTTTTGGTTAGGTGTGGTCAGGTAAGGCTAGGGGATGTTACGTCATGTTACATTTGGTTAGGTAAGGTAATTTTACCTTAGGTTGTGTTAGGTAAAGTTAGGTGAAGTTAGGTTAGGTAAAAAAATATTCTATTAGGTTTGGTTAGGTTACGTTAGGTACGTGTTGTCTTTTAAATCAAAGATTTTTCAGTTGCTTAGCTGTTTGATTTATCAAAATAGTGAGGTGGCATCAAAACAAGCAGCTCTTCCTCAAAAGGAAGAGTCGAGACGTGCAGCAAAGCAACAGCAGAGTGCTCTGTCATGAGCCTAAAAAACTTCTCAGGATAAGTAAAAGACGGCGTGAGTGGACATGCAGGTGAGTATCTGTAGTGGACAGTGTTTTTCAGAATGGCAGCGACGACACTGTTTAATCCTTAATGTTGATGACTTTGGTCCTGCTGCAGAACATGAGGACAGAAGTGGTTTCATACAAGCAGGTGATTCCCAATAAAATAACAAAGTAAAGACATGTTAGTTAGAATACTGCCACAGCAGTCTGCAAACAGCAGCTGGTAACCTGTCAGCAGCTAAGTACAGGGAATGAGGGAGGGAGCACAACACATGAGGACAGTGGGCAGGGGTGGATACCAGATTAGGGGAGACAGGGACCAGATGAACCTATGGGGTAAATATAATACATTTTGATTATTATCCTGTTTATTCAGTATAAGGACTGGTTATTAGATTTTTTTACTCATAAAACATACAAGAAATAAAATAAATATTTTAACATATCAAGTGGCTCGTTTATTAACATGTCAGGACATAGCCAAAATATTTTCTGAATGTAACTGCAAATTAGGTGAGTAACTTTGTTGATGTAGCACTTTTAGATCCATCATCTTACAAAGTTTTGGAAAATAAACAAACAAAAAAATAAACAAAAACATAAGGCAAAACAAAGAGATGCAACAGAAAACATAGATGATTCATAAAGAAGAAACCCATTAATCCATCTCAATGTAGAAAAAAGCTTTGACATTCCATGGTTCAAGTTGTCCAATAATAATAATAATAATAACAATGATAAGAATAAGAATAAGAATAATGAAGATAATAATAATAAAGGTGATAATAATCTACAGTTTTCATTCACAAACAACAAATATAGATGTATTGTAAATAATTTCAGCAAATATATGCAGATTTTGGAGCTTTTCCAACCCCAAAACACCTCAATAAACACCCCTTTGCATATACTGACTTTAAAATCTCTTGCATTTTAAAAGCATTTTCTCTCATCATTATTCTCACACTTTCTTTCTGTCCTCTCCTCTTTCCCTGTTCCCCTCTTCCTCTCTATGCCTCCCCCTTTCTTCCTCTCCTCTCTTCCTCCCCTCTCCATCTTGACACAGTGCACTGAGCCTAATCGTGGATAATTGGGTGGGAGGGGCAGTGGGCTGGCCCTGCCTTTGTGTGCAAAGGGCAAGTGGTCAAGTTAATGGGGCCCTTGTGTCGAGCCAGGAGCACTCTGTCTCTCTCTCTCTCTCTTCCTCTCTGTTCGATCACTCACTCGGCCGTTCAATCTCCGCCCCTCAGTCAGCTTCTCTTTTCCTTTCACGGCTGAAGATTTTCCCCACTGGTTCGATCTAGTTTCACCTAATTTCCAGCTGTCTCACTTCCCCTTTCCTATGAGCTGTTCAGTAGGGCTCATTCCATTTCTTTTCTCTCCTCCTTCCTGCCTTTTTCAGTCTCTCTCTCTCTCTCTTTCTGTCCCTTTTTTGTCTCTATCTCTTCTCTCCATAGCAGAGTGTTTTGGAGGAGAGAACAGAGCTCTTTAAAATATCAAAAGACAGATCAGGGGGCCCTGTCGTTCGGTCGGACCCTCCCTCTCCACTGAATCATCCCCATCCTCCTTCCCCTCACTGATAAACACAGGAGTGAGCCTTCAGGATTAGCTGCTGTGTTCTACCTCTTCTCCCTCCTTTATCCCTCTCTCTTTCCTCCTGTGGAGGGTTAGACTGTTCACTGGGCTTGATACATGTGTTGTGAGTGTGTGTATCAATGTGTGCATCTGTGTGTGTTACCTTGTCTGGCACCAGCTTATCCTGCAGGAGGCCATTAGCCCAATTCATGGTGCCTTCACGCAAAGGTGCCCCAATGAGGTTCCGCTATATTTAGATTCAGAGACATTCACATTAATTCTGCAATGCTGTAATATCTGTGTCAATTCATGCTGCAATACGGCTTGGATGCACACGACACAGCGCATGCTCCCACATACACACAAAGGCAGAAATGCTCACTCACAGCGCTCCTGTCTCCCGCTGAGTCTGTGTTCCCCCCTCTCTCTAGTATCGCGCCTCTGTTACTACCTCTGGAGATGAACAAAGTGGGGGTCAACCTGTTTCCCCCATTCCGCCTCCAGGACATTCACAGTGGAGGTGAAACTTCAGAGAGGCAAATATTACACCTTGAAACGGTAGTATGAATTGGGCTTGTGTTAGAGAGGCAGACCCCAGCCAGTCCAGGTCTGAATAAAACTTGACTACATCTGTGGGCGTTTAACACCAGATATTTAATGACTAATCACACACAGAGATGATTAAGAAACTAAAACTCCCTGACGTAGAAATTCACTCAGAATATGTATGTAAAAAAGGATATACACAAAGTTTGTATAGTGATAGGCTATAAGGTATAAAAAGACATGACTGAGAAAAGAGAAACACTGAAGTAAAACAACAGAAGCACCTTGTTAAGAAGCTAGTATTTAGCATCAAGATAACAATTCATCATGTCTTTTGGAAAGAATGAGAAAAGTATGTTTATGTTAACAGATCATCTTTGTTCTTTGGTATCACCCGTCCTTCAAACATCATCACACCAGTTGTAAAGTGAAAGCCGCATAACCATGTGATATATCATTCTCGTTGGCCTGTATAGATTATAAAATACAAAATTCCAGATTTCTTGGTTGAAATGCTTTTATTTTCTTTCAGTCACAAACCACCCTCACACTCCAAATTAGGTAACACCAAACAAGAATAAGTAGAAAAATATCTAAAAAAAAACTGATATAAGAAACTAAATATCAATGCACCCGTTCACACTAAAATGAAAATATTTCATTCTTAATCATCTCATGTACTATGCGAAATATTATGCCAACACTAAATTTATTTTTTATTATGTGATTCATCATGCTTTACCTTTTGAAAATTTGCCAGATGGGTTTTTGTTTATTTCTCAAAGCACACATCTACTGCAGTTTAATCATTGGGGGGGGAAACAGCCAGTTTACATTTACAGTCACAGAGGAATCAATGAGTCCAACCCAAATACAGAGGCATTACAGAATCATCTAACAAGGAGAGAAAAAAATACAGCCATAATTTAATGAAAAACATTGCTAGAAAAAGCCTGAATACCAGAAAAAGAAAAATCTCCAAAGCAGTTTTTCCAAAAAGAGTTCAAGATGTTTAAAAAAAAAAAAAAAAAAAGAAAAAAGAAAATAAAGTAATGTATACAGTCACTGAATGTTGCTTTCACATCAAAATAAGTGCTGGCCTAAGACTTCTGCAAGAATTTCAACACAGTTTTGTTTTTTTCCCCATCAATCCCAAATATATGCAAAAGAAATAAAGAAGCAGTTTTAAAGGCTTTAAAAGAATAGGACAAAGCCATGTGACGTCAGCCATTTGTTTTTTAAAGGAGCCTTTGGCCATTTTGGATGCCTTGTAATAACTGCACACATACTGCAAACGTTATCTAAGCTGAACTTTAGCTCAACCTACTTACGGACAGAGAGGCTATGTTGAGGCAGGACTTCAGGCCTTCTGATCAAAACCAGAAATCCTCAATGAATCCTTAATAAAAGAAAGATGGGCAAGAGATAAAAAAAAATTACCCCCTGTGCAGTGAGAGCACATATTTGAATTGTAGTTTATGAATGTTACTAGGCAAAGGTGTCCAGCGAGTTCATTATCAGACAGAATATCTGATATCAGACAGAAAAAAATTGTGTTTCTGAAAATCCAGGAATGGGTCTTCACCTGGTTCCTGAAACTGGAATATGATATTTACATGTCCAAAGACATCGAGAAATAAAAGATCAGCATCAGAACACTTGAGTCCATGTAAGTGCACTCATTAACATAAGTCTGTATGATGTTTTCTGCAGGTTCACTTTAACTGCAACATAGAATCACCACTGTTGATTTTTATTAACACACCATCTCTAAATACCTCTGACTGCCATTGTTTATCCCCCTCTTTTTTATCTTTTTTGATTTTTTGCTTCTATCACAGTGAAAAGTATGTATCCTAACATGTAGCACAAACAAGCAGTGACAGCATCACCATGTCATCACAAGAAAACACAGCAGATTGTCTGGGCACAAAGTGAAGATTGTTTCATGATCAGAGGCTGTTAGGATGTTGATATGGAGAAACATCATTTCTTTTGGTGATGATGTTACACAGTACAGTGATAAAGTCACAGTTTACAGTCACAGTTGGATGGTATATTTTTGCTAGCTCACAGATATCACAGTAAACAGCAAATTGCATGATGGGTAAAAAAAATAAAAACACTTCATAATCTTTGCAATCAGTAAGGGGTTTTCTTTAATACTCAAAGCATTGAAACCGCTGATAAAATGGGCTTCATTGATTTTTGTACATTTTAACACACAGGGAACACCTTTTGTTTCTGACTGTGGATTAATTAAATGTAAATAGAGAGGATGCTGCACAGCTTCTTGGCTAAAGTACAGTGATGAATCACAGTGAAATATGGAATCACTATCAGTAAAATGTGTAATTTTAGGCTTAATTTGTGGCATATATTCAGCTTCTGCCACTTTGTATGCACTGGATATGGCTGCATTGTATTTCTGGTAAGCACTTTGTTTTTGCAGACCATTTCTATGCTTCATATGCATCCTGTGAACACTATTGCATTAGATAAATGACTCTTTTTTAATCAACAATGCACTTCTTCATTTAAAAGCCAATGTGTCACAGAAGAGATGAAAGAATATTTGATTAAAGAAAAGAAAAAGACAATAGTGTAAAGTTAAAGGGAGCAGATTGTCAGCATTCCAGCAGCAGTTGAGAGCAAAACACCATTAAAAGTTCATGCAAAAGATTCTGCTGTTTTAATCAGAAGTCTACTTGGTATTTGGGTCCTTCGTCAGAAGTCATGAGTACTAAGGATATCAAACATTTGATACACTGCAAAAACTGAAATATAAGCACATGTTTTTTACAAATTCTAGTCAATCATATCTCATTACTCTTAATATACACCACATTCATCTAAAAGGTCCAGATTAACACACTGACTCTTGAATTTCAATAAAAGCCTCTTGGCATTATGGACAGGATTTGAAGGTGGGCCTACCCATCAGCTAAAGCATCTGTACACTGTCTCTGTGAAGTAGATTTTTGGTCATAATGCCATAACAATCCAATGCTAAATTTCTAACAACTTCCCTAGGAGAAAAACAATAGTAAATGCTCCAGTAAAAGATGCAAGTTTAAATTTGATTAACCTAGTTTTTTGTAATACAGGCTTTGTCATAATCTTGAACAAACAAACTACAAGGCCCTCGGCCCTTAAGTGTCACAGTGACGTCCCTGACTGGTTGAGCCTGCAGTCCCCTACATACAGCTGCCTCCTCTGAATATAGAAGTCCGATATTCACTATTCATTAAACACTTAAATGAAAAAATACATAATGTTTTCAAAGAAAACACAGGCACATATTTATTAACCTCTCTGAAGAAAAAAACATGGAAACAAACTAACTGCAGTGCCCACAGTCAGAGTGATCGACTGAGTTTTGACGGTTGTTTGTGTACTTTAGAGGATTTAAATGGGGAAATATTGGTTTGTAGAGAGGACACAAGTCCATATGTTTTTAACATTGTTTTGAGAAAAAATAGCCCAAATTTCAGGTAAAACTACACTACCCACAATCCTAGAGTGCCATATTGATGTCCCTGATTGGCAGAGCCTGTAGTTTTCTGTGATAATGGTTATAGAAAAGTGGACAGTCACTGTTGAGCTCAGTGGTGACGATGGTTGGCACCACCCCACATGTCACCTCTCTCCAGTGATCAGCAAAATGTTAAATTCATTTGCAGTCATTGAGTCTCAATCTAAAGGACAGTCGCTATGTATACTTTCATCACAATATGTACAACTTTCACGCTTTAGACTTAAATATGTAGTTTTGTATCACAACTGATTAACAATACCACAAAATTCCCATTCCCAAGGATTTTATCATAAAAAAAATCTTTAAGTGTATGAGATATATTCAACTTGAAATTAGAAAACAAACCTGTTTAGATTTAAGGTTTTGCAGTGCATGCATGTTTCTCTCTCAAGCTGCATTTTCACTGAGTGGTCTGATTTGGTTCAGTGCAGTTCTGTACAGTTTGGAGCAGTAAGCCCTGATCTATGTATGTTGTTTTCTTTGTAGCTGCTCTCAAGATTCTTGTAACCAATCGAAAGGCTGTAGTGTGTTTAGCTCCACCTTATGGGGTCCACTCAGTGTGCTCGGCACCCCAAAAGAAGGGTGCCAAAAAAGGGGGATGGCACAGAACAATTATTTGGGTACCTTTCCCTATATCTGATAGTGGAAACACCTCAAATTGTGTACCTTAACAACTGAACTAAACTAAACAGCTTGATGAAAACGCAGCTTAAATAGATTTGCATTAAGTTTTGTTTAGTCTGGGATTTTTTTTGCAGCAATAAGTGGCTGTAACATGATCTGCACACTTCAACACACAGCTTCTGTCATTAAATATGACTGATAACCAGGGCCTTCAGAGCATGGAGCAGTCTTAAGAGCAGACACAGAAGAGTCTAGACTGGTTTTACCACATAGACTAGCTTTTTTATGGAAAAGTAAGGCAGCTGCATGCTGGAGTTAATGTTACTGAAACGGTGTCAATAGCACAGTTCAAACTCATAGGGCTGTATGAAATTAAATAACACTGTGATGTATTGAACCACTTGTCTTCACGGTGACATTACCGTGAACTGTAATTCCTGTGCAGCAACAATCAGTCCACAGTCTGAATGTGCTGTAATGTTAATGCACTGTTGTAAGTAAAGCACAAAAGAAGTCCTTAATACTGACCTCTGGCTGCGATGAATAAGTCGTATAGAAGGAAAAAATTAATGCAAGGTGGAAGGGAACAAAGAGAAATAAAGGAAACACAAAGGAGAGTGTGAACAGCTCCACAGTGTGTGACAGTTAATGAAACAGAGGCAGCCTCCATGCTGGGGCCAGAAACACAGAGGCAGAGGTTAATACTGACTGGTTAATGACTGAATACCTGACACCTACAGCCCGAATGAGTCAGGAATTGTCTGCTTAATAACTCAGCAGCTGACTGACTAGGCTGGAGTGTTCGTGGGCAATAGATCAGGATTATTGATAAACTGACAGTCTGCTTACATGAACAGCAGGCTCAGATCATGTTTGCCAAGTGCCTCACATTTCTATTGATGCTGTGGTCAGACTACACAATATGTACACAACTGTGGCATGACTGAAAGCATAAGATTGGGGCCCACTGTTTTAACCCATGTACTGTTTCATCACAAGCAACATTCAGGGTCACATCTGAGTCCCCTCCTGACCCGCAGATAGAAAGTCTAGTGTGTTTGATTTTCTTTCAGTGTTCCAAGTATTTGCTCCATCAAGTCGGTGTGGTTGCCCAATCAGATCTTATAGTTCAAAAGTCACAATTGTAAACAAAAAAAAATGGCAAAATAAAGAAGAATAATGGAGTAAGGGGTTGAGATGGAACTACAGTGGGGCTTTCTGTCAACGACTTTAAATTTGTGTATTAAAATTCTTAAGCTAGCAAAATAGGAAAATATGAAAAATGGATCATTTTAAAAGAAGATTTTATATGTGGAAGAGGTAAAAGTATTGTATCTATAAAAGAAAAAAAAGAGTTTGAATTTTTTACAGAAATGTTCCTCACAGGTCCGTCTGTTGTAGGTCCCCTCGTCCTACCTTGCCAAGGGAAGGTGGGTGGTGATGCCAAAGGAAAAAATGTCAACTAGTTTTATAAACAGAGTAGTTTTGTTTTGTTTTGTTATCAGTATATTTGAAAAATATAGTACATAAACTCATGGACTGGTGTACAATACCTTTAGACCGCATGTTTTAATAGTGTTTGAAAGTTTAACTATCAAAAGTTGCTGGGTAAATAAAAGCTAGCTAAGTGTTGAAAATATCTCAAACAAATATCACAAAGAGTGACTATATAGAATTTGGCTGAAAAAAACTAAATAGAGGAAAATTCTTCAGGTAGCGGTCATTTCAGACTAGATGCAGGTTGCCTACCTGACGTCAAAGTGCATTTTGATTACAGATGCTTTTTGACAGCTGGCATGAGACCTTATTTCCTTGGGTAAAATCCTCCCCAAATTTACAGGTAGTAACACTTACTCCTTGTCCTGTTGACTCACACAACAGAAGTGAATGGAAACGTGTAAAAATTGACATGTTTTTAAATGAACTTTAAAAAAAAGTGAAATTTGGCTTTACGTTTGGATAGAAACTCAACTTATGAAATGAAGGACAGACTGTAAGCAGCATCCCTGCTTTTATGATGTGACAGAGAGGATGTACCCTCACCATCTGATACAAAGAAATGTTGGTGAAACATAACTAACATACCTCGGCACCCTGGTGAGTAATTGCTTTTAGCATTAGCCACAAGCTAGTGTATTTTTATCTTAAAACAGACACAGTCATTTTAGATTATTCACTTAGTACAGGACAATAACTACCGAATGTTCTCTGTCCAGTGTTATCTCGCTCAACCTCTCTTTCTACCAGTGTCATCATACAGGATGTGATGATTGGCTGGACACCACAATGAAGTTTGTCTTGTCTATGAGTCAAGTAACCACACAGATTTGTGACACATGCCGTGACCGCTAAAACAGCAGAAGATTGTGTAGTCTGACCTGAGCATACACAGTGATGAAGTGTTTAGTCACACATTTATCGACAGGCCAACTGATTAAGGGCAAACAACCCCCTAATGACGATTCAGTAAACTGACTGTAGTTTTTTTGGTAAATATAATATGATAAGAGATTTAAGATACCTTTCTAGATCTTAATACCAGTCTGCTGTAAAATGTCCCTTCTTTGTAAATAAGTTTGTTGCTGACCCACTCATCACACTGTGAAATATGCACTTTGGAGCTATGTCAACATGTACATGTATCCACGTAAAAAATGCATAAATGCACTGGTAAACACTGTTTATTTTAATTTTTAACTATGTTCATGATGTGCACCTTTTTTTAAATTTCTATGCAAAGGCTGTTTTTTTCTTTATGTATATTTCAATTTGAGACATAACCGATAATCTTGATCAAATTCTGTTATTAAACACTTCCGTGGGTACTCTTCTTGGTTTCAGCGATTGTCAAAACCACAGCAACCACAGAGCAAGCAATCATGGGTCGTCAGTCGACACAGTCACTTATGAAATAATACAGTAAAGCAATGTCTGCTGCAACAGATGTAAAAAAACAGTGAAAATGTTGCATAGAGTGACAACACCCCGTGAAGAGGTCGGAGCGGAGTGTGGTGTTTCAGGCCCAAAACACAGTTTTCTCTGTCCACACTGAGACACCCAAAACTGCGTTTTCCAAAACCTTCAATTTGTCCGGAGTTTTCTAAAGTATGCATTTTTAGTGACCTTAAAAGCTGTTGATGTTTGGACAAAATCCAAAACGCACAGAAAAACCTCTGTTTTTAAAAACACCCACCTACATGTGGACATAGCCTCAAATACTGTCAAGTCAATGCAACCTCTGAAAATAAATCCACTCATAAACGGTCATGTTTGACACTTAGAAAATGACAAAAATATTAACATAACTTGATTCTCTTCCAATGAAATGAACCCTAATTCTCCAATGGAAAAGTCAATACAGCCTCATTTCACCTTGAGTATCAAACACCATGTGGCTCACTTGTTGGGATTTACAGAGTGAGGCTGACAGGCTGAGGTCCTTTGGTTAGGGTGATGAGAAGAGGGTAGTGGATGTTCTCGTCGTATGCTTCTTTTCCTTCTCTTAACATCTGAAAAGACATACCACAGAGATATACACATTGTAAAACATAAGATAAAAGACTTCAATGGCAAGAAGGAAATTCCAGCTTCTCACAAACTGGAATATTTGGGGGGGAAAAAAACTTTGACCACTTCCACTCAATTTCATATTTAGTCCATAAATTAACCTCCTTCAAGTTACAACCAGATGCCCACACAAATACTCTTGAACACACACACACACACACTGAGCTCTGTGTGGTGCCCATGTGGTGCCCACTCGGTGCCCTTTTAAGCTGGCTTGGCAGTTTTGACATGAACCAGCTAATCAGCTCGCTCAGAGTCTGGACAGATGAACAGAGACTTATGAAAGTGAGTTTACTGGCTGTGTGAGTGTGTTCACCAGTATAGTGAGAGCAGGAAAAGGGAGAAGTGTGTGAAAAGGTTTCATCACAACAAACAGGAACTCAGATTGACCCAAAATGTACCCCCGTCAGCTGCATGTAGGTGCTGTGGGAGTGATCGACTGTGAAACTCAAGCCGGCTCTAATAACACACGCAAACATGGGTTTATATTTCAAATCCCCCACCTATCACCTCATCAATGAGCTTTTTTTCCACTTAAAAATTCCAATAATAAGAGTTTAACTGACTATTGTGTGAGACAATATATTTACACAACAGATGTAACTTGACTACTGTGTAAAATTTAACATGGAACATCTCACCTTCAGGAAACATCCATCGAAGTTTAAAACCCTATTTTTGTGTTAGTCCTCTTCCAGTTGAATTACACTGATTACTGTTAGTCATTCAAAAATTTAGGGCATCACCTTATATACTTCTGCAGTATGTATTTTGTCTTCTCATTTCCTGTTTTTTTTTTTTTTTGGTAAAATATCTCAATTTTTAGGAAACTTCTGTTCTTAGTTACCCTTCTGTTCCTGTTTTATACACCTTTATCATATCGTCGCTGTTGGACATAAACACCCTATCTTCAAAACTGCTGCTTTAAGGAAATGAAAACAAAGCATGCCACTACTGAATGAATAAATACTGTATTGTGCTGAATAAGAATCTTTTTATTATTTTTTAATTCAATTTGGTTAAAAGTCTACAATACCAACTCACCAACATGAAGTGTGACTAATAGCACTGCTTTATGGAAAAAAAAAGGAGAAAATATGAATATAGAGGTTGGAGGTTTGTGCCCAGCAGCGATGAAACGTCTTTCAATTTATCTTCTAAAGAGGGTTACCCATCAGTGTTTCCTTGGATTTTAAGAAAGATTTATTGAAAAATTAAGCGGATTGATCTGAATAACGTTTTTCTTAAATGCACTATGCTGCCATTAGTGGCACCAAAATCTTTATTTTTGTTTTTTGCATGTCCTCTGTGGATATCACCACATTTCAGGGTTATCAGTTCTCACATTTCAGAACTATCATTGTAAAGAAAGGCTATAATTTTACCAGAAAAATTTTCTGCTTCATCTTGTCCCTTCTCAAGATGGGTAGTTGTGTTTACATTAATGCACATTTGTTGTTGTTGTAACTTATTTGATAGAAATGTATTGTTGTATGGTGTACATATGTATGCTATTTTTGCTTTGACCTCCTTTTTTAATAAAGTTTAAGATGAATATAAAATCAAATCAAACTAGAAAGCACTCGGAGAGTGCAGACCTCCGCCAAGCGCCACAGTTCCCCCTATTTGTCATTTGCACCATAAATATTAGTCCCACATTTATCTTGACTACATTTTTAGATTCCTTGACCATGAAAACATACCATTGGCAACTGAATTCATAATGATATCAACATTAGTTCAGCAGTTATTCACGAAAATCGCATTTTCCGTAATGGCGGTTTTCTTCTGGATCAGATCGCTTCCAAAATCTAATCATTTGTTCCTTATCCCAATCCAGACATTCCCTGAAAATTTCATCAATATCCGTCCATAACTTTTGAAGTAATGTTGCTAACTAACTAACTAACAGACAGACAGACAAACCCTCCCAAAAGCATAACCTCCTTGGCGGAGGTAATCAAAGATTTCTTGAATCGCATACTGCTTCATGCCAAAACCTTTTCTGCAACATCAAACCCCAACAAGAACAATCAGACAGTAATTTTAATGAGAAGTGAGATAACTTGAGCTTAAACTTCAGTAGAAGTATGCTGACATCTCCTGCTTTAGAGAGTGTTTGAAACACTCAGCTGATACACATTATGTCAATATTCTTTAAAGAGGGAATAATCAAATCAAAAGGTTAAATTTACTTTCATATTTAAAAAAAAATCCTTTTTTGAATAATGTTTCTGTCATCCATGTTCCACAATGGTCTTAGCAACATGAAATAACCTGGTCACCCAGGAGGAGATGTTTTCCGCCAATATTTCAGAATTCCTTCATTAGATACCAAACACTACGTCTCTTGATTGTGTACCTTTTGATCTCCACCATAGTGTATATTGACACTAAACTGATCTGCTTTTTATAACATTTAAGGATCAAGCAGACAACTAAATTTTGATTGAGGCAAGTAACTTTTTGCAAAGGATAGTAAGTATAAATTGTGCATAAGTTTGTGAGCACATACCCTGCATGTTCCGGCAATTAAACTTAGCAGGTCCATGTCCTCTACAGAGGACAAAAATAAATAATTGGGTCCTTGGAGGAAAGACTCTTTTTATACATAAGATATGTTCATTGATGCTCAAGCTGACAAGCTTTGTTTTTACAACTCTTTGACTCAAAATGAAGAGACTGTAACAAGAACTATGTGCCATTTAAATGCCTACATGTCTCATCACTCCTTTGCCCACACATCACCCCAGAGAAAGTAAAAGATCTTCTCGTCTACACCGCTCCTTATTCTGCACTTTCCAGATTTTTCTATTCTGAGTTCAGTATGGACAAACTGGTTATTTCCGCCTCATGCCCCTCTCTCCTCCGGTCCCTCTCTTTTCTCCCCCAGTGCCCTTCATGCGTTATCTTCCTGCAGGCAGCGGCCGGTGGTTGAACCCTTAACCTCCGGAGGGAGAGAGACAGAGAGAAGGAGGAGACAGCCCAGGGGGTTGGCTGGTTGGTTGGTTGGTTGGACTCGGAGGGGCAGCTGCTCTCCCCTCGGTGCTAAGCATGCGACGGGGACCACGGCCAGCTTTCACATTCAAATTCTACCAGGCGGAAGGGGCGAGGAAGCGATAGATTGAGGAGAGAGAGAGTGGGGGGGGGCCTTAACACGGTGAGGGCTAAGAGCTCGCAGAGGTGAAAAGTTTAACAAGCAAAGCTGTTCCTCCTGATCGTAGGCTGCCTAATCAGCTTCATGGGTGGCTGGCTAAATCGGCTCTCAACCCGACCCCCCACCCCACCCCCCCGCCTTTTTCCCCTTCCAACTCCTACCCCACCTTCTCCAACAATCTTTTCTCTTTTATTCCCTTTTCCAAGGTGCAAGTCATTTATTTTATTGCCACTTTCGCCACGGCTTCTGCCTCTCTCCCTCTCTCATGTGCTCTTATTGTGCCTCTCTGTTTCTCCCTGCCTCGTACTTTTTTCTGGTTTATTCTTGTCGCCCAGCTTGTGAAGAAAGTGAACAAGGTGGAGGGTAAAGAAAGAGTGTATGGGGGGGAGGGTGACAAGGGGAGGGAGGGATGAACCGGATGTCTGGGGTCTTTCTCGGCAGGATTAGGAAACAGAGAATGAGGGGTTGGCTGGATGGAGAGACGAGTAGAGGAAGGGATAGAAGGACAGGCTTGAATAAATAGAGAAGTGGGTCGTGATGTAGGAAATGGGAAGATATAGAGGGAGGGGTGGTGGTGGTGGTGGGGGGATATGTCAGAGAAGTGAGGGGGAGACAGCGAAAAGAGAAGGGAGTGTGAGTGCATGGACGCAGTGGGGATACTATTTATGCATGTGAGGGAGACGGGGGGATCTGCACACGTGCACACACACTCCCTTTGCATATGTGTGTGAGAAATTAAAATTCATGACTCTCTCTTCACAACCATTTGAGTAACAAGATTAAGATGGCGGGTTAGAAAATAGCGCTGGCATTATCAGGCTGCTTGCAGTCCCTCCAGCTGCTTGCCTCTCTATTCCACAACAGTGGGGATAAGAGGATAACGCGCTAGCCCTGTCTGCCCGTCCCAGCACACGCCTAACACACACTCAAACACACTCACAAAGCTGTGCGGCTGAACATCGGGCCTGCCTGCCTGCCTTCCTGCTGTCTGCAGTCCCTCGAGTGTGTGTATGTGTTTGTCGGAGGGTGAAAGTGTGTGAACATGTTTGGGAAAACTGCAGAGAAGCAAGCCGGGGGTCCAGGGATGGTTTGTAAAGAATTTGCTAAAAACATTCCCCGCTCTCTCTTTTTTCTCCCTTCTCCTTACAAACACAAGCAAAAGCAAACACTGAGACAGGCAGCACGTTCCAAACAAAATCAAATGTGACGTGTGTGTCGGATCTGGCACAGCGAGGGATGCCAGTGTACTCGCAGCTATGTGGGCTATGTTTGTTTAGCGGCCTCTGTGCCAGATGGAGGAGCCTGTGAGTCGCTATGGGAGTATGAAAAGAAGCAAAACTGGGCCTAAATGACACATTTGGAGAGTTAAACAACTACATGATGTTGGTGCTTTGAGATTTCAACAAGTCTGGATTTGGTATGAGTCTGCTGCTGACTTTAGGCCTTAAAGACCCAGTGTACTTTTGAGAGATTCTGACAAAAATGTATTGAAAAATTGATACTATGACAAAAAATTAATAATAATGTCAGTCACTTCTGTAGCTTTTTGTCTGGTTTAATGTATCAAGAGAACATAAATACAATCACTAAGTATAAACTAATCATTTCAAATGAAAATCTGCTATAACTAGATATTTAAAATTATCAATTGGATATGCAGTGATGGGCAAGCCACTTGTAAAATGTAATGAGCTAATTTATCAGTTACTCATGAGAAAATCTTCATCACTACACTACAGCTACATCAGCAAGTTAAGATACAGCAACAGGACAAAAGTAGCTCACTACTTTTGAGCAATTTAATTTATTCAGAAGATATATAAATGAAATGATAATCATAATGGTAGTGATTAAAAAATATCAATAACTATATTAATAATAACATTTTTTATAATAACAGAAACATTTTAATAATATGTTATCATTATAAAAATGTTGAAGTCATTATTATTAAATGTTAACATTAACATTTTGATCATAATAATGTAAATAATAGACCAATATTAGCCACAATCGGTGATTTTTTTTCCCCCTTTTTTCTTATAATGAGCTGGACAGCTTTGTTTTTTCACTTAACTTTTTTAATGAAAAATACTTCTCATTTGTTGCATTGCATGCCTTTGTAATGTTTTAAACCGTGCAGCACTAAATGATGTCTGGGCTTAAAAAATAACCATTTTAATGGACTCTGCTTACGCATAAGGTTAAGCTGCTGATGGGGTATCAGCTGCTTTTTTGTTTAGGTGATTTTCAGTTAACTTTAATGTGTCTGGTTTGTCTTATTCCAGATATGATCTGAATTCCATCTGCCTGGCCTACAGGTTTGGCTCGTTTGGCAGCAGCATGAAGGAAGGCAGTGAGGATCATAAAGAAAATTCATCGTCACTGTCAACTTAAGTCATTGTCTCAGAGTGTCCTTCTTTTACTCAACCCCGAAAATGCTTTTTAGTAATGTGACAGATCGCTCTGCTGCTGTTCTGCTGCTCTCCATCTTTGCTATGGGGTAATGTAGCTTGTTGGGACACTTCCGCACTACTTGATCAATAAAATAAGAAAGCTACTGAAGATGTCATTTGACCCACAAAACAACAGCATCAACACAAAGCTACTGGAAATTTCATGAAACTACTGATGATGCTAATTGTAGTGACATTACTACCCATCACTGTGGATATGATACCTCGGGACACTGTCCAAAATGGTACTGAATAATATGACGCAAAATTATACGTCTGAATACAGATTTACTAATGTGCAGTCCCATACTCTTTATTGACCCATGGGGATAAAATGTCTTGTATAAGAAACTAGGGCTGTGCAATTAACCATTATTTATCATTATCACAATAAAAAGAGTCCTTGCAGCAAACATGTGGCAACCTTCTTAATTTATCACAATGAA